>CM064481.1:15836703-15982210 GCA_032716605.1 Paralithodes platypus
GGGCCACTACAGCATGAACAACCGCGCGCGGAGAGGACAACGGAAGAGAAAGTCGTCTGGTGGGAAAGCGGGCGGAAGGGAGTAGAGCCCCTATCCGTAGAGGCTAGGGGAGGGCGCACAGGGGCAGAGCCGCTAACCCCGGCCTCAGGGCGAGAACCATGACGAGGGCGATGGGCGTCGTCAAGGCGATCAGGAGGACGACGAGGGGCAGTAGAGGACGGACGACGAGGTGAGCGAGAGCGTGGATGGAGCTGGGGAACCCCCCGACGATGTATGACCGGCTGCGGGACCCAGGGGAGAGGGCCCGAGCAGGGAGAGGGCCAGGTGAACGGCCCTCAGTCGGGTCAGGGATACCCAGGGCGACGCGGATCCGGTCGGCAACAAAGGCCGGGGAACGGTGGCCCACAGTCCTAATGTGGCGGGAGACCATCGTCCACACCGACGGAAGGGAAGCAGAGGCCACAGCCGCCGCCGAGGAACCAGGGCTATGGTGCAGCACAACCACCAGGGCCAGACACGTGCCACACAGAGCAGGGAGGTAGGGCCGTAGAGGACACACAGAGCGAGTGGCGCAAGCAGGACTTGTGGCTCTCCAGCACGGGGAGCGACAACCAAGGCGAAAGCAAGGCAGCCTACCTGCACTGGAAGAACACACACCATAATCAGCACGTCGAAGGAGTAAGTGGAGAGAATGTCCAAGAAGAACCAGGGAAGGAGCATGGGGAAACAGGAACAACATGCAAACAGGTATCCGTACGCACCCTAACCGGGAGCACAGAGGTAGGTGAGGAGGGCGGGCCGCAGGCGGAAGAGCACTAGCAGAACCTGCAAAGATGGAGAAAGTGTTAATCACCACTCAACATCTTACATGCAGGGCCTATAACACCAGTAAAGTGCATACACCAATATAGTATCAGGCAACAAGATGACATCAGAAAGGGTCAACAGTGAAAAGCCAACTATAAACCGCAAATTTGCGGGCCAATGGAGGCATAACTGTACCGACACAACCCTCCCGCATCTTTGAGGGACCCCCAGCGATCACCGCAAATTGCGGGGAGTCGAAATGTCCCAGAGGACCGAATTGAGCTCCCGCAAATTTGCGGGACCGGCCGAGATGGTCCAGCGCCGAAAAAAGCGAGAGGAGCGTCTAGGGAATACCAAAAAAAGGCCACAAAAAAGCGTCATCTCCTTATGAACTCCAAACATGATGATGGCCATCAAGCTGAGCAGTGTCTTCCTTGAATTGATCCTAACTCAACCGGTAAAGGGAGAGGCAAGGAAGACACACCAGGGGAGAGGAGGCACATCCCCCAGGAACCACCCAACCCACAGAGATAGAGCAAAGCCCATGAGGAGAAGTGGCAGGGAGGGTGGTTTCGCACAAACAGGGGCCCCCGTGGGGTACCCCTGGATTGGGCAAAATAGATTATGAAAGGATGGAGGTGAAACAGGAAGAGAAAACAAAAACCAGTAAATGAAACTGGCCGAGAAAAAGGGTGGCCTAGCCGTGAGCAGAGAATGTGTCAGGGGCGAAAAACCCTGTGGTGTGAAGGAGGGGACCCCGTGGGGTACCCCTGGATTATCACGAACCACCTGTCGCCCAGGCCCTTGAGACACAGTGAAGGCTCGAAAGGGGGGACTCGGGAATAACGCTAATAATGCGGCCGACACAAACTCTACAAACAGCACCGCCACCAACGAAATCTCAGATTGTTTACCAACGGTACACCTTAGGCTATGAAAAAATGAAAACTCATAGGGGCATAGCAATTCCGGAATGAGAAAACCAGCTAGGCTAAAATAAGCTAAAAGCTAAACTATGCCCAGACTAACAGGAAAAAAGAATATGAAAAGAGAAAGAATGAAAACATATACGAGGAACGCCAGGCGCCCCCGTACCTTCGGTAGGCTATTTCCACACGCGTCTCCATTATACACACTTAGGAGCCCATTTACGTGTGCCCTAGATCACGTAACATCTGTCTAACAAAAAAGAAGGCCAGATAAGCCGAAACGAACCTAAACAGGGTGAATTAAAGGAGCACAACAAAAGCGACTTCACTCAATGGAGCGCGTGAACAAATTATAAGAGAGGGTTGCTCATGCGCACGTTCGACAGGGATCTGCACATGACGGAACACGGGATGGGCCTTAAGCGGTAACTAAGGTAAACCCCTTTTTCTTCTCTTCTATGCTTTTTTCACCTTCGGTGGTAGTTTTGGTTAATGTACAACGTCTCCTAGAGCAAGATAAGGAGTAGACTCTAGACGTTTTCTTTTTAACCACGGTTGGAATGACGACATAGCAGTCAAAATAGACAAGTCGTCATTGCAATTAGGTTAATAGCCTTTGTTACGACTGGGGTTTAAATATATCAGGGCTCTTATTCATTGGACTAGTAATGGCATAAATGCTACAACGGAAAGCGCTAGATCCAACCTCTGATGTATATTCCCAGTGAACAAAGAACACAAATACTCTACAGAGTTCTATATGCAATAATAGGCTATCAAACTCTCAATAAATGTGCTTCTACTCTAGGCTTAATGTTATGTGAAAACAGCCTATTGCTACCTATAACCGAAGGTGCTTGGTTATGGTATGCAAAGTAAGGTGGTAAGAGAAGTTACAGCTTACGTTACTTAATCAATAAATGTCAGGCACTCCTGCATGAAAGAAAGTGCACTAAAGTCCTTCAACACTAACAAGGAATCTTCTTTAAATGTTAGATGCTATAAAGATGCTCGTATCGGAAATGGAACCCAAAAAGGCAGGCAGCCGAACAATGCTCGTGCAGGCTATGCACACAAAAAGGCAGAATATATAATGCCGTCGGAGCCAAGAATATTCTAAACACTACAACAATAATAATAATCGCCACGACAATGCAGTATTCCTATCAACAAAAAGAGCCTAAGTCGTTTGTGTCTCAATACATCAAACTAGGCTGCGAAATGCTTGTGTAATCATAAACGGGTATACATAAAAAGAGTAATTGGTTTAATATACTTAATGTCTACTGTGACTGATAAAGTCTAGCTAGAGTCAATGATACGAGATACTGGTGCGCATGGCATGCCGCATAGCCTAGTGCAAATCTCAAGTCTGTGCGTCAAATATTACGTTATAGGGAAGGGTAGCTCTCTTGAGAAACCTTAATACCGAAGTATTAAGCGTTCTCCTGGCGTACCTCAAAGACAAACAACGAGCTTAGAACAGTGCAGAATGGTATAGGCAAAAAGCCCTCATTCGTGCATGCTCTACTCTCAATGGCACACAGACTAGAATTTACTCAATCAACTCCAGTTCTCAGGTATGTCGTGCAGCTTTTAACTAAAGCCAGCACCCATAGGAAACAATACCTTATAATATCAGACTCCTAGTCTAGCATTATCTAATCCAGCAGAACACTAATAATTATAGGACGCGATACTTAAACAATATAAATGCCAACCAATGCTTCGTGATCCACTTATCTTAACAACTAACATACATGGGTTATATCAGACCTTAACGCACAATACAACTGGCCAGCATGAAGCTGATTTGGCAGAGTTAACCAGAAGGATATAATATTAATAAAAGGTGGTGAAAGATATGAAAAAGAGAGGTAGGCAGAGGAAAAGATTCTCAGGTGTGAGCGGGGGACAGGTAGCAAGGGATCAGATAGATGCGTTCTAGAAACCAGATCTAAGGGAGAGAGTGGCGAGGAACTGTATATATACTCGCACTAGCTCGAGGCGCGTGGGAAAAAAGCGGTTACAAGTCCTCTAGCCACTAGCAAGGGAGCTAGCAGCATGGTAAGGACATCTCTCCCCCAACCCCCACGAGGCAGCCAGCCGGGACGTCATCGAGCGGGACAAATACACTGCGCGCTCCCTCTCACTCTGTTCTACTCTCTCTCTCTCTCCCAGATCCCATCATTACTAGTTAATGATAAAACATATACTTTACAATTAAATATATAAAGCCTTGACATGGGTGAAAACAAAGAGCCTTTCGGGACTGCCCATGACACGAGCTTTCATATGAAATAAAGCACACTCTAATACATAAACTGTAGCCCCATCCACTGCCCTGGCGATCCTAGCGAGTCACTGTAGGACAAGCCATGCGGTTCTAACGGAGTGGTTAATGTCACACCCCCCCCAAGATTTTTCTCAGAGGCCCCAAGGCTCACAAAAATCTGATGGTTAGAACCCATGCTATATCTCCACTTCCCATCACCCAGCGGCAGTAAAATATCTGGCACAGTTCTTCAACAAAATATTTTTCAAAATTACAACCCTCCCCAACACCATAAGTTAAATTATATGTAGTTATGCTCCTCAAGAGCGAGCTTCTCTAGCCCAGCATTCTGAGAGGAGTGCAACTCAGAATTACTGCTATAACATACTAAACAAAATAAACTATCAAAGAAAGAGTTTTATTTGATTTTTATGTTTATAATTTGTTTATTTCGGCTGCACTATAGGGGCAAGCCTAGTTTTTTCTTCTATACCAAATGCTCAACTCCTGCTTTACGACCCAATACGCTGGGCTACAACCGCGAGCCAACAAGCACCAAGCGCAAAATACTATTCAAACTAAAGCAGGAGGCTACCCGTGTGTCAATCTACCCAGGATCATATACCCTTGAACGACCATCTGCAACCACGTTGTCACAACCGGCAATATGGCGTATGTCCAGGTTATATACCAGTAACCTTAGTGACCACCTGGTCAGCCTCATATTCCGATTGTGAAACTGGTCCAAGAACTTGAGAGGGTGATGATCTGGGTAAACTACAACGACCGGACCATAGGCTGGAACATAGACCTCGAAATGCCCCAGCGCAAGCACAACCGCCAGCAGCTCCTCCTCGACAACAGAGCAGCTCCCCTGGGCCGAATTGTACTTCTCCGAGCAGAAACTAACAGGATGCTCCAGCCCATCATCGTCCTTTTCCACAAGGACGGCACCAGCCCCCACACCACTAGCCTCCGTTGCTAGTTGGAAAGGTAGGCTAAAGTCAGGGGCCCTGAGGATCGAGTGCACAACAGGTGGTTTACTTCTCTAAACACCTTCTCACACTCATTTGACACCCATTTGAACTTCTTATCCTTCCAGTTATCCTCCACCTGAGCTTGACTGTCCCGTTCTCCTTCTCCACCTTGACTGCTAAACGTCATCACAGGCACAGTGAGAGGCTCAGGGGGTGCCTCCCATACTCCTTCATGGGATTAACATGACATAACTGATTGCGCTTCCGTCTGTCTGGAGTGGCTACCAAGTAATCCAGGTCTGATAGCTCCTCCACCACCCTATAAGGACCAGCGTACTTCGCGGATAAGGGGTGACCAACAAGGGGCAGTAGAATCAACACCTCCTGACCCACGTGCAACTCCCTGAGTTCAACCTTGAGGTCGTACCTGTCCTTCCTGAGGGCCTGAGAGCTAGTCAAATTACGGCCAGCCAACTCCAGACTGCGCAACATCCGTTCTCGACTGTTGAGGACACACTTGAGCATAGAACAAGGTTTTTCTGTGCCCTCCCATACTTCTTCAACCATATGGAGAGGCCCCCTGACACGGTGTCCAAAGACGAGCTCATTAGGGCTGAATCCCAAACTCTCCCCAGGTACCTCCCGCACAGCACACAAAACACATGGCAGGCCAAGCTCCCAATCCTTCCCACTCTCAAAGCAACAACAACGAAGCACAGATTTCAAGGCTGAGTGCCATCGCTCTAACACACCCTGGCTCTCCGGATGATACGCAGATGAGACAACCCCAACAATCTCATGCTGCGGCATTGCTTGAACAAAGAGGCTAGAAGTGAAGTTGGGTCCCTGGACTGACTGAATCCCCTGCGGGTAACCATACCGGGAAAAATACACTAGCAAGCTTCGGACCACCGTCTTCGCCGACCCATTTCTCATAGGGTACGCGTCAGAGTACCTTCTTGCTACATCTCCCGACTGTGCATCACTGTCCTCCTTCAACTCTTTCGTCTTTTTAAGCCCATCCTCTGCCCCTTCAGGAACAGTTACTGGGTCTTCTCCAGACTCGAAATGTGGTCCTAATAATGAGTCCCCGAGAAGGTCCGTTGACACTAAACTCTCAACCGCATCAACTTTCAACCCCTTCTCAGTACCCTTCCTCCGCTGATCTAAAGATTGTTGACCAGAATGTGACTCCCTGGATGCAGGATCTCCGGTGACAACACACGCCATAGGCTGCACCGAACACTTCTCAACCCACTCCTGCTCCTCCCTACTCACGTCGGCCGGCTTCTCGACAACGACTAAGGGTGGAGCCTCAGAAGTAGGCCCACAAAGTCGTTGCCAAGAAGGAGGTCGACGCCCCCAACAGGTAACTTCTCCACAATTCCTACATCCAGGTCACGAGTCACACCATCAACTTCCACCTTCATTCTTACAAGCGGGTATGACCTTGTCGCATTAACTCCCTGAACCACAACCACCCGCGCCGTATTGACAGGTTTACCAGTGAAATTTCTCAACAGTGTTTGCAATGCCCCAGTGTCACGCAAAATTCTCACCTCATGTCTTCTACCCCCCCACTCCACACAACCGAGTCCCCTGTGGTCACTAAAGGCATCACGGACAGGGAATAAGCCTTCCGGATCCTTCTGCACTGGCAGTGTATTTACCTCGGAAGAAATGCCTCTAACAAACTCCAATGTCCTCTTGAACACTCCAATGCCGTGAGCAAAAGACACGGCTGCCGGAGGAGGTCGACTAGGGCACTCATTTGCCTTATGACCCTCCTGGTGGCAACTAAAACACATAAATTTCGGTTTCGGCTTATACTGTGATGTAAAAGGCCCCTGACTTTTCACATACGGTGTGGTGTAAGGTTTGGATTCAGTTTTAGTTTCATGGCTCTTCTGTTTAAATGTGTCATTGTTACGGGGAGGGGGAGGATAACGGCCCTTAGCACTTACATCGTACTTCTGTGAGGACCCGCAACCCCGAATCAACGACAGCCGTCGATCAGCCATTTCTGCTGCTTCGACTAGAGTTCTTGGGTTTTTTCTCCTTTAAGTTCAAAGTTAGATCACCGCCCGTGCTCTTAAAGAACTGCTCCAACATCATTAACTGCTTAATTTCATCAAATGTTGTGACCTTTTCAGATCGGAGCCAGTTCCCCATAGCATCGGACAAGTCCCGGACGTGTTCCAAAAAGGTGCTATCTCTTCCCTTAGTTACACCCCGGAACTTCAAACGGTACGTTTCTGGTTGCAGTTCGTAAGCCCTCAGGACAGCCTCCTTGAGATCCTCATACACAATACATGACTCCAAAGGTAACGCATCGTAGGCTTTAAGACCCTTGCCTCTTAATCTAGAGGATACAAGTGCTGCCCATTTATTCTCTGGCCACTGGTGTTCCTGGCACTTCTTCTCAAAGCGTGCGAAAAATTCTGTTACCCCACTCTCATCAAACACCGGAACCAGTTTCCATAAGTGCGAGACAGACTGATCAGGAACACGGTTACGGTTTAAAATTACCGGTGGTCCCCCCAGGGGCAACCCACCCTGATTAACCATTTCACCATACTGCTGTTCCTCAGTCTCGACATTACGTACTGTGTCTCCATTCTCCTCTGATCCGGTATAAGACATGATGCTCACAAAAATTTCTCACCACAATATTCAGAAAAGAAGCACCCCAAACTCTTATACCTCAATATACACACAAATTCTCGGAAATACTCAAGGGCTATACTATGTTGCAAAAAAAAATATTCTTGCTGATCCCCGCAAAATATTCTCCAAAACAACAAATGTTCCCTGCTAATAAATGTAGGTTCACCAAATCCTAGGTAAGGTCGCCATTTGTTACGACTGGGGTTTAAATATATCAGGGCTCTTATTCATTGGACTAGTAATGGCATAAATGCTACAACGGAAAGCGCTAGATCCAACCTCTGATGTATATTCCCAGTGAACAAAGAACACAAATACTCTACAGAGTTCTATATGCAATAATAGGCTATCAAACTCTCAATAAATGTGCTTCTACTCTAGGCTTAATGTTATGTGAAAACAGCCTATTGCTACCTATAACCGAAGGTGCTTGGTTATGGTATGCAAAGTAAGGTGGTAAGAGAAGTTACAGCTTACGTTACTTTAATCAATAAATGTCAGGCACTCCTGCATGAAAGAAAGTGCACTAAAGTCCTTCAACACTAACAAGGAATCTTCTTTAAATGTTAGATGCTATAAAGATGCTCGTATCGGAAATGGAACCCAAAAAGGCAGGCAGCCGAACAATGCTCGTGCAGGCTATGCACACAAAAAGGCAGAATATATAATGCCGTCGGAGCCAAGAATATTCTAAACACTACAACAATAATAATAATCGCCACGACAATGCAGTATTCCTATCAACAAAAAGAGCCTAAGTCGTTTGTGTCTCAATACATCAAACTAGGCTGCGAAATGCTTGTGTAATCATAAACGGGTATACATAAAAAGAGTAATTGGTTTAATATACTTAATGTCTACTGTGACTGATAAAGTCTAGCTAGAGTCAATGATACGAGATACTGGTGCGCATGGCATGCCGCATAGCCTAGTGCAAATCTCAAGTCTGTGCGTCAAATATTACGTTATAGGGAAGGGTAGCTCTCTTGAGAAACCTTAATACCGAAGTATTAAGCGTTCTCCTGGCGTACCTCAAAGACAAACAATGAGCTTAGAACAGTGCAGAATGGTATAGGCAAAAAGCCCTCATTCGTGCATGCTCTACTCTCAATGGCACACAGACTAGAATTTACTCAATCAACTCCAGTTCTCAGGTATGTCGTGCAGCTTTTAACTAAAGCCAGCACCCATAGGAAACAATACCTTATAATATCAGACTCCTAGTCTAGCATTATCTAATCCAGCAGAACACTAATAATTATAGGACGCGGTACTTAAACAATATAAATGCCAACCAATGTTTCGTGATCCACTTATCTTAACAACTAACATACATGGGTTATATCAGACCTTAACGCACAATACAACTGGCCAGCATGAAGCTGATTTTGCAGAGTTAACCAGAGGGGATATAATATTAACCCGGGAGCTGCGGGGAGACTCTTAAGAGTTCCCCCGGCGCACTGCGGGGAGACTCTTAAGAGTCAGAGATAAAAAATATCAACTTTTGACATCGAAAAAAAAAAAAAAAAAATTATTTATTTTTTTTTTTTTGGCCCCTGGGCCATGCAAAATCTCAGTCCTCTACCTCCCCTCCTTCCCCACTTTCCTCCTCTCCTTCAGTTATCACCTATTTTCCCTGTTATTCCCTTATTCTGAGGTATATTTTCGTGCTAACATTAGAAATCCGATTGGAGGGTGTGGTCATCACTGATAGCAAGCGAGTGCAAGAGAGAGAGAGAGAGTATCGATCGACTGTGTCTCAGTGGCCTTGGGGGAAATTGGCGGGAAAGCAGATTGCCTCACCCATACATTATACAACTCGCGGGCTATATCTCCGATTTTGACCATCCAAACGCTGTTTTCACTCGTTTTATTGTTGTTTCAGGTTAATACCTTTATAATCAACCCATAATAGGCGCATATGGATAAGTATTAATGCTATTAATGGCACAATGAATATTTTAGTGACGGAAACACCTCAAATACGTCAGCACAGGGGGACGTTTCCAATTACCCCCATGCGCACTTCAGAGGTTAATAAAAGGTGGTGAAAGATATGAAAAAAGAGAGAGGTAGGCAGAGGAAAAGATTCTCAGGTGCGAGCGGGGGACATGTAGCAAGGGATGAGATAGATGCGTTCTAGAAACCAGATCTAAGGGAGAGAGTGGCGAGGAACTGTATATATACTCGCACTAGCTCGAGGCGCATGGGAAAAAAGCGGTTACAAGTCCTCTAGCCACTAGCAAGGGAGCTAGCAGCATGGTAAGGACCTCTCTCCCCCAACCCCCACGAGGCAGCCAGCCGTGACGTCATCGAGCGGGACAAAACACTGCGCGCTCCCTCTCACTCTGTTCTACTCTCTCTCTCTCTCCCAGATCCCATCATTACTAGTTAATGATAAAACATATACTTTACA
Source organism: Paralithodes platypus (assembly GCA_032716605.1). NCBI lineage: Eukaryota > Metazoa > Arthropoda > Malacostraca > Decapoda > Lithodidae > Paralithodes > Paralithodes platypus. The sequence continues at coordinate 15,846,778 of CM064481.1, forward strand.
ATTAAATATATAAAGCCTTGACATGGGTGAAAACAAAGAGCCTTTCTGGACTGCCCATGACATGAGCTTTCATATGAAATAAAGCACACTCTAATACATAAACTGTAGCCCCATCCACTGCCCTGGCGATCCTAGCGAGTCACTGTAGGACAAGCCATGCGGTTCTAACGGAGTGGTTAACGTCACACTTGATGTTGGATTTGCCAAGACTACTAACAAATCATGTGTTTACACCTTTCTCGGTTCCGGCGCTCAAAAGAGGAGATGCACATCACAAATTGTGCCCAGTGCAATCTCTGATTAATTTAATGAGAGTGTTCCGGCCTAAGCAACCGGGTGCCCTCTGGGTTAATAGTATAGGTAATCGTGTTACGAAGAGGAAGTTGGCAAGTTTGCTGGTGGAGGTCATAAAGGAAAGCAACCCCGGTACTGTGGGGCGGGCGCATGACATCCGGAAGTGGGCAATATCCCTCAGATTCTTGAAGAATTTCTCAGTTACAGATACTGCCAATACGCAACTATGGGCTTCTAACCATACCTTCCTAACGTGATATTTATCTGTTACCCTGGATAGACCGAGTTTAACCCCTCCTCGCCGGGCTGCCTTTCTAAATGACAGCACTTGGATCTGGGCAATCTGGCCAAAAACATTGTAATAGGCCTAGGCCTAGCTTTGTTATTTTAACTGCTAGAGAATTCACACACATCTCGAAATGTAGCCCTGTTTTGTATCTGTAGACTGGCATTGAGTAGAGCTCTCTAGGTCAACTGGTTCAGTTGTGATGACAATTTCCGTGGAGAGAGTTTTGATGCGATGTTAGCAATATCGGACAATAACAAACACTAAATTTCGTTCTACCCAACAATAACAACAAAAGTCCGACTTCTCCTTCTTGTTTTGAAGGTGCATGTCACTCCGACCGGCTTTGTTTATATACGGTTCGGCGCAGAAGGGAGCAAAGACCTTCAGCCCCTCCGAACAAGTTATGGGTATACAAAGCTATGGGATATACCTAATCTTAAGAACTGGAAGTACAATTCAGAGGAATGCTTTTCATTTATTGTATTATTGATACATAGACATATTGTACAAGTTATGCAATAAGTCATAAGGATAAATAATTTTGTATGTGATAGACATGACCAAAATATGTTTATACCTTACATTACTCCAGGAATAGTCAGAGTCAGGAGTGACATAATTTTTGTATAAGGATTGTTATTCATAAACAAAGATGTAGTTTATTGATTTAAATGTTGGATACATTCTGAGATCGATTGTTACATATACCTGTTACTGTGTTAGGTTATGTGCAAGCAGGCCTTCTTCGAAGTACGCAGCCTGCATTACTTTTCCTTTTTTATATATATTTTGTAGGTACAAAATAAAGATTAGAACGCTATATTTGGCTATATTTTCTCATCCTATTGTTGATTTGTTAGTGGTTTTTGATATTGTCACAAATGTCCCCCTCCAGTATTGAGATATCAGGCATATCGTCAATGATGAAGGGGCCACTAATAAATTATAGGTTTGAGTCCCGGAGGGAAGAAGGAAAACCTAATATTTAGTAGTGGCCCCGGAATCATTGACGATTCTGGCCCTCCCTGCCATCCCCTTCCCATTCGTTGATGTTTTTAAGTTATCTTGATATATCATTGAAGAAGGAATATGGCACTGGCAGGATCAGTGCCTGAGGGGAAGCCCACACAGGAAAACATCCACATGTTGGGAAGCTTGTTTTTAGCAGTTCTAATGTTAATTTGCTTCTATTATTTTTAACGTAATTTTTTCGTAGTGAGCTCCCGATCATAAGGACGATTCCGTAAGAGAATTAGCTTACCCTTATGATGTAGGACTCTCTCTCTCCCTGTGGAGGGTGTTTCAAACAGCTGACGCAAGGGTTGAAAGAGTGCCTTTACTGTATAAGGCATATCGTCAATGATTCCGGGGCCACTACTAAATATTAGGTTTTCCTTCTTCCCTCCGGAACTCAAACCTATAGTTTCACCCCATTAGTTTTGCGATAATAACACGCATCACCCTATTCAGCTGTTGATTATTTTCTGAGCGAGCCATGACGAGCCTGATACTTAGAAGAAATCCACCTTCTGTTAGGGCATTTTTTTTTCACGAAAAATGTACAAACTTAGCTTGAAAGGCGTCTGGGTGGGCATTTTTTAGTTTAACCTCTGAAGTGCGCATGGGGGTAATTGGAAACGTCCCCCTGTGCTGACGTATTTGAGGTGTTTCCGTCACTAAAATATTCATTGTGCCATTAATAGCATTAATACTTATCCATATGCGCCTATTATGGGTTGATTATAAAGGTATTAACCTGAAACAACAATAAAACGAGTGAAAACAGCGTTTGGATGGTCAAAATCGGAGATATAGCCCGCGAGTTGTATAATGTATGGGTGAGGCAATCTGCTTTCCCGCCAATTTCCCCCAAGGCCACTGAGACACAGTCGATCGATACTCTCTCTCTCTCTCTTGCACTCGCTTGCTATCAGTGATGACCACACCCTCCAATCGGATTTCTAATGTTAGCACGAAAATATACCTCAGAATAAGGGAATAACAGGGAAAATAGGTGATAACTGAAGGAGAGGAGGAAAGTGGGGAAGGAGGGGAGGTAGAGGACTGAGATTTTGCATGGCCCAGGGGCCAAAAAAAAAATAAAAAAAAAAAAAAAATTCGATGTCAAAAGTTGATTTTTTTTTTCTCTGACTCTTAAGTCTCCCCCCGCAGTGCGCCGGGGGAACTCTTAAGAGTCTCCCCGCAGCTCCCGGGTTAAAGGACGTCTGGGAAGGCGTTTTTGTTAGCCTAGGGGACAAACTGAAAAAATATTATACATGTATTATATATTAATTATACTGTATATTAATTAGACATTATATATTAATTTGATTATTAACTAGATGTTACAGCCAAGTATGCTGTTATGTAAACCTAACATGATGCATAGCCAGAGCAATTTCAGATTTTTCAAGTAACCTGTGAACTGCTAGAGCTTGCAACATATAAAGTCAAGTTGAGGGGAGGGGGGAGGGGGAGGAGGAGGAGGAGGAGGAGGAGGATGTGATATGGAGAGATGCAACAACAGTACGGTCCCGAAATAAGCGTATTCGAATTGAGCGAGTCTCCAATTAAGCTAGCACCAATATATTTAATTTAAATACCGAATTGAGAGAATTTGTGTCAAGTTAAGTGAATGCCGGATCGAAGGCAAGGAAATCCGAGGAGAAACCGAGATAAGCGAAGCAACTGAGCGAATGCGCACTGACACAGTTTAGCTGACCTCGCCCTGGCTTGTGGGTCTGTCTCGGAGCCTCCACCTCTTAAATAACACCCCCAATCATTGTAGGATTAAGGGGAGATTTCCACTTGAGGGATTATTTTCTTTACCTCTTTCTCCCTTAAGAAGGCAAACAAAATAATTGGCTTTATAGGCAGGTCATTTGAGCATAAATCCAAAGAAGTTATCCTAACCCTTTACAATTCCTTAGTCCGCCCTCTTCTGGAATACTGCGTTCAATCCTGGTGCCCTTATTACCAAAAAGATATAAACAAGCTAGAACGAGTTCAACGTAGAGTTACCAAAATGATACCTAGCCTAAAGAACAAACCATACGAAGAGCGTCTTAGAGAATTAAATCTATTTCCTTTAACCCAGCGCAGATTAAGAGGTGACTTAATTCAAGTGTTCAAAATCATCAAAGGCATCGACAATATGAACTGTAGTAAGTACTTCACTATCGACCAATCTAATTACACGCGGGGAAACGGTTGCAAAATTATTGGTAAATCTTTTAACTCACACGAATCTAAGAATTTCTTCTTCAATCGAGTTGTCAACTTGTGGAATGGGCTTCCCCGAGACGTTATAGACTGCATCACCGTTGATTCATTTAAACTCCGCCTAGACAAATATCTCGCTTCAAACCCGCGACTGACTGCGTTTGTAAATGAATAACTTTATTTTATCCCCCCCTCAGTTACTAACCCTTCTGTCCCCTACTAACTTCCTAATCCTGCCACGGACATTAGTTCCAGGGCAGTAATTCCCTTTCCAATGTTCCCTTACCCACTCTGAACCACTGTTTGGACACTTGATCCTCAGTGTTTTGGAGGACAAGCAACCTAGAAGAGTCACTAGATCTGTTGTTGCTTGATTTCCTTTGTACTCCTTTGTACTCCCTCATGTTTAGCCCCATTGCTTTTGAGATTTTAAGACCTTCGTCCCATTAGTTTGGCGTTTTTAATAACTTTCGCCCCATTTATGTCACTTTTAAGACCTTTCGTGTCATTTAGGTGTCGATTTTTTCCTGGCAAGCGATAGCGAGCCTGTAATTTACGAGAAATCGGCCTTTGGCCGGGACGGCCAAAGGCCGATAAATGTACACATTTATCTTGAAAGGGAGTCAAGGGGGTGTAATTTCAAGCTTGATGGAAGTCTAAGAAACACACTAAAAACCTCCCCTTAACCCTCCAGCCCGGTTGGGCTCTGAGGCATCCATAACAAACGCGGCCCGCGCAACCCGGACTGGCTCTGAGGCTCCGAGTCCTTGCGTACGTGCTTTCGAATGGCGCGTGTAAATTTTTGGTGTCGTGGGTGGTAGATGGCGCCACCACACGTGAACTACGCCACGACAACAGTCTCTACCCCAACGCCACCATGGATAGTACGCCAAAAAGTGATTCCGCTGTGTCCGATACCGTGCTCCCTACAACGCCCGCCCAAGCTCGTCGCGTCTTACGCAGACGCCACCGCCTAAATGTGTTATCTCCCAGAGGTATTGAGGAGACATTGAGAATTTATGAGCGTGCTGATGCACAGTTTAACCCTCCTGGCCCGGGCTAGCTCTCCTAATGACAGTGCGGCGTATCCGGGCGATCTGGCCGAAAAACGTCTAGGCCTAGGCTACCGTATTTTGGTTAATTTTAACTGCTAGAAATTGTCCACGCATCTATAAATGTAGTGCGGTTTCCAATCTGTAGACTGGCATTGAGTAGAGCTCTCCAAGTCAACTGGTTCAGTTGTGATGACAATTTTAGTGGAGAGCATTTTCAGGCGATGTTAGCAATATGACAATCTTTTTCACTACTGAAACAAAGACATACAGACATACAATAACAAAAGAGTCTTCTCCTTCTTGTTTTTGGAGGTGCGGTGACGCAACGATCGGCTTTGTTTACATGCGTCGGACGCACGGCGTTCAGACCAAGCTGAATAGGCTTTCAAGCTTACTATTTCCTGAAAGGACACCCGGGCACCAGCCCTTATTTCGTGGTGTCATATTAAAATGACACCCGGGGAGGAAGGGTTAATGTTGATGATGAAGGCAGTGATAAATCGGCTAATTATCAGTCGAGTGATTATGGCGATGACAGTGACAATGGTACGCAATTTAGGGGATTTGCAAGTGAACATGATAGTGATGAAGGTGATGTAGAAGCTTTCGCGGAAGCTGTTTTAGCTGAAGAGAATGAAGTGGGGAAAGTGAGTGAGTGGGAGACTTCAAGGTCGTCACTCTCCAAGTTTCAGTTGAGTGACACGATTCCAAGCCCTACGCCAGCTAAATCGCCTTTCAAGCTACGCTTTTATAAGAAGCAGGTACTTGAAAAAGCGGCCGTGGCAGCCAGGGAAGAAACCAAAAGACTTGGTGAGGATGAAGCTGTGAGTGAGGGTGGGCGTGGTGACTCATCTCGCCCGCCATTGTCTCGCTTATCTACCCAAGCCACCCAAGATGACCCGGGCACCCCGCATTCTTCCCCACCACCCCCACCACTGCCAAGGGTTGAGGACCCCCCACTTTCGGCCTATTTGCCTCCTAGGTCCCCCGACAGGAGACATACTGCTGCCGAAAAGGGGAAAGGCAGGAAATATGTGAAAAAGGGACAGAAAACTAGGCGGGCTTTGTTCGAGGCTCCCGCGGTGTCCACCCCTGCCGGCCCCAGCCATACGCCCCCGCAACTTTCCCCACGGTCCTCCCCACCTCTCCAGCCGTCAACATATGTTCCTGACGAAGTCTTTGAGCTCGCATCACCAATACCTGGGCCTAGTGACAGTGAAACATTGCTTTCTGCCACTCGTCGCAGGCCAAGGAGCCCAGGACCTCGGGGGGACATAGCCTCACCTGCCACTCCTTCCCCACCTCGCCCCCCCGCACGCCGCCCACGCATCACTCGTTCCCCGCCAGATTATGTGGGGGACACTGACGATGAAGGGCACCTCACAGATGACTCTGGCCATGACTATATAGGTCCCCATCAGGGCAAGATGACCACTCTGACGACGACGACGACATGGACATGGACGACCCTCAACCCATCCGCTCCGCCCGGGGGCGTCGTGCTGTGGCCCGCCCTGGCCGTGCGCCTCCCGAGTTGGCAGTGGGCGTACTGGGCCACCAGCTGGAGCTCCTCGTCAGCGTCGCCAACACCCATTCTACGTTTTTCAGTGGCAAGACGTGGCTGACGGGGAAGATTACAACCCTGATGTACCAGCTTTTGATGAGGTACAGGAGGGTTCAGGAATTACCCCCAATATTCCCGCAGGCCCCAATGCTCCACCACATGAGCTTTTTGAGGCCTTTTTTGATGAGGAGGTTACCGGATTTGTCATCAAGGAGACAAACAAGCAGCACCAATTCCAGGTCCACTTTTTTGACAAGGTGACCAAGGGCCACATGAGGCAGTGGACCGACGTGACTCATCACGAGTTCATGGTGTTCCTGGCACTCACCATGCTAATGCCTCATGTCAAGAAGCGTAGGTTGCCTGACTATTGGATCACCAATGATCTCATATCCACCCCTGCCTTCGGGAAATATATGTCTCGCGACCGGTACCTTGACATCCTCGCAGCGCTCCATCTTGTCACCAACACCGACGTCCACAAGCCAGACAAGCTGTGGAAGATTAGGACGTTGTACGAGATGATGCGACACCGTTTCTCCTCCTACTTTAAGCCCTTCTGCAAGGTCGTCATTGACGAGTCTCTTGTGCTGTTCCGGGGAAAGCTCAGCTTCCGGCAGTACATCCCCTCAAAGAGACATCACTTTGGCATCAAATTCTTTGTGCTGTACGACTGCCGAACTGGCTATGTCCTGGACTTCCTGGTCTACAGCAGGAAGGAAGGGGACGTGCTTGTGGACCCCCTCATTGGCTTTGGCGGAGCAGTGGTGCAAGCCATGATGGACCGCTATTTCCACAAGAATCACGTCCTCTTCACGGACAATTACTACACGTCCCTCACTCTCTCAAAGTACCTCCATGAGAGCAAGACGGGGACTGTAGGCACAGTACGAGGGAGAAGGAAGGGCATGCCACCCTTTCCCTCCAAAGACCAAAAAAGGCGATGTGTTCAGGAAGAAGTCGGGGCCCATTCTGGCTATCCACTGGCACGACCAGCGGAAGGTCAACCTCCTGACTACCGTCCACAAGGGGGAAATGGTGGAGACTGGCAAGGTGGATCGCCGCACCCAGGCCAGGGTGACCAAGCCCGATGCTGTCATGGACTACAACATCAACATGAGGCTGGTGGACAAGTCCGACATGCAGATAGGCTTCATTGACTGTCTGCGTACCTCATGCAGATGGTACAAAAAGTTCTTTCTGCACATGGTGGACATGCCCATTCTGAACGCTTACAACATCTACAAGCTTCGGACTGAGAACACACCCAGGAAGTTCAATAGCCTGCGGAGGTTCCAAAAGCAGGTGTTGAAGGAGCTCCTGGAGAAGTATGGTATGCCACAGAAGGCAGTGGCACATGCTGGGCCCGCCGCTACTGACCGCTTGCACTGTGCATATTACATGAATATGCACAGGCTCGTTTCCCTGCCTCAGACAGCAGCAGGAGCGGTGCCATGTCTGCTACAACACCAGGCTGAGGGCGAGGTCAGATAAAAAGTCCACCCTGGAGTGTGTGGAGTGCAAGGTGGCACTCTGTGCTGAAGGGTGCTTCTTTGATTACCACTCCAAGCAGGAGTTCTAATAATCATAGTGAAAGTGCCAAAGACAGTGACAATATGTACAGTATATATATAGACAAAAAGTGGAAGTAAAACAATTTATTGTAATACAAAAGTCATGTATTATGAGAAAATTAATACAAATACAATTACACCATAATATGTGAAAGTGACACATATGTATATAATAAGTGACATTCATATGATTAGAACCTATAGAAATATATAAATCAGTATAAAAAGACAATAAATTGTATATAAAACGTTTACAAAGCATATAACTAAGTGAAAGTGACACAAGACCTAATATTTGATAACCAAAGTATAATAAACACCTGTGATAACAAATAATCAGTGCCTAATATAACAATAACCTACCTCAATTACTAATAAAGCGTACGGTATCGAGTGAAAATGAGCATTATCAGTGACAGTGGCACAAGACCTAATATTTGATGGCCAAAGTATAATAAACACCTGTGATAACGAATAATCAGTGCCTAATATAACAATAACCTACCTCAATTACTAACAAAGCGTACGGTATCGAGTGAAAAAGAGCAATATTAGTGACAGTAATACCCAAATACACATACTTTATATAATTGGCCTCAAAATAACTATAAAAATATCAAATAAACATCAAATTCTCAATATCAAACACTAAAATCGTCTAAGGGAGGTAAACACTCTGGCGCGACGAGTGGCTTGGTGCGTGGTAGCCGTGGCCGGGGCGGCGCATCCGAACGCGGGAAGAATTTGCCGCCGAAAATCACTCTACATCCCGCGCTCGCCATTATGCAACCACTGGGGCTAGAGACCTCTACTCAACGGCATTCTACAGAGGAAGGTTTGTGCAACATTTAATTTTTTATTCATAACATTACATGCCCTATTCATTGAGTTACAGGTGAGTTAACATAGCCCAATAATCATCAAAACACCCAGTACCACAGTACAGTCGCGAGCTAGAGGCCCCGGGTCTGGAGGGTTAAGGTCAGTACACAGCCAAGCAATTATTCTATTATTTTATTACCATTTTGTACTGTTGTATTATCATTTGTTAGGTATAAGAAGTCTTGTACATGGTAAAGTCTGGGTCGGCCATCCACCAAATTCATTTTTTCCTAGTGCTCGCATTGTTCGAATTACGCGAATTCGAATTAAGCGACCGCGTTCGTCCACCAAATTCTTGCTTATTTCGGGACCCGACTGTACTGTACTTTCTGTGTGTCGCCCAATTTTGAGGCACATCCCGGCACTGGCATGGTATTTGAAGGGTACAATCGGGGGTATTAAGTTTTGTCATAGATTCCAGTGGTCTTCGCTCAAAAAGTGTTATTGGTATCTTTATTGTTACTGGGAAAAGTGCTTATCCCTCGAAGTATTAGTCAGTGTCCGAAACTTTGTGAAATATCTGACAACACTTATTAACCTCGACCGTACAGTATTTAATTACACGTTTAAATACCGTGCCTTTCAGAAGGAATGTCGTAGTCCCTGGGTTAAGTATCTAGAAATCTGCTGCTAAGGAATTCAATTTTTCGTCCGGTGAGAACTACAGGTTATAATATACAGTAGATAATATATAACATAATTACTGTATGTTACTGAACACCAGCCATTGACTAATAAACACCAATTACAGTACTGTATTGGCGATGGGCTGGTCTATCAGAGTGAGACCTGAGCGATCTCTGCCATACCCATAGCTTACTCTGACTCTTCCTTTTACTTATATATTTTCTAGATCTCAAGTGACGGCGTCTCTTCCGTGGATTGACCTCCCAATCTACCAAGATTGGAAGCTAAAGCGTCACATTATTCCTTTGCCCCTCAACTTTCTCTTCATAATTGCTGAGGGGCACAGGGCCCTGGGTGGGGCTTTGGTTTCCCGGGCGTTTACGCACCCTCTCAGCTCCCCGCCATGGACTGGCTTCGGTCACCCAGGCTTTAATGAGGTCGGCAGGGAGGGTTCTGTGGGGGCGCTCGTTTATGGCCTTGGCCTTACTCGGGGCCTTGGGGCTGTTCGGCCAGGCAGCTTGGGGAACAACAACAACAACAACAACAACAACAGTACTGTATGTTACTGAACACCAGCCATTGACTAATAAACACCAATTACAGTACTGTATGTTACTGAACACCAGCCATTGACTAATAAACACCAATTACAGTACTGTATGTTACTGAACACCAGCCATTGACTAATAAACACCAATTACAGTACTGTATGTTACTGAACACCAGCCATTGACTAATAAACACCAATTACAGTACTGTATGTTACTGAACACCAGCCACTGACTAATAAACACCAATTACAGTTCTGTATGTTACTGAACACCAGCCACTGACTAATAAACACCAATTACATTACTGTATGTTACTGAACACCAGCCACTGACTAATAAACACCAATTACAGTACTGTATGTTACTGAACACCAGCCACTGACTAATAAACACCAATTACAGTACTGTATGTTACTGAACACCAGCCATTGACTAATAAACACCAATTACAGTACTGTATGTTACTGAACACCAGCCATTGACTAATAAACACCAATTACAGTACTGTATGTTACTGAACACCAGCCATTGACTAATAAACACCAATTACAGTACTGTACTGTATGTTACTGAACACCAGCCATTGACTAATAAACACCAATTACAGTACTGTATGTTACTGAACACCAGCCATTGACTAATAAACACCAATTACAGTACTGTATGTTACTGAAGTAGATGTACTAGATGAAGAAGTACTGAGTAGATGAGGAATTTGGAAGGAATCTGAGTGTAAAATGGAGGGAGAGTAAGAAACTGTTCTGGAAAGAAGTCAAGAAAGTTAGGGAAGGTAGCAAGGGAAACAGTAAGGGTGTGAAAGATAAGAATGGGAGAATGCTAGCCGAGAAGCAAGAGAGAGTCGAACGATGGAGGGAGTACTTCAGTGAGTTGCTAAATGTAAGGAATGAAGAGCCAGCAAACATAGCTGGATATGGTATGGGAGGGAGAAGAAGAGAAGTAGTGGAGGAGGAGGTGGGGATCAGGAGGTCAGAAGTGTGGGAAGCCATGAAAAGAGTGAAGTTGGGGAAAGCACCAGGAACAGATGGAGTGTGTGGGGAAATGTTGAGGTATGGTGGTGAGATATTGATAGAATGGGTATGGAAAATGTGCAAACTAGCATGGGAGAAGGGGAGTGCCCCCGATGACTGGAAGACTGGCATAATAGTCCCCCTATATAAGGGCAAAGGGGAAAGAGGAGTGTGTGGTAACCACTGAGGAATATGTCTTCTAAGCGTAGTAGGGAAGGTATACAGTAGGGTAGTGATTGAGAGAGTGAGAGTGAGAACGGAGAAATGGATAGGCGACGAGCAGGGAGGTTTTAGGAAGGGAAGAGGATGTGTAGATCAGATTTTTACCCTGAATTGTGTTGTGGAGAAGTATCTGGAGAAGAAACAAAAGGTGTATGTTGCCTTTATGGACTTGGAGAAGGCCTATGACAGAGAAGGATAGAGAAGGTTTGTGGAAAGTACTTAGAATATACGGAGTAGAGGGCAAGTTGGTGAAAGCAGTGAAGAGCATGTATGAGGGTGCAAAGGCGGCAGTACGTGTGGAGAGTGAGCAGAGCGAGTTCTTTGACCTGAATGTTGGTTTGAAACAGGGGTGTGTGATGTCCCCGTGGTTGTTTACTGTATATATGGATGGAGTCATGAAAGAAATACCATCAAGAGCAGTGGATGTTGGTGTATCGCTGAAAAGGGAGGGAATTGAGTGGAAGCTACCTATACTGCTGTTTGTGGATGATACAGTTCTGATGAGTGATAATGAATGGGAGTTGCAGGGTCTGGTAAATGAGTTTGGAACAGTGTGTGAAAAACGGAATTTCAAGGTAAATGCGGGGAAGAGCAAGGTTATGGTCTTCGAAAGGGGTGAAGTCACAGAGTGTGAGGTGAAGCTGAACGGTCAGGCTATGGAGATCGTCAACTCTTTTAAGTATCTGGGCAGTGTGTTGAGTAAAGATGGGACTATGGATGAAGAAGAGGGTTGTAGGAACGCTAAAAGCAGTAACAAGAAATAGGGTGGTCAGCATGGAAGTGAAGAAGTCCTTGCATGACAGTGTGGTAATCCCGACACTGACTTACGGAAGCGAAGCATGGACGTTGGTTGAGAGACTCAGACCAAGAGTAAGAGCAGTGGAAATGAATTACTTAAGGAGTGCGTGCGGAGTTACATGGAGGGATAGACAGACTAATGAGGATGTAAGAAGGAGGTGTGGTGTGGAGGTAGATGTGCTGGAAAGTGTGAAAAGGAACAACTTGAGTGGTTCGGCCAAATGGAACGTATGGAAAGCGAGAGAATGACTAAGAGGGTGTATGAGAGAGAGGTGGAGGGACAGAGAGGGAGAGGTAGACCGAATGAGAGGTGGAAGGATGGAGTGAGGAAGTACATGAACGATGTGGTGGTGGGCTGGTCTATCAGAGTGAGAACTGAGCGATCTCTGCCATACCCATAGCTTACTCTGACTGTTCCTTTAACTTATATATTTTCTAGATCTCAAGTGACGGCGTCTTTTCCGTGGATTGACCTCCCAATCTACCAAGATTGGAAGCCAAAGCGTCACATTTTTCCCTTGCCCCTCAACTTTCTCTTCATAATTGCTGAGGGGCACAGGGCCCTGGGTGGGGCTTTGGTTTCCCGGGCGTTTCTGCACCCTCCTCAGCTCCCCGCCATGGAGTGGCTTCGGTCACCCAGGCTTTATTGTGGTCGGCAGGGAGGGTTCTGTGGGGGCGCTCGGTTATGGCCTTGGAATTGCTCGGGGCCTTGGGGCTGTTCGGCCAGGCAGCTTGGGGAACAACAACAACAACAACATGAACGAAGGCGGTGCTGGTTGGGGGGAGGGGCGTCGACTGACTGGGGACAGAGGTGCATGGGGGCGGTTCGTTCGTGGCCACCCCTTCGGGGATCACGGCGTCAGGCAATAGATAGATAGATGTTACTGAACACCAGCCATTGACTAATAAACACCAATTACAGTACTGTATGTTACTGAACACCAGCCACTGACTAATAAACACCAATTACAGTACTGTATGTTACTGAACACCAGCCACTGACTAATAAACACCAATTACAGTACTGTATGTTACTGAACACCAGCCACTGACTAATAAACACCAATTACAGTACTGTATGTTACTGAACACCAGCCACTGACTAATAAACACCAATTACAGTACTGTATGTTACTGAACACCAGCCACTGACTAATAAACACCAATTACAGTACTGTATGTTACTGAACACCAGCCACTGACTAATAAACACCAATTACAGTACTGTATGTTACTGAACACCAGCCATTGACTAATAAACACCAATTACAGTACTGAATGATACTGAACACCAGCCATTGACTAATAAACACCAATTACAGTACTGTATGTTACTGAACACCAGCCATTGACTAATAAACACCAATTACAGTACTGAATGTTACTGAACACCAGCCATTGACTAATAAACACCAATTACAGTACTGTATGTTACTGAACACCAGCCATTGACTAATAAACACCAATTACAGTACTGTATGTTACTGAACACCAGCCATTGACTAATAAACACCAATTACAGTACTGTATGTTACTGAACACCAGCCACTGACTAATAAACACCAATTGTCACACTAACAATATTCTTTAAGGGGAGCTTTTTAGTTTGTTCCCTAGTCCTCCATCAAGCTTGAAATTACACCCCCCCTAGACCTCCTTTCAAGATAAATGTGTACATTTTTCGGTAGAAAAATGTCCCGGCCGAAGGCCGATTCCTCTTAAATTACAGGCTCGCTATCGCTCGCCAGGAAAAAATTTACATGAAAGTTCTTGAAATTCATAGAAATTGGGCGAAAGTTCTTAAAATCGCCAAACTAATGGGGCGAACGTCTTAAAATCTCAAAATCAATGGGGCTACACATAAAGGAGAAAGAGATCCAAAAATTATCCCTCAAGTGGAAATGACCAAAACAAGGCTATTTCATGTTAATATTCTTGTATTCCTTCTTATATTGTCTTTGGAAGTGATGACATGGCCAAAACAAGGCTATTCCAGGTTAATGTTCTTGTATTCTTTCTCCGGTTTGACACCCACCAACCCACCAATTAACATACAAATAAACCTAATGAATGAAATCAATGAAACTAATGAATACATGTGGTACTCCAAGGAATAAATAGTCTTTATTATTTACTAGAAATATAATAAATACTGTATCCTTTAACCCTCTGAGGATCCATGACGCACCTTTTTTTTTTTTTTTTTTCTAGCTATTATTAGACAATTTTATTCAGATTAGGAAGTGTATATGGAAGTCAAAGGGTTGATTGAGATAGTCTTTACCAATTTAATACCCACAGATCCTTCATAAGCTGCATAAATACCCACAGATCCTTCATAAGCTGCATAAAATCGTCTAATGATAGCCAAAAATAAACTGCTAAAGCGCGTCAGAGCTTCAAGGGGTTAATGTTAACTCAAAATATATTACTGTACAACAAAGTAACCCTTTGACTAATAAGGGTTATTTACAAACTAAATAAGAACATACAATTATTATTATTAGCACAACAAATCTAACCAAACAGACCCTTAGACCAATAACAATCTTGTCTAAGCTTAATGAAAACATCTGCTTCCTGTTGGCCAGAAATCTACCCAAACTATACCAGAGACATATTTTTCAGCATATTCTGGCAACCATAAGATGATATTATTCAGCTTAGGAAGAACCTCTAGCAATAAAAAGGCTTCAAACTATCTCGACCAACCTTTTTTACTACCCGCCATGGAGTGGCTTTGGTCACCCAGGCTTTATTGTGGTCGGCAGGGAGGGTTCTGTGGGGGCGCTCAGTTATGGCCTTGGCCTTGCTCAGGGCCTTGGGGCTGTTCGGCCAGGCAGCTTGGGGAACAGCAACAACAACAAAAACTACCACAGATCCTTCCTAATCTGCATAATATTGTCTAAATATAACTATGAATACAAAATAACACACGTCACTGGTACTCAAAGGGTTAAAGGAAAAATGTATCATCGAACCAACTGTGTTTGAGGACCCACCTCTGTTTTTTCCCTCTCTCTCTGGGTTGTATCTATTTGGCCCCATTCAGCCTACTGTTTTAAGATGTTTACCCCATCCAGGTGTCAATATTTTCCTGGCGAGCGGTAGCGAGCCAGCATATATATATTTTTGTTTTGACAGCAAGCTAGATTTGTACATTTTTCGATAGAAAAATTTCTCCGGCAAAGCCGGATATCTCCACACAATGCTGGCTCGCTATCGCTCGCCAGGAAGAAATCGACACCTGGATGGGGATAAACGTATTAAAACAGTTGTCTGAAAGGGGGCCGAATAGATACAAGCCATGGAAAGAGAAAAGGAGATAAAGATAAAACAAAAACGGTGACCCCCCTTAACACTTTCCCGTTTTGTGGACGCTAATGTCGCGTCCAAGGTAAAAAATGCAATAAAGATGTTTGGACGCAAATTTAGCGTCCAATATAAATATAAAGTGTCTTGTATTAATAAACTGGTATGCAAATGATCATAACTGTATATATAACTGGTATGCAAATGATCATAACTGTATATATAACTGGTATGCAAATGATCATAACTGTATATATAACTGGTATGCAAATGATCATAACTGTATATATAACTGGTATGCAAATGATCATAACTGTATATATAACTGGTATGCAAATGATCATAACTATATATAACTGGTATGCAAATGATCATAACTGTATATATAACTGGTATGCAAATGATCATAACTGTATATATAACTGGTATGCAAATGATCATAACTGTATATATAACTGGTATGCAAATGATCATAACTGTATATATAACTGGTATGCAAATGATCATAACTGTATATATAACTGGTATGCAAATGATCATAACTATATATAACTGGTATGCAAATGATCATAACTGTATATATAACTGGTATGCAAATGATCATAACTGTATATATAACTGGTATGCAAATGATCATAACTGTATATATAACTGGTATGCAAATGATCATAACTGTATATATAACTGGTATGCAAATGTTCATAACTGTATATATAACTGGTATGCAAATGATCATAACTGTATATATAACTGGTATGCAAATGATCATAACTGTATATATAACTGGTATGCAAATGATCATAACTGTATATATAACTGGTATGCAAATGATCATAACTGTATATATAACTGGTATGCAAATGATCATAACTGTATATATAACTGGTATGCAAATGATCATAACTGTATATATAACTGGTATGCAAATGATCATAACTGTATATATAACTGGTATGCAAATGATCATAACTGTATATATAACTGGTATGCAAATGATCATAACTGTATATATAACTGGTATGCAAATGATCATAACTGTATATATAACTGGTATGCAAATGATCATAACTGTATATATAACTGGTATGCAAATGATCATAACTGTATATATAACTGGTATGCAAATGATCATAACTGTATATATAACTGGTATGCAAATGATCATAACTGTATATATAACTTTCTAAACACGTGTTATTGTAATGATCATAACTGTATATATAACTTTCTAAACACGTGTTATTGTAATGATCATAACTGTATATATAACTTTCTAAACACGTGTTATTGTAATTAAAAAATATCTGCGTAGACATACCGGTACAGTCGCGCTAATAAGTCATGTCTGGGCACCAGGTACAGTATGTTTTGATCAATAATTGGTATTGGCAATATCTAAGCTTCATTTGTTCATATGGAGTGAAATATACACCCATGTTCCTACACTTACCCACCCTATGCAACACCTGACAGACATTAAGGGGGGTCACCTGTTTTGGTTCTGGCCTTTTCTATCTTTCTCTGGCTTGTATCCATTTGGCCCCATTCAGCCTACTGTTTTAAGACGTTTATCCCCATCCAGGTGTCAATTTTTTACTGGTGAGTGGTAGCGAGCCAGCATGTTTTTTATTTTTGTTTGACAGCAGGCTAAATTTCTCCGGCGAAGCCGGATTTCGTCATATAATGCTGGCTCGCTATTGCTCGCCAGGAAGAAATCGACACCTAGATGGGGATAAACGTCTTAAAATAGTTGGCTGAATGGGGCCAAATGGATACAAGCCAAAGAAAGAGAGAAAAGGAAAGAAATAACAAAAAGCAGGTCACCCACCTTAATACAGCACAGAGCAAACCAAACGTATTGACAGCTGGGACATGACTTATTAGCGCCACCGTACATTATGATGATGATGCTCATCATCATCATGACGGTGGGCTAAAATTATGGGTATTTTGTGAATTGCCCACTTGCGAGTTTCAGGCTATAAGGAAGTTGGTGTTGTAGACTTTGATATTTAACAGAAATACCAGCTGAAATATGGTTGTGTAGTATCGGTATATTTATAAACACATAAAATCAAATTAAACAAATAATCTGCCCTTCGACAACCTACTCCATTAGTGTATTTTCGGTTCACGTTCATATTTACGGCTCTAACTTCCCTGTAGACCGAAACTCGCAAGTGGTCAATTGAGAGCCCAAGAACAGTGTAAATTCAAGGGTGGTCTTTCTTGGCTCCTTCCTTCTTTCGCCTTAGTAGTTTAGCAATATAATCATTCTTTGCCTGAACTTCTATGGCAATTGTGAGATGCTTTGCCCCAATTTATTCCTAGCGAGCAATAGTGAGCCTGTGATTTAACCCCTACTGTACCGGCGACATCTTTTTAACTTTATTCTAGCTATGATTAGATGATTTTTTGCAGCTTAGGAAGGATATATGGTAGCTAAAAGGATTAATTGAGATAGTCTGTAGCCTTTTAACCCGTACTGTACCGTAGGATACAGTAATAAAAGTCCCCAGCAGTCCCAAGTAATGTGGCAAAAATGGCAGGAGAGACCACCTATCCACCTCCAAAGATGAGGCAACACTGGCTCTGTCACCCTTCAGTGGGTCTCATATAAGATGAGAAGTGTTGCCAACACGGGAGCAGTGCTCAAAAGGTCGTGGTAAATGGTACAGGGTTGTACAGGCAGTTACAAGGAAAATACATTACTGACGGATATATACGTCGCTGTGACTGGGGAGTTACTTATCTACTGACGTATATATACGGCACTGGGATTGGAGGGGTTAATTGATAGACGTTCCTCCTAAGCTGAATGAAATCGTCTAATAGTTGCCAGAATATGATGAAAAATATGTTTCTGGTATTCAATGGGTTAAGAGAAACTGGCCTATAGTAGTGAAATTTCCTCCTGAAAAACCATGCAAGTCTAACATAATAAGCAATACCCCGTTCTTAACAATAATCATCAATTACAAATCCCAATGTACTTGAATAAACTAATGAAAACATATGGTCCTCCGGGATTCAAACTCGGGACACCACACTCAGAACATAAGCACCTAAACCATTACACCAACAATATCAGTGGTAACATTTCTACAGTATTTGGCAACTTTAGAATGAGCTCCAGCTATTATGATGGTCAGTTCTACCTTAAATTATAGATTTTAATGTAAAACTTTCAAAATAAACAAACAATACTTATACAAACACAGTAAAAAGACAATATAACTAATCAAAATCGCTATGTGGAAACAACGCTTAACCCTTCCCGCCTGGTTATCATTTTAAAATTACAACCCTTGCCAAGGACAGGAGCCCGGGTGTCCCCTTGAAATCCGTAAGCTTGAAAGCCTATTAAGCGTGTTATGAAAGCCGTGCATCCGACGTATGTAAACAAAGCCTGTCTTTGCAACACCGCACCTCCGAAACCAAGAAAGAGACGTCCGATCAATGTTGTTTTTGTATGCTATGACGAAATTAGTGTCTGCAAAGGTCCGATATTGCGAACATTGCATCGAATCTCTCTCCACGGAAATCGTCATCACAACTGAACCAGTTGACGCCAGTTTACAGATCAGAAACAGCACTACATTTAGAGATGCGTGGGAATTCTCTAACAGTTAAAATAACAAAGATACGAGTAGCCTATTAAAGACGTTTTTTGGCCAGATCGCCCGGGCTCCCAACAATGTCCTTAGGATGGCGAGCCCAGGCCCGGGGGGTTAAGTAAAATAATAATTTATAAATAAAAGAACACAATCCACCACATGGGGGCGGTTCGTTCGTGGCCACCCCTTCGGGGATCACGGCGTCAGGCAATAGATAGATAGATAGAATCCACCACATAGGGTGTACATTACTACATGAGCAAGTTAATCTGTTTCCCAAGCAAACTAATCACACACATAACAACGCACTAGCGTCACGTTCAAGGAATTAGTCAATTTGGGATTATATAATTACTTAAGCCGGTATCACACGAGCGTTTTTTCCCTCAACATTTATCCTCAACACTGGTCTGGCAGCTTATGAGGTAAACTTTTACAATATTTCAGTCACCTAAATTCATACATCAGCAGTCTAGATTCCGATACCAGTGCAAAATTAACCAGAAATTTTGCCAGATTTTTTTTTTCTAGTTTCCGATACCAGTGCAAAATTAACCAGAAATGTTGCCAGAAATTTTTTGATTATCGAATGTTGAATATAAAAGCTTTCGTGTGATACAGGCTTTAGATTACTCACAAACTATTGGTCACAACAATCACCACATTAAACCTTTCAGGGCGCCTCTTTTCGCTTGATATTGGCTAACAATAAATTATTTTCTTCAGCGTAGAAAAGATCTGTGGTAGAAAAAAGGTTAATTGAGATAGCTTTTACTCATTCAATTCCTACAGATCCGTCCTAAGCTTACTACAATAACCAATGATAGCCAGAATACAAGGTGGAAGGCAGAGAGGGAGAGACAGACCGAGAATGAGCTGGAAGGATGGAATTGAGAGGTCTATGAGTAAAAATGGTGTGGGGGGAACTAGCTAAAGAATGACAGAACAGCAACAAGGTTTTCATTTGTGGCCACCCCTTTGGGTATCAAGGCATCTGATTATAATGTAAAACTTGCAAAATAAACAAACCAAGACAGGGGCGACACAATATAACGGCAAATGAACTTATCAAAATCGCAATAACAGACAGATAGACAGCTTATGAATGAGCTCTAGCAATATGATGAGCCAAGTCTCCTTTACGTAGGAAACATCGATCACATTCGGCACATCTGAATTTCCTGAGGCCATTGTGTATCAACATGTGCTTCTTGAGGTTGCTCTTCTCGGTGAACCACTTCTGACACTCGGTACACTGGTGTTGCCTCTCCCCCGTGTGGACCACAGCATGTTGCCGCAGCGTTACTTTTTGGGTGAACCGTTTTCCGCAGATCCCACACTGGAATTTCTTTACTCCTGAGTGTATGAGGGCATGCTTGGTGAGGCTGCTGCTTTCGGTGTACCTCTTCCCGCAGATATCACAGGCAAACTTCCTCTCTCCCGAGTGTACCACGCGATGCTTCAGCAGGCTGCTCTGGGTCTTGAAGCGCTTCCGACACACCGGGCATTCAAATATCTGATCGAGGGCACAGTTGTGGGACTCCAGACGGTTCCTGTGCTTGTACACTTTACCGCAGTCATCACATCGGTACATACGACTCTCAAATCTGGGGTCAAACGGCGGATCCTGAGAACTCCCCTCGAACCCTTCTTCATTCGCTCCAGGTGAAGGTAACTGGGGTATTCTATTTGCTTCAGGTAAAAGTAACTGGAGCATTCTATTTGCTTCAGGTAAAGGTAACTGGGGTATTCTATTTGCTTCAGGTAAAAGTAACTGGGGTACTCCTCTATTTGCTTCAGGTAAAGGTAACTGGGGTATTCTATTTGCTTCAGGTAAAAGTAACTGGGGTATTCTATTTGCTTCAGGTAAAAGTAACTGGGGTACTCCTCTATTCGCTTCAGGTAAAGGTAACTGGGGTATTCTATTTGCTCCAGGTAAAGGTAACTGGGGTACTCCTCTATTCACTTCAGGTAAAGGTAACTGGGGTATTCTATTCGCTTCAGGTAAAGGCAACTGGGGTACTCCTCTATTCACTTCAGGTAAAAGTAACTGGGGTACTCTATTCACTTCAGGTAGAGGTAACTGGGGTACTCTGTCCTCTTGTTGCTCTTCTTCCTTAACTTGTGTTAAAAAGGGCGATACCTTCTCCTCTTCGAGGTTGTTGTTGTTGTTGGCTTGAGCTGGCTGGGAGAGATTGTCCTGTTGTCTTTTTAGACGGGCTAACAGGTGCTGGGATACACTGTTCTCTTGGTGACTATTCCTGTCTGACTGAGCTAACAAGTGCTGAGTTAGATTGTCTTGCTGTCTTTCCCTCTCAGAATGTGCTTGATCTGACAGTCGCTGGGATATACTGCGCTGAAGCATTTTCCCCCAAAAGTTCTGAGGTACGGTGTCGTTTATCTGCTGCTCCTCCTCTGCTTGTGATACTAAGGGCTGGGAACTAGTATTGGCCTCCTGGGCACATTTCTGCACTGCCTGGGCTAGCAAGCGCTTGGCCAGTTGTAACCCAAGAGTTGTCACATGCTGGGAGTCCATGTTACCCTCCTGAGAGCCTTTCCCTTCTGTATGAAATAAAGAGTGTTGCAAACTTACCTCCCCCTGGTCACGTGGAGGCTGGGAGAGATCGTTATTCTCCTTGGTGCTTTCCTGCCCTGTGTTGATGACCAGGTGCTGAAAGAGAGGGCTGTCTGCATGATTAATGGCATTTTTGTGAGACACAGACAAGTGTTGCGTCAGGTCGTTCATGGTAGTGAAATTGTCGCCGCACCTCAAACAATTATACACCTGGATCTGGCTGTGCGTTAGGGAGTGTTGTGTTAGGTCCTTCTGTTCGGGAAAGGAGAGGCCACACTCAGAGCACTGGTACCTTGGATTTATGTGGATCTTAACGTGACTCCACAGGTGTTTCTTGAAGGTGTTGTACTCGGCGAATGGAGCACCACACTCGTAACATCGAAACTTTGGGGTCTTTGGGGGCACAGCATGGGTAGCCGAGGGTTGCGGGTGGTCTATGAAGGAAACACCACCCGTAGACCCTTCATAATTTGGAACATGCTGGATCTGAGCGTGAGTCAGCAAATGTTGAGCTAGGTCTGTTTTATTTGTAAACGAAGTACCACACTCACAGCATTGAAGATTTGAAACATCTCTGGGAATTATTGGAGTCATTTGAATATCTTGCCCAAGCTTCTTAAGGCCAGGATGAATCATGCTGTTATCTGGTTGAATCGACCCAAAATGATCTGGTCGAATGGTATGGGAGGTCGATGGCATGGTGTGAGTATCTGGCTTATTATTCTGACTCTTAGATAATATTGTCTGAATCGTCTGAATATCTGGTCTTAACATGGTCTGATTATCATGCTGAATAGCCCCAATATTTGGTTGAGATGCTTGAATTGCCTGAGCAGTCGGTATTAAGGTGAGAGCATCTGAACGAGGCGTTGAATTATCTGGTGATACTGTCTGAACTATCTGGATATCAGACCTTTTACTCCACATATTGTGTTGAGTCATGTGATGACTCGTTTGAGCCACCTGCGAAGTCGATGGCATGATCCGAGAATCAAGGCGAATCGTCTGAGTTTGTGGCATCTGATTAATATGTGGCCAAGTCATCCGAGTCGATGATTGCACTGGCTGGAGATTAGGCCAAACCTTGTGTGTCACTAGTCGAACTGTTGGGATACTTGGTCCAAATATCGGAGTATTGGATTGAAGTATTTGAGAATTTCCTGGGATAATTTGGAGATTTGGTTGAACTATTTGTAAATTTGGTTGAACTATTTGCAAATTTGGCTGAAATATTTGCAAATTTGGCTGAACTATTTGCAAATTTGGTCGAAACATTGTAAGATTTGGTTGGATAATCTGTAGACTAGACTGACCTATCTGAAGAGTCGGTTGATTTATCTGGAAACTGGGTTGACTCACTTTGACACTGGGCTCAGATATCTGAATATTAATAGACTGATTTATCTGATTTGGCTGATTCATATGACGATTAGATTGATTCACTTGAAGATTCGCCTGATTTATCTGTTTTGGCTGATTCATTTGACGATTAGATTGATTCACTTGAAGATTCGCCCGATTCATTTGGAGATTTTTCTGAACCATCTGGAGTTTTGCAGCAGTCTGGAGATTAGATGAACCTAGCCAAAGAGCAGGTTGATCCAGTTGACGATTTGGTTGAAGCATCGGAAAGTTAGGATGAAGCAAAGGGGGCACTTCTGGTGCACTGGTGTGGGTGAATGTGGCCGTCGCCGTATTCTCCTCCAGCTCGTTCTCGCTCTCCTCCGGCTTTATGTCCACTTCCGTAAATATTTCCTCGGTCTTTACTTCCTCTTTAACACCCTCGTCTCGTGGAATGCTCGGAGGATCATCTCTTACGTCGACGGTTTCATTGTTGTCCACCTCTTGCTTGATGGCCAGGAACTGTGAGACGTCCACAAAATCGTCCTCTGCGGCTTTCTGTTTAACGTCACTCTCCTCAACCACTTCATTACTATCAACTTCCTGCTTAATACTTTGGGATGGCGGCATTTCCAAACAATTCTCAACCTTGTCCTTCGTGGTATTGCATTGTGAAACTTTGTCACTATTCCCTTCAACTTCATCTCTCTTTCTCTTCTCTTCCACGCTATCAACTCTTGATTTGGTCGACTCAGATTGTGAAACACCCAAGGAATTATTAACTTCTGCCGCCACGATAATTTCCTCACTATTGCCTTCCTGCTTGATTGTCGGACCCTGCGAAAGTTTTACAGTATCTTCCACTTTATCGACTTGCATCACCTCTTTGTTAATATTCATGCCCTGCGAAACTTTGACTGTATTCTTCACATTACTCTCTTCCTTGTCACCATGGCTCTGTTTAACCATGACGTCTTCCTTGTCCACCGACTTAGTTTCGTCCTGTGAAACATCCAGATGATTCTCTTCCCCTCTAACGGTTTTGTGTAGTGGATTATCAACGTAATTATCCTCAACTTCCATTTCCTCAATTACCGGTAATTTCTTAGTTCGAACCTCTTTACTTGTCTCACTTCCCAGAACATTATCATTCTCCTCAATTTTGACCTGTTCAACTATACTCATGCTTTCCACCTCTACAGCAGTTTTGTCCAAAGAAGTGTCCATATGATTCTCCTCATCTTCTATCTTAATTACCGGTATGTTCTTGCTTCGAACCTCTTTATTAGTCTCGCTTTCCAGCACGTCAATATCATTCTCCACAATTTTGACCTGTTCAACTATAGGCCTACTCTTGCTTTCCACCTCTTCAACTGTTTTGTCCAAAGAAGTGTCCATATGATTCTCCTCAACTTCCATCTCCTCAGCTACAAGAATTTCCTTCTTTTTCACCTCTTCATTGATCTGGCATGGTAAAACTCTACCAATATTCTTCTCAATCTCTACCTGTTCATTTATTTCATGTATAACTATTTCCTTTCTTTCCACCTCTTGAGCAGCGTTGTCTTTCAAAATGTCCTCGCCATTCTCAACCGGTACGACCTGCGGAGTAGTGTTCTTGTGTTGCAATATGTGAACGCAATCAATTTGGCTCACCACCGCTTCACTTCTAATTTCATCCTTAATTGTGTCGGCCTGAGAATCAAAAGAAACATTTGCATTGGTGTTTATATTACCAGTATTAGATATCTGTTCAATAGTCTTACACTCGGAACCTTCAAAAATATTATGGATTATGTCGTCTATGTTCCTCTTTTCCTCTCCAATTGTGCCGTGTGAATCGTTTACGAACTTAGCAGCACCGTCCCCACCACCAATGTCCATATTTTCCCTTGTTGCGGACCATGGAATATCCTCAAGGGTCTCCTCACACCCCAAACTCAACTACCGATACCGCTACTAAAGTTGTGTCTTCCATTGTGACAATTTATATATGTGTTCACACCAATTGATTTACTCGCACAAATTGATTTATTCACATCAATTGATTCATTCACAATAACTGATTTCTTTTATTCACACCAACTGATTTATTCACACCAAATTATTTTTTATTTATTCAGTGTATTTTGTTCCATTCACTAAGTATATTATCAGTTTCTTCACATTAACTCATGCTGCCAGCGAACCTTGTAATAAAACTGCTTGCAATTCACTAGGTTTTCAATACTGTATATACAGTATACATATAAACCGGCTACAGTACAGTACAGTACTAGTTAAATTACGGTATTTATGTACCGTACTATCCTACTTAAATAATTATACTAGACATTCAAGAACAGAAGTATATGTAAAGTAATATTTCACAGCATGCACAACAAAATCACAAAAGTACCTAAAAATATACTCTTCTAAATGCACTCTGTACTTATGGATTTAAATTATCAGTAAATAATATTAAACAGCTTGTCATATATGAAAAACCTATGTTCTATACACATTAGTACCAATATACACTATTGGTATCTATTTCTTCTGAATACAGTCTTTATATTGTTAGACCTCCATCAAGCTTTAAAAACACCCCATAGACCCCCTTTCTAGATAAATTACCCATTTTTTTGGTAGAAAAATGTCTCAGCCGAAGGCCGAGACATATCTAAGACATTACTGAAAACAGTCTTGATCACACTTGATATTTGTTTCATTAATGTGTTGTCGATCTTTGAGAATGTTAACAATTATGGTTCCAACTGTGAAAACTGTATCACATATATCCAACACATACCCAAAACATAATCTTGGTTGTACTTATGATGTTGTTTCTCTTCTTTGTCTAACTGAGCTGATATCATTACTAATTTTGGTACCACTTGTCAAATCTATCACATGTGCTGTATCTGACACGCACCAAAAACACAAACTCGGCCGCACTTGTGATTGGCTTCCCTTTGTGTCTTATTAAACCTTACATAATCACAACAATATTCTGGGATATGATTAGTTCAGTCTGTATCCTTTTAGTCTACACATATATATACCCAAATTGAGTTTCCTTATCACTAAATTCTACCCATAATGCAATTCTAGAGAACTGTATATTCTGAACTCATTTACTGGTTATAAACTCTGAGATGGACTGGGGGATTAATTTAGTTTGTATATCCTAAATTCACACAGCATATATTCCAAGATACTGTATATGATCTTGCTTTTCGTATTACATTGACAATTGATTCATTTCAGACAACTTATATCTACATGTCACAAATTCACTGTGAGCTTAGTTAAATCTGAATCACTTAATTTTACACATCATATATTCCCAGATAAAGTATTTAATCTTGCTTTTCATATCTCATTTACAAATATTGCACTCTAAAGTATTTTGTGAATTTATGTCTACACGTCATAAATTCTGGAATTAATTGGGAGTTTAAGTTTATCTGCATCACTTAAATTTACATATACCTGTACTGTATACTCCCAGATAAAGATTGAGAGTGTATTTTCAAATCATGCCTCTAAATAAATAATTCCAAAGTATTGCTATTGTTAAATTATATCTACAAGTTATAAATTCAGGGATAAATTGTAAGCTCAGTTCAATCTGTATCACTTAGCAGGAATAAGACAATATGTGAGGCAGCGAACAATATCTTATTTTCATATTTCTCACTTTCGTTCCTGGATAATTTATGAGTATTCTTCTTCAAGACATATTACTCAGAGACCTTTCAACCACCACAAACTTGTAGATACGTTATGAGTAGCGCAGCGTGGGGGATTGTGAGCAGGCGTAGTGTTGGCCTCTTTCCTCCTCCCATCTGGACAACTGATGAAGCATGTTGTTGTTGTCATCTATTGGCTGCTTTATTGCCACACCAGATCCTGGAATAACATCAACAGTTAGTCTTTGTGTGGACACATACTGGGCCTCCATTAGTATGTATGTACCGGGGAGGTGTGGTGGAGTGGTCATGCCACTGGATTGGTAATCCAATGGACCCGGGTTCAAATCCCGATATGCCAATGGGAAGATATTATTGGGATTGAATTTGTGCTGTACCTAGTATCAGTGCATTACCACAAAGCCCACCGAAATGCCAAAAAAATACCCTCATTGTTCCCTGATTAAATAACACTGTATGAATATTCCCATATTCAAAATATGTTACAGGGGGACAATGCCTAGTGAGTTCACTGCTCAATAGGTGGCGTTCTGAGAGTGAGGGTCTGAGTCAGGAGGGTGAGACGGTGAAGCACTTGAGCGAAGCAACCGGCCGCTTCAGAGATGGAGCTGCTTCGAGCCATGATGGATGCTTCACATATCTCACTCCCCAGACTGGAACAAGACCTCACGGGCTTCACCGTGTTGAGCGGTGGAATGTACAGGCTCTCAGCCTATGCACGAGAGGGAGTAGTTGGAATATAGAAGAAAAAAAAAAAAAAAAAAAAAAAATGTACTGTAAAGTCAGGACCCCCAATACACGATTCCACAATGCGCGAAAACCCTAATACACGAGTTACCCCTCGAAAATAACATTAATTAATTAAACATTAATTAAGCGAGGTGGTACCACAATACACGAATCGAGAGCTAAGAAGGGGCCAAATCCGCTATTCCCGCTTGATACGCGAGCACGTCTACGTTTCGCGAGGCTCAGGAGTAGCTCCGAAAAAAGAAGAAGACGGGCATACGCCTGCCTTCCCTCCCGCTTACCCTCCCTCCCTCCCTCCCACAGTCCCGCTCAAGCGCTCATAGCCGTGCGGAGTGACCAAACGTTTGTAGTGCCTGCCACTTTTTTCGCCATGCCACGCCAATATAAGAAGATAACACACAAAATGAAGGTGGAAGTGTTGGATCGCAAGAAAAAAGGAGAAGGAAACTGTGCAATAGGCTTGTTAGAGTAAACTGTTCGTACGATTTGGTCAGGGAGGGAGAAGTTGGAGAAAATCGTGAAGTCCTACGGTCCTAGTCCTAGCCTATCTACTACTAATTTTAAGGTAAGGTTTCATATTTTTATTCATTGTTCTTCTTATATATAAGATATAGACTGTACTGTAGAGCCAAAAATGTCGAAAATAGTGCCAAAAATGTCGAAAATAGGCCATAATTGAGAGATGTCACCCAATCTAATTATTCCCATTTAAAGTTAGTTCCACAATACACGAATTCACAATACGCGATGCCTCCTGTCACCCCTATTCTCGCGAATTGGGGGTCCTGACTGTAGTTGTACAGTATATACTCAGGCACATACCCCATAGCAGAGGGTGGCTGATACGAGACAGAGCCCGAACAGAAACAACGTTTAAAGTTCCAAATATTAGGGTCCGGGACCAATTTTGCATTCCCTCGCTCCTTTCTCTGTCTCGTCTAGTAGGTGAATTTTACATGGGGAGGAGAATTCCTAGCCTCCCACCCCCAGAAAGAAAAGTAGGGCAGTAAAAGAGACAGACATTAGTACTACTATACTTTAACACTCTCAGCACTATTATGTATTATGCTTTTTTATCTTTTATTCTGGTTAAAAGTAGACAATATTATGCAGTTTATCCCTTTCACGTTTTTATGACGCAGAGGTTGCCAGATTAGCAATAATAAATAGAGTTCTCTCACTCATATAATTACCTCTCCAAAATTAGTTTTCTGCCCACAGCTAACTCAAAGACAACTGCAGAGGTTGAAGTAACTAAACTAAAGGTTTCTAAATACCCCTGATGGTAACAAAGACTTTAACCCATAGAGGACCAGCGACGACACGTTGTCGTCGGCAATGTATGTAATGCTAAACCCCAGCGATGACAACGTGTCGTCCCTGTTGTTGTTGTTGTTGTTGTTGTTCCCTAAGCTGCCTGGCCGAACAGCCCCGAGTCCCTGAGGAAGGCCATGGCCACGATCGGGCTTTCCCACAGAGCTCTCATTGAGTGTAGGTTGTGTTGTTGGCGTAAGTGGTTGTGTGAAATGCAGTCTTCTATGATGTGTTTAATGGTATGGGGTGCTGTGTTACATCCCGGGCAGGCGTCGACAACGGAGTCATCCAGTCTCTTCTGATAGCTCAGGAGAGCTGGATGGTGTCCGCATCTCAGCCTGGCCAGGTGGACTCTGTCCTCGCGAGGAGGGAGGATTCGGAAGGATGGATTTCGGGAGGTCGTGCATGCAGCTGCGTGTTGTCTGTGAGTGAGTGGATGGATTGGCGAGAGATATGAGTATGGATGTGCTTCTGGAAGTTGCTTCGGGGTGGGCAGGGAGGGAGAGAGGACAATAATTGTGTGTGATACCGTGTGCTGGGTGTTGTTTTGATATTTCTTGGTGTCTGTGGGTGTGTTGCCATGTAGTTTAGTGGGTGGTCTTGGTTCGTGGAGGCTGCTGCCAGGAATTGAGTGCCTCTCATGTCCAGATGGTCTTTGACTTTGAGGATTTTGGTTTCTTGATGTAGATGATCTGTGGGTGCAGTAGCTGTGCAGCCTGTAATGATCTTCAGGGCTTTGTTTTGAATAGTCTGTAAGGTCTTACGATGTGTTTCAGCTAGGTTAGAAGCCCAGGCTGGGCTTGCGTATTCCATTACTGATCTTATGTATTGTTTATATACTGTGATGGTAGTTTCTTTGTTGTGTCCAAAGTTTGTGTGAGCAAGTGACCTGAGGGCGTTAAGTCTGGGTGTCAGTTTCTTTTTAATGTTTGTGGTGTGCTGTTTGAATGTCATATGAGTATCATATGTTACTCCTAGGATTTTGGGTGTGTGTGTATGTGTTAGGGGTGTGTTGTTTATGGTGAGTTGAGGGATGTATTCGTGTTCACCTGTCCAGCTTGTGAGCAGGGTTGCGGTGGATTTGGCTGGGGCTAGATTAAGTCTGTTTGTAGTGCACCAGTCATGTAGTGTGTTGAGATATGGTTGAAGGAGATCTGTTGCTCTTCTTGGGTCATGGTGTGTGCATGTGAGTGTTATGTCATCTGCATAGGAGGCTAAGTTTATTTGGGGAGTATTGGGTGTAGTTATATCGTGCATGTACAGATTGAAGAGTGCGGGCGATAGGACGGATCCTTGTGGGACTCCGTTTGGAAAGTTTCTGATTTTAGATGACTGACCGGCAAAAGATACGTGTGCACATCTGCCTGCTAGGAAGTTGGCCAGCCACCTTTTTGTGTTGTTGTGCATGTTTGTGTTGTAGATTTTGTTTGTTAGGTTGTGGCGGGGGATGGCATCGAAGGCTTTACTAATGTCGAGTGTGGCTAATAGCGATCTGTGTGGTGGTCTACCTGAGTTGATGCCGTCAAAAGCTCTTTGTGTAAGGTCTGTGAGAAGAGTGTTTGTGGAGTGCAGTGGCCTAAAGCCATGTTGTGTTGGAGCTAGGGGTAGGTCGGGTGTAATTAGTTGTAATACTAGGCGTTCCATGACTCCGGTCCTATGGCACCTAGAGGGCTCAGATTTGTATGGGAATTGTGTAAGTATCCCACGCAACCATGACGATGGTTGAAAACTCTCAAAGTCTAACCGCGTGCGCGTGAGCACGCAAAAACCTGTTTTTGGGTGTTTTTGCCTTCAATTTTCCCCTCTTGTAAAATAGACTTTCGGGCGCACCGTAGGACCCCTTTTTGACCTAGGGGGATCGTTTTTTTGTGGTTTTTCCTTCATTCTTAACCCATTCCCTATTGTTTCTGGGAAAAAAAAAAATCAAAACCTGCTGGTCCCTGGTGGTACATTTATTCTAAACTAGCTGGGGCTCAGTGGGTTAAAGTATCCCTAATAGGCTCAAAATTGCGTCAAGAACGTGAGAGGGTTAAGAGGGACCCATGTTATTCAGAGGACTTATCGAGATCGTATTTACCCCACTGATTCCTAGAGGTATATTATAAACTAAAGAAGGTAATACAGGAGAGTAAGGGTGCAATGCTTGAAATTTAGTTATAGCAAGCCTTCCAGTATTTATTAAGATTCTCATTAACTGGAGATTCTCTTGGTACGCAACCAAGTTCTGAATTTTAGTACACTACTTTTAAATGTACTGCTGATTTATCTTATAACTGACCCACCACAAAATTATATAGCCGCGGCGATAGATGACCGTGTGTCGACGGTGGCTTGTTTACCATAGCCAGCCAGAGCATTTCACATTGAACCACTATTCAAAACAGGATTCAGACGCTCATCCCTGTTTCAAAGGAGCATGATCCTGGTGACACTGCGAGAAGCATTATAAATACATAGCACTCGCCGCTATAATCGTCGGGGGTTCGATAACAAATAATTGCCAAAAAGGAGCCATACCGGTATATTTAAATTTAGTGTACTAAAGTTGACAACATGGTCGCGTACCAACCAACCAAATCAGTATACCGCATGAATCGGGACAAAACCTTGCTCATTTTCTAGCGGCAAGTTTTAAATTGCT
Organism: Paralithodes platypus; assembly: GCA_032716605.1. Lineage (NCBI taxonomy): Eukaryota > Metazoa > Arthropoda > Malacostraca > Decapoda > Lithodidae > Paralithodes > Paralithodes platypus. Next base: position 15,878,129 of record CM064481.1, read on the forward strand.
GCGCCCCTAGTCTCCAAAAATACCCTAAAGAATATTGTCTAATGGTGGGCTAACCAGAATATGATGAAAATTATGCCATCATGCTAAAAGGGTTAGAGACTGAGTGATCCATAGGAGGTATCGTATGGTTTCTGTGGTAATGGTGGCATACCAGGCACCACTGTTATGGGCTGCCATGCATGCCAGTTTTAACATTTGAGATCAGATTGAAGAACCTGATCCCAGGTCTTTCTAGGTCTAGCCTTAAACTTGCATCTCTTCGCCCAATTTTGGTTATCCATCCTCTCCACATGCCCAAACACACCGAGCCTGCACATGCGCATCTCTTTGCTGATATTCACCATGTAGAGATGCCCAATCCCCTCTTCAGGTCCACATTAGTTACTGTATCTCCCTTGAAAACATTTTTCTATCAGTCTATTAACTTGAATGGCACTAGCCACAACCAGACTTTCACATGCACAGTATGTATGTAGAGATGGAACGAATATCAATTTTCACTATTTGCGAATACGAATACGAATTTTTGTTGTAAAATTCGCGAATACGAATAGCGAATACAGTATTTCAATCCTTATTTTATCCTTCAAGAACTGGTAATTATTTGTATGTCACCAACAAACGTTAATTAAATTACTATTAATTACCAGAAGTTAATGACGATGTGAATGCGTAATTTCTTAAATATCATAAATGAACTGAATGAATTAATGTTTAATATATTGTGAGAGTTCAGCCATAGAAAATTGAATAATTAAAATTAAATCCATTCAATTTTCTGTTTCCAGTCCTCAGTCCCAATTTTGCCGCTTTTTGGTACTAAAGTACCAGATTTGGTACATTTGACTCTCTCAAGTACATTTTATACATTTTCCAATAAAGTAGTCCATATCTGGCACTAAATACGAAATCAGTGAGGAAATATGATGGAATATATTTTAGTGACATGCTATTACATTGGATATGTCTGAAATGGCAATATTGCGACGGTTCAAATGTCCAGGTCCAGCACACTTACAGTTTCTTACAGTAGATCCTCTGGAAAAAGGCAAACTAGGCCTGTGTATCCAGCTCAGTGCCAGTACTTGCACTACTGCGGTCGTTCACTGTGTTGGCGGCGGCGGCAGCAGACGCAACATTTTTACTATTCTGTATTTTTGCTTTATAATCAAACTTCAAATCTTGTCTTCCCCATGCTTTATCAAGATTACTTTCAAACTTCCTTATTGATTCGGAATCGACTACATACTGGGGCAGCGCGTTCCACTCATTTACCACTCTATCACAAAATGAGTTCTTTGCCTTTTCAAGCCTATTTCTTTCTTTGTAAATTTTCTTAGAGTGTCCTCTCGTTCTTGTTCCCTCCCGCATCAAGAAGATACCTACACACACATCCTCATCATACTTTCCTGACACTATCTTAAAAGTCTCTATCATATCCCCTCTCTTTCTCCTATATGCCAGTGTCCTCAACCTCTGCTCATAGCCCGCGTTCTTCAACGTTGGTACTAGCTTGCTAGCTCTCCTCTGCACTTTCTCCACTGCTTCTATATCCTTTACCATATATGGAGCCCACACCTGGTTCGCATATTCCAGGTGCGGCCTAACCAGCGCTGTATAGAGATTCCTGAAGATTTCTTCGTCAAGTGACACAAATGTCCTCCTTATCAGCCCTACAATTCTATTGGCTTTGTTTATCTTTTCTGCTAAATGTTCTGAGAAATTTAACTTATTGTCTATCACTACTCCTATATCCTTTTCTGCATTCACTTCCTCCATCGCTTCATACATGCTGTATCCTACCTTGTCTATCTTGCTAGTCCCAATCCGCATGTACTTGCATTTTTTGGATGAAAAGGCATTAACCAATGTTCAGACCATCCCTTCATGCCCTCCACATCTCCTTGAAGCAAACCCACATCTTCCTTACTCCTCACTCTTCTATACAGCTTAGTGTCATCCACATACAGGCATATCTCACTTCCATTGGTTATAACTTCAGGTAAGTCGTTGATAAATATAACGAACAGTAGTGGTCCCAACACAGATCCCTGAGGTACCCCACTTGTAATTTCCCTCCACCCCGAGCCTATTCCATTCACCAGTACCCTCTGTCTCCGATCTTTCAGGAAGGCTTCTATCCATTTCACACATATCTCCCCTATACTATAGCTTCTAACTTTCTCTATTAACCTTTGATGTGGGACCTTATCGAAGGCCTTCATAAAATCGCAATATACCACGTCTATTACATCACCATCCAATCATCTACCACCTTAATTAGCTGTAGTACCGTCGACCTCCCCGGCAAGAATCCGAACTGTCTCCCACTGAAAAGTTGGTTTGATTTCATATGCTCCATTATTCCTTCTCTAATTACCGTTTTCATTAGTTTACACATAACACTTGTCAAACTGACTGGTCTATAATTTCCTGGGTCATTTCTCTTTCCCTTCTTAAATATAGCTGTTATGTTCGCCTCTCTCCAGTCCGTCGGGATTTGTCCTGTATTAAAAGATACCTCAAATAAAAAATTTAACCCCTTATTGGCGGCGCTCGACTTAAGTCGTGCACCAATTTGCAGCAAGTTAGGAGCATTATTAAGGCTTTTAAAGGGTTAAAATCGAGTGCAAATGGCCGGGAGCGCAGCGGGCCAGACAGCCGACTCCCAGGGCTTACCGCCGCCCATTAACTCATGTTCCCTGTGTTCTCGAGAGGCCAGCAGTGTAGCCAGTAGTGAGCATAGCTGGGAAAAATATACCGCTATACGCTAAACTCCCATGTTCGTGGCATCTTACCTTTTGATACCTTTTGATGTGTTCGCCACTCTTCTAGCGGCACCAAGGAGCGCGACGCCCCTCGTTTTGGGTGGTGATTTGGTGCAGTAGACTGTTTGAAGCGACAGCTCGCTCCCTTGCGAGGATGGGCTCGTCTGGCACCTTTTGCAGTTCGACATCCAGGGCTCTCTTGAAGCTGTCTAACGAGACGTCCCTCATGTCTCTTACTCGCCGTGGGAGTTTGTTGAAGAGACGTGGGCCTCTGTGTGATAACCAGCCCTCTCGCAGAGAGCCCATAGCACCCCTGTTATTCATCCGGAGGATTTCGCATTCCCAGCCTCTCCTATCACTGAATTTCATGACTATCGGAGTATGTAGGTTTGGTACTAAACCCTCTGCGATTTTCCACGTGTATTATTAGGTAACGTTCTCTTCTACGTTCCAGTGAGTACAGATTCAGTGCTCTTAAACGCTCCCAATAGTGTAGCTGTTTTATCGAACTTATATGCGAAGTGAAATTTCTTTGTACACTCTCTACGTCATTTATTTCACCTGCTTTGTATGGGGATGTTAATACGCTACAATATTCAAGCCGCGGTAGCACTAGAGATTTGAAGAGCGTTATCATAGGTACTTCACCGCGTGTTTTAAAAGTACGCAGCATCCAACCCGTTAGACGTTTCGCAGCCGCCACTTTGACCTGGTTATGTACTTTGAAACCCATATTTTCAGACATTAATACCCCAAGGTCTTTCACACTGTCTTTCCGTTCTATTATGTGGTTAGATTCTGTTAAGTAATTTGTAATTTCTCTAACACCATTATTATCTCCGTACCGTATTAATTGGAATTTTTCCTCATTGAATTGCATGTTGCACCACTGCAAGAGAACCACGAGTGCTGCGTAGCTCGTTCTGGTCTCATTTTGAAGCTTTTAGCGCCTAGTTTTTTGCTGAATACATTTCTTTTCATGCAGATACTTGATTGATCATTCAGGAGGGCCTGAATATGCCCAAATGAGCCCAAAACACCCCGCTAGACAAGGGTTAATGGCTCTACTAACATCTCACCTCCTTCCTTTATGATTCTTGGATGTATCCCATCCAGTCCCGGGGACTTACTTCTGTTCATTTTTTCTATAGCCCTCCTTATTCTAGCATGGGAAAACTCTATTAGTTCTAGTGCTGGTGCCTGTTTGATGGGAATAGTAGGCACTGCATCAACCGACTCCACTGTTAGTACCTCCCCAAAGTATTTCCCCAGCACCTCTGCTTTCTCCTTATCAGTTTCTGCTCTATTCCCATCATCCAAGTCTCCTATCAGTTCTGGGATACCTACTCTTCTTGTTAACTTTTTCTGAATATACTTCCAGAATATTTTTGGATTATCCTTCACATTTCTAGCAATCTCTCTCTTCCTCTCCTTCACCCCCCTCCTTGTCTCCCACCTTATTTTATTGTTTATTTGTCTGCGTTCCAGATCCACTTCTTTAGCTTCTATACTAGACCCCCTGTTCTTTTTTAACAATTTTAGTCTTTCCCACAATCGTTTCTTTCTTCTAATCAATGTCCAAAGCTTTCTTTTCATTGGCAATTCTGGGTTCGTTCTTTTCCTCAATTTTGTTTTATCCTTATATTCCCTTACTGGTACACTTTTGGATACAGCATTCTCCAGTTTAGCTCTAATTTTCCTCCACATTCCTTCAGCGTCTTCACCGTTCAAATATTCCCCCAAGTCAATGTCCAAACACCGTCTCAGCAGCTCATAATCTGCTCTATCAATACATGTATATTTTTGTATTGCTTCTATTATCCCTCTGTTTTAATATTGCAACTAAAGCTTATACAGGCATGGTCACTCCGACCTATAGGGAACATTGACATGTTCCACTATATCCTCCTCATTGCTAAAAATCAAATCAAGTACACTCCCCTGCATCCCATCTCTACTGTATATCTTGTCATCTCTGTAATATGTTGCGTTAAAAAACAATCTCTCACTTTCTCTATAAACTTGTTTTCCAGGCTACACTGTCCCGCTGGAGTAGTACAATTTGCCCAGTTGATCCTTGGCAAATTGAAATCTCCAATCAAAATCTTATATTTGTTCTCTCTATTATCTATTTCCTCCATTGCTTTCAGTAGGTTACCATCCTCTTCCCTACTATTATTTGGGCTTCTATATATAGAGGCAATTAGAATTGATCCTCTTGCACATTTTACTTCAATACACAAATACTCACAATACTGCTGTCTCATATCCACCTCATTAACCTTGAGCTCTTTTCTTACATAAATAAACAGTCCTCTTCCAACCTCTGCTCTAATAGCATTCCTCTCATATAACTCAAAACCCTCCAAACTATACTCCACCAGTTCCCTTTCAATTCTAGCATATTTTGGTCTTACTTCCTGTAGGGCTATGACATCAGGTGTTTCCTCTTCATCCTGCAACCTACATATCAGTTCTCTTTTCTTGTCCTGGGTAAACACATCCACATTACTAAACATAATCCTTAATCCATCTACCATTCCTTCAGCAACTACACCATCCCACTCCTCCTGTCCGTACCCTTAGCACTACTGGGTCTGCAAGTTTGTCTCCGGTCTCTCCCTGTGACACCTCCACCCTGTTATCCTCCTCCATCACAACTCCTATCACATTCTCTTCCCTCCCTGATCTCCCCCTCCCTTCTATTCATATAAACCACTTCTTCAATTTCCCGTCCCTCACTCTCCAGAAAAAATTCCTCTTACCCTCCTCACCCAACTTTCCATTATTTTCATCAGCCTTTTCTTGTAATTCCTTTATTTTTTGTTCTATGCTCAAATCCTTCTTTAGTCTTATATGTTTCAGTTCTTCATTTGTGTTTAGCCTCCAACTAAAGTTTGTCACTGTCTCTGCCACTGCCCTGGTTTTAAACTGTACCCTTATAGGTCTCATCTCTCCCCTTTTATATCTACCTATCCTACTGACTTCCTCCACCTGCCCTTCCCATCCACATCCGTCCACATCCACACCTTTCATGACCTCCTTCACTTTCTCCATATCCCTCACTTTTCTCACTCCATTATCATTCATATGAGCCTCTATATCTCCATGCATGATTACACGCCTATTTCTGTCCATGGCCTCCCTCACGACACTCTCCTTGTTCTTCATGACCCCTACAACTGCACTCTCAAAACTTTTTTTTGTCATATTCATTTCTTCCTTTTGCTCTTTCATAATATCCTCCAAATCCTTAACTTTCTGTTCACCTACCACCATCCATGCAGTTGACTCCTTTACTTCCTTGAATCGTCCTTCGTATTCCTTCAGCTGCTCCTTCAATGCCATATTCTCTGCTCCCAGTTCATCTACCCTTTTCAATACCATCTCTAGGCTATCATTAACTTCCGAAATAGACCTACATTCACTTCCTTCGCTAGGCTTATTCCCTTCCCCACCTGACACACCACACAGTACACACAGTACCTTAACTTTCTCACCAATATCCCCCTTCCATTTCTCCGTATCACTCTTCCACTTTTCCAAATCCTTCACAACATTAATAACCTCTTCTAACTTATTATCTGTGCTCTTAAAACCACTAAAACGCTGTAGCCTTTCTTCCGCCTCCGTCAATCCCGAAATTCCTTCCGCCATGTTTGTTTACAATCTCAACAACTCACAACACTACCGCTATCCCATTACTCTACAGTACTCTTATTACACTATATATCAATCCTCCACCACAGCAATATATCTTCCAAACACTTCACAATTCCTTCCTCTCCTTGCTAGCTCCGTATGCACTCGATATTCCTTGTTATTTATCCTTTCCCATGAACATATGCCGGAGCCTCAAAAACTTGCGTCCGCCTCCCGCCATTGCCACACTGCCAGCCCCCATTGCCACACGTTCGTTTACCGGGCAGTGATTCCACTTTAGAATAATTTGGTAGGCCTACTTTTCACTAGTTTGATCTGGTACTATTAAATACAGTTTAGTAGCAACTCTGCTCAGTCCTCCTTCATTCCACTTTAGCGGCCCTAACGCACATCTACACTGTTATTTATTCGTTTGTGTTAACTTTAAAATTTAATATTTAACATTTGAGTATATATTCTATTGGTTTCATGAACATATTCGCATATTTGCAAATAGCTATGAATGGAAATGCGAATAGCCAACGAATACGAATATTAAAAAACAGCGAATATTCGGACATACGAATACGAAACGAATATTCAGTCCATCTCTAGACTATGTACTGTATCTATGTACAGTACTGTACATACAATGATTTAAAATTGTTTTCCATCACATACAGTATATACATTTTAACGACTCAGATGTGGTTGCTTTTCCGCAGTTGGAATATAGTAACCGTGATCCCCGAAGAGTTGGCCACGAACGAACCGCCCCCATGCACCTCTGTCCCCAGTCAGTCGACGCCCCTCCTCTCAACCAGCACCGTCTTCATCCATATACTTCCTCACTCCATCCTTCCACCTCTCCTTCGGTTTACCTCTCCCTCTCTGTCCTTCCACCTCGCTCTCATACACCCTCTTAGTCATTCTTTCGCTTCCCATACGTTCCATATGGCCGAACCATCTCAAGGTGTTCTTTTTCACACTTTCCAGCACATCTACCTCCACACCACACCTCCTTCTTACTTCCTCATTCGTCTGTCTATACCTCCATGTAACTCCGTACGCACTTCTCAAGTAACTCATTTCCACCCCTCTCATTCTTGGTCTGAGTCTCTTCTCCAATGTCCATGGTTCGCTTCCGTAAGTCAGTGTCAGGATTACCACACCGTCATGCAAGGACTTCTTCACTTCCATACTGACCACCCTATTTCTTGTTACTGCTTTCAGCGTTCCTATAACCCTCTTCCCCTGTTGCACCCTCTCCCGCACTTCTTCATCCATAGTCCCATCTTTACTCAATACACTGCCCAGATACTTAAATGAGCTGACAATCTCCATAGCCTGACCGTTCAACTTCACCTCACACTCTGTGTCTTCACCCTACTGTACGGTACAATAAAGTCCCGTCAATATATCATGTCATCACTTTGGCTGATGTTGGCATAGTGCTGTAGCACAGTTTTATTTTACAACTTTTCTCATGCTCTTTCTTGATTCTATATTTTGCCCTAAAGTCTATGGTTTCATGCATTTTTTTCTCAAACACCATTACCTTACATTTCCAAACATTGCCCTTTTATCTTCCTCTTTTCGAAGTCTGTGACCACACTCTGAAATTCTCTCACATTTTCCGCCAACAGGATTGCCTCGTCCGCATACAGGTATGGTCAAATCTTCCACTCTCTTCCCTCAGATTCCAGCCTAGCTCCTAAACCAATTGATCCCGCCCTACATTCTTTATTCACTCCATCCATGTATATATTGAACAACCAAGCAGGGTGGATGGGACTCGTTGGCCTTGGTTGGCAACCCATCTAGGGGAGACTTTATTTTTATTTTTTCTATATTCCAACAACTCCCTCTCGGGCATAGGCTGAGAGCCTGTACATTCCACCGCTGAACACGGTGAAGCCCGTGAGGTGTCGTTCCAGTCTAGGGAGTAAGACATGTGAGGCACCCATTCACGACTCGAAGCAGCCCTATCTCTGAAGCTGCTTCGCATTTGTGCTTCACTGTCTCACCCCCTAGACTCGGACCCTCACTCTCAGAACGCCACCTATTGAGCAAATAACTCACTAGGCATTGCCCCCCTATAGCATATTTTGAATATGGGAATATTCATACAGAGCTATTTAATCAGGGAACAATGAGGGTATTTTGCTGGCGTTTCGGTGGGCTTTATGGTAATGCACTGAAACTAGGTACTACATCACAAATTTCATCCCAATAATATCTTCCCATTGACATAGCCTATCGGGATTCGAACCCGGGTCCATTGGCAAGAAAACTCCACCACACCTCCCCTACCTTATAGAAATACGGGTGGATAGAACTCGTCAGCCTTGGTCGGCAACCCGTCTATGGGAGTAATCCTTATGCAAATCCATACTCTTACACTAGTTGTATTTGCGGGAGTGAGCATGCTCGTTAATTCCCGCCTCCTAAGATATGTTTGTCATACCGTGCTTTGAAACTATGCACTGATGGTGCAGACACTACTTCGGCCGGCAATTTGTTCCACCCACTAATAGAGTTGGTAGGAAATCTTTTACTTTTCAGATCAGATTTACTATTAGGCATTTTCAGTTTGTAGCTGTGACCTCTTGTTCTCTCACCTCCATCCCTCTCTATAAGTTTTCTTGGTCGATTTTGTCAATACCTCTAACACATTTGTATATCTGAATTTGCTGTCCTCGTTTCCTTCTCTGTTCCAGTGTAGGTAGATTCAATCTCTCGAGCCTCTCTTGGTACTCCAAATTTTCCAAACCTGGGATCATCCTCGTAGCTGCTCTCTGTACCCTCTCAATTTTGTGGATATGTTTCTTCATGTGAGGGGACCACACTACAGATGCATATTCCATCCTGGGTCTTATTATTGCCGTTATTATTTGTTTCATGGTGTTTTCATTAAGATAATTGAAAGACATCCTGATATTTGCCAATAGTGTTAGTGATTCTCTCACTATCTTATTTACGTGGCTCTCCGGAGACATGTTATCCTTAAATTCTATCCCCAAGTCTTTTTCTTTTTCTGCTTACCTAAGGGCGAAGCAGGTTAGTGGATGAACTAGCCGCACACCACTGTTGAAAAAACAGTCCTAAAAAGATACATAGAGGGCCTCGGAGTCGGACGGACCCAAGTTGAATGGACAATCCTGTAAGTCCTTAACCCTCCAGCCCCGGGGGCTATAGCTTGCGACTCTGCTGCGGTACCGGGTGTTTTGACGATCTTTGGGCTATGTTAACTACTCTGTAAGTCAATGAATATGGCATGTAATGTTGTGAATAAAAAAGAATAATGTTCCACAAACCTTCCTCTGTCGAATGGCGTTGAGTAGAGGTCTCTAGCCCCTCTGGTTGCATAATGGTGAGCGCGGGAAGACGAGTGCTTTTCGGCGGCAAATTCTTCCCGCGTTCGGACGCGTCGCCCCGGCCATGGCTACGACGCACCTAGCCGCTCGTCGCGCCAAAGTATTTATCTCCCTTAGACGATTTTAGTGTTTGATATTGAGAATGTGATGTTTATTTGATATTTTTCTAGTTATTTTGAGGCCAATTATATAAAATATGTTTATTAGGGTATCACTGTCACTGATATTGCTAATTTTCACTCGATACCGTACATTTTATTAGTAATTGAGGTAGGTTATTGTTGTATTAGGCACTGATTATTCGTTATTACAGGTGTTTATTATTCTTTGGTCATCAAGTATTGTGTCTTGTGTCACTTTCACTTTGATAAATATGCTTTAGAGTGTCACTGTCACTGATAATGCTCATTTTCACTAGATACAGTACATTTTATTAGTAATTGAGGTAGGTTATTGTTGTATTAGGCACTGATTATTCGTTATCACAGGTGTTTATTATACTTTGGCCATCAAATATTAGGTCTTGTGTCACTTTCACTTTGACAAATATGCTTTAGAGAGTGTCACTGTCACTGATAATGCTCATTTTCACTCGATACCGTACATTTTATTAGTAATTGAGGTAGGTTATTGTTGTATTAGGCACTGATTATTCGTTATCACAGGTGTTTATTATACTTTGGCCATCAAATATTAGGTCTTGTGTCACTTTCACTTAGTTATATGATTTGTAAACGTTTTATATACAATTTATTGTGTCTTTTTTCACTGATTTATATATTTCTATAGGTTCTAATCATATGAATGTCACTTGGTATATACATATGTGTCACTTTCACATATTATTATGGTGTAATTGTATTTGTATCAATTTTCTCATAATACATGACTTTTGTATTACAATAAATTGGTTTTCTTCCGCTTTTTGCCTATATATAATTATAGTGTACATATTGTCATTTTATTTGGCAATTTCAGTATGATTATTAGAACTCCAGCTTGGAGTGGTAATCAAAGAAGCACTCTAAAGCACAGAGTGCCACCTTGCACTCCACACACTCCATGGTTGACTTTTTACCTGGCCTCGGCCTCACCCTGCTGTTGTAGCAGACATGGCACCGCTTCTGCTGTGTTCTTCCTGATTCATTCTGAGGCAGGGAACCAAGCCTGTGCCTAATCAAGTATTGAGCACACTGCAAGCAGTCAATAACGGCGGGCCCAGGATGTGCCACTGCCCTCTGTGGCGTAGCATACTTCTCCAGGAGCTCCGTCAACACCTGCTTTTGGAACCTCCGCAGGCTATTGAACTTCATGGGTGTGTTCACATTCCGAAGCTTGTATATATTGTAGGCATTCAGAACTGACATGTCCACCATATGCAGAAAGAACTTTTTGTACCATCTGCACGAGGTACGCAGGCAGTCAATGAAGCCTATCTGCATGTCGGACTTGTCCACCAGCCTCATGTTGATGTTGTAGTCCAGGACAGTATCGGGCTTGGTCACCCTGGCCTGGGTGCGGCGATCCACCTTGCCAGTCTCCACCATTTCCCCCTTGTGGATGGTGGTCAGGAGGTTGACCTTCCGCTGGTCGTGCCAGTGGATAGCCAGAATGGGCCCCGACTTCTTCTTCAACACATCACCTTTTTTGGTCTTTGGAGGGAAAGGTGGCATGCCCTTCCTTTTCCCTCGTACTGTGCCTACAGTCCCCGTCTTGCGCTCATGCAGGTACTGTGAGAGAGTGGGGGACGTGTAATAATTGTCCGTGTAGAGAACGTGATTCTTGTGAAAGTAGCGGTCCATCATGGCTTGCACCACTGCTCCGCCAAAGCCAATGAGGGGGTCCACAAGCAAGTCCCCTTCCTTCCCGCTGTAGACCAGGAAGTCCAGGACATAGCCAGTTTGGCAGTCGCACAGCACAAAGAATTTTATGCCAAAGCGATGTCTTTTTGAGGGGATGTACTGCCGGAAGCTGAGTTTTCCCCGGAACAGCACAAGAGACTCGTCAATGACGACCTTGCGGAAGGGCTTGAAGTAGGAGGTGAAGCGTTCTCGCATCATCTCATACAACGTCCTAATCTTCCACAGCTTGTCACCGAGGTGGACGTCGGTGTTGGTGACAAGATGGAGCGCTGCGAGGATATCAAGGTACCGGTCGCGAGACATATATTTCCCGAAGGCAGGGGTGGATATCAGATCATTGGTGATCCAATAGTCAGGCAACCTATGCTTCTTGACATGAGGCATTAGCATGGTGAGTGCCAGGAACACCATGAACTCTTTATGAGTCACTGGGGTCCACTGCCTCATGTGGCCCTTGGTCACCTTGCCCAAAAAGTGGACCTGGAATTGGTGCTGCTTATTTGTCTCTTTGACAACATAGCCTACCACCTCCTCATCAAAGAAGGCCTCAAATAGTTCGTGTGGTGGAGCATTGGGGCCTGCAGGAAAATTGGGGGTAATGCCTAAACCCTCCAGTACCTCATCAAAAGCTGGCACATCAGGGTTGTATCCATCCCCATCAACTACGTCTTGCCACTGAAAAACGTAGAATGGGTCTTGTCTACGCTGACGAGGAGCTCCAGCTGGTGGCCCAGCACGCCCACGGCCAACTCGGGAGGCACGCGCCCTAGGGCGTCGGCCAGGGCGGCGGGCAGCACGACGGGCAGCACGACGCCGGGCCAAGCGGATGGGTCGAGGGTCGTCGATGTCCATATAGTCATCGTCAGAGTGGTCATCTTGCCCTGACGGTGGACCTATGTAATCATGGCCAGAGTCTTCAGAGAGGTGCCCTTCATCATCAGTGGCCCCCACATAATCTGGCGGGGAACCAGTGATGCGTGGGCGGCGTGCGGGTGGGCGAGGTGGGGAAAGAGTGGCAGGTGAGGCTGTGTCCCCCCGAGGTCCTGGGCTCCTTGGCCTGCGACGAGTGACAGAAAGCAATGTTTCACTGTCACTAGGCCCAGGTATTGGTGATGCGAGCTCAAAGACTTCTTCAGGAAGACATGTTGAAGGCGGGAGAGGTGGGGAGGACCGTGGGGAAAGTTGCGGGGACGTATGGCTGGGGCCGGCCGGGGTGGACGCCGCGGGAACCTCGAACAAAACTCTCTTACTTTTCTTAATTTTTTTGGTATATTTCCTACCTTTCCCCTTTTCGGCAGCAGTATGTCTCCTGTCGGGGGACCTAGGAGGCAAATAGGCCAAAAGTGGGGGGTCCTCAACCCTTGGCAATGGTGGGGGTGGTGGGGAAGAATGCGGGGCATCCGGGTCATCTTGGGTGGCGTGGGTAGATAAGGGAGACAATGGCGGACGAGAAGGGTCACCACGCTGACCCTCACTCACAGCCTCATCCTCACCAAGTATTTTTGCTTGTTCCCTAGCTGCCGCGGCCGCCTTCTCAAGTATTTTCTGCTTATACAAGTGTAGCTTGAAAGGCGATTTACCTGGGGAAGGGCTTGGAGTCGTGTCACTTATGCGAAATTTGGTGAGTGACCTTGAACTCTCCCACTCACTCACTCTCTCAAGTTCACTGTCTTTAGGTAAACCAGCTTCCTCAACAACTGGTACATCACCTTCATCACTGTCATGTTCTCTCGCAAATCCCAGGAATTGCTCTTCTTTGTCACTCTCATGGCCATAATCACTCGACTTATAATTACTGGAGTCGTCACTGACTTCATCATCAACATTATTCTTGGCATCAGCTCGCTCATAAAGTCTCAATGTCGTCTCAATACCTCCGGGAGATAACACATTTAGGCGATGGCGTCGGGGTAAGGCGCGACGAACTAGCAAGGGCGTCGTAGGAAGCACAGTATCGGACACAGCGGAATCACTATTTGGCGTACTGTCCATGATGGCGTTGGGGTAGATACTGTTGCTGTGGCGTCGTTTACGCCTGGTGGCGCCACCTACCGTCCCATGATACCAAAAATGTACGCGCGGCATTCGAAAGCACGCACGCAAGCAATGGGCGTTCAAGAGCCCTTCCGGGTTGTGCGGGCCGAGGTTGTTATGGGCGTTCAAGAGCCCTTCCGGGGTGGAGGGGTTAAATAAACTGGCACGAAATGTCCTTCTCACAAGGGACAGGTCCGTTTTGTGCATGGCCACCCTCATAAAGGGGAGTAATGCATCCGGCAATACACAGATAGATAGAAAATGGGCCATGCTGCTGGAGTAGATAACATTCCAGTTAAAATGCAGAGATATGGGAGAGATGAAGCTGTAGAGATAAGCATAGGTTATGTAAATTAGCATGGGAAATGGAAAGTGTACCAGAGGACTGGAGGAAAGCAGTGATAGTACCCTTGTACAAAGGGAAGGGTAGTAAAGAGGAGTGTAAGAGTTATAGGGGAATTAGCTTGCTTAGCATCCCAGAAAGGTGTATACAAGAGTAGTACGATAATAGAGACTGCAGAAGGTAACGGATGATAAAATAGGTGAAGAACAGGGAGATTTCAGAGAGGGCAGGGGCTGCATTTACCAGATAGCCTCAATGCGATTGTTGGTAGAGACGTATTTGGCTAGGAACAGAAAACTCTATGCAGCATTCATGGATTTGAAAAAAAATACTACAATAAAGTAGATTCCCCCTCAACCCAATATTGTATCCCACAGCCAGCTGTTCGGTAAATTGTTTTGCTACAGGCCATGGGATACCATAATAGGTTGAGGGGGGCTTTGCAACCCTCACCCCCATGACTTATTGTCATCATAATATATACTACTGTACCAGCAGGGGCAAATAACAGCTGGCCGTGGGATAATTTCGTAAAAAAAAAAAAAAAAAAAAAAAAAAAAAAAAAAAAAAAAAAAAAAAAAAATTAGATGCGAACATAACTGCGAAAATACGACTATGTAAACAAAGTGACGTACAGTATATGCCCGCTAACACCATCCTTACATTTTTTTTTTTCAGAGTAAAAAATAAAAAAAGTTCTTATTTTTTTACTTGGGATACAGGATTGGTAGACTTCTTGAAATCAGCATATAGTTTGCCAGTAGGGGGTGTAATTAAAGTTTTACCACCGTTGATAAGGAGAGTTTTTGTTTTTCACAGTGCCCATATAATGTATAATTTCAGGAACTAAGGAAGGATGTAGTATCCGGGCGTATCGCCAGTTTTGTTTACACTACTGTACAGTACTTGTACTCTCGCGGTTAAGTTCCCATCACCTACCTATGTTCACCTATGTGGAGTTCGCCACTCTTGCTAGTGGCACCGAAGAGCGCACCGCCCTTCGTTGTTGTTTGAGTGTTTGACTGTTTTTTTCTGTTATTTGCCCCTGCTGGCAATATGTATGATGATGACAATAAGTCATGGGGGAGTAAGGGGTTTCTACTGCATCCCACAGCAGTCAAAATAGACGGGAACGTGATCGCGAGCATAAGAGTAGAGTAATGTAAAAGCCAACGATCACCCGAATAGGCCTTCTACATCCTTACCTGTATTTCCGATGGTTGAAACAAAATATGATGATCTTTGCAACATCCTTATTCTATAATAACCTTCAAATGTTGAGAACAAATTAGGGTAAGGATGTAATACAGTAAAAGTCCTGTAATCCGAATAGCAGGGAACTGGGCCTCGTTCCGATTACCGGATTTTTCGGATTATTGGAATTTACCCCTATGAACCTGTGTATTAATGGCCTGACGAAAACCTGAACACAATATAGGCTATGTGATGTATTATGTCTCACTGAGACCTGGTTGTTCGAGTCAGATCTGAATATTATCCAGGCGGCATTGCCTAAAACCCATTCCATAATAAATGTTCCTAGGCCTAGGGGAGATCATCCGGGTGGTGGAGTGGCAGTTGTCTACTCCACATCTCTGGTGAATATCTTGCAAATAAGCCATAACCCAGCCCCTCTTTATTATGAACTGTTGGAAGTGGAAATAAAACTCCATCAACAAATTCTAAGAATGGCAGTTGTCTATAGGCCTGGCCATCGTGGCACAGATAGGGGTTTTATGGAAGAGTTTGGGCAGTTTCTCGAGGAATTTTCTGCTAAAACCGGAAGACTTTTGATATGTGGAGATTTTAATTACTGGGTTGACAGCCCTCATCTGAAGCCATTCTCTCCTGAGTTCCTTGAGTTGACTGATCAGAACAATTTTGTAAATCATGTGTCCCACCCAACTCATATCTTAGGACACACCCTTGACTTGGTTTTCTCTCCTGTGGGTTGTGGTGGTGTCCTGGATGTTGATGTTGAGAATGCTGACCCTAATACCTCTGATCATGCTTTGATTACTTTCAGCTTTGATTTCCCTAAGCCACTCACACATGAAAAAGTAATCAGATTTAGAAATTATAAAAATGCAGACCTAAATTTGGCTAGCAGTGAAGTAAAACAGTACTTGGGAAGTATTGATACTTCCAACCTTACTTCAGATGAGCTGGTGGAGGTGCATGGAAATGCACTTAAATTAGTGTTCGATCATCACTGTCCAGAAGTAGAGAAGAAAATCATAGTACGAGATGATTCGCCCTGGTATAGCACTCGAGTTAAATTTCTTAGAAGAGCGCGTAGAAGAGCTGAACGTGAATGGCGGAAAAATAAAACAGACTCTACATGGTTGCAATATCTGTCAGCCAGAAGAGCTGTGGTCCACAAAATCAAAGATGAAAAGAAAGTGTATTACCAGGGAAAAGTTGACTCGTGTGGTAACGACCAGAGGAGGTTGGCTTCAATTGTAAACAGTTTACTTGGAAAAACAAGAGTCAGCTTAAGACCTTCTGTACCTGATGCTGAGTTGGCTGCCAACTTTGTGGCATTTTTTGCTGGCAAAATAACTCGCATAAGACAGGAACTGGATGATGCTTCTGTTGGTGAAGAACTTTCAGTTGTACTCCAACCCCGACACATTCCTAATAATGTCCTCTCATCCTTTCACTCAGTAGAGGTGGACATGATCTCGTCCTACATAAGAAACCTCAATAAAACATTTTGCCCGTTGGATCCCATAAATGTTTCCAAGATACCAAGAGTCTATGATCACACAGTTGAGTTTATTTCCAAAATAATTAATAAGTGCTTCTCTGAAGGTAGCTTCCCACATTCTGAAAAGCATGCACTGCTCCGACCTACTCTAAAGAAACCTGGACTTGATGTTGAGAACATGTTGAACTATCGTCCTGTCTCTAACCTGTCCTTCATATCAAAGATATTAGAGCGTGCAATACTTGACCAATTACAACCACTACTTCAGCAGAATGAAACTATCCCAATTTTTCAGTCTGCTTACCGACAGCATCATTCAACTGAAACAGCATTGATTAGAGTACATAATGATCTAGTTGAGAACATTTGCAATGGTGTGGCCTCACTATTGGTCTTGCTTGATCTCTCTGCGGCTTTTGACACAGTGGATCACAAGTTGTTATTGAGTGATCTTTATGATTGTGGTGTGCGTGACTCCGCTCTCTTGCTTCTTGGGTCGTACTTGTCAGGTAGATCCCAGAGTGTGATGGTAAATCAAGTGGTCTCGGACTCGACACCCCTGCAGTATGGTGTTCCGCAGGGATCAGTTTTAGGTCCTATCCTATTTATAATTTATATTAGCAGTTTGTCTCTTCTGCTTCGTGCACATAATGTCACCTTTCACTTTTATGCAGATGACACCCAGATTTATGTGAGAATCACAAATATAGTTGATATACGGAGTAAGATGGAATTGTTGATGTCTGATATCAAGAAGTGGATGAGAGCGAGAAAACTTAAACTAAATGATGGTAAAACTGATATTCTCATCATCCGAGGAAATAGAAGAGCTGATGATATAGTAGGTGCCCTCTCCATCAATGTGGGTGGATCTCAGCTGCGACCGGCCCCAACTGTTCGAAATCTGGGTGTATATGTGAACTCCCGATTAGATTTCAAAGAGCATGTAAACCAGATAGTTAAAAGTTGTTACTTGCACATCAGAAATCTCTATTTGGTGAAGCCGTTTATAACCAGACGTTGCCTCCTGACGTTGGTTCACTCATTGGTCTTCTCTCGTGTTGATTATTGCAATGCCCTGTTGGTGGGTCTTCCAAATTATATTTTGAAGAAAGTTCAGTCTGTTCTTAACAGGGCCGCAAGACTAATTTTTGGTGTTCCACCTAGAACTCCTACTACATCTCTTCACATAGAACTGCACTGGCTGCCAGTAAGAGCAAGAATAGAATTTAAGTTGTGTTTGGTGACTTTTAAGGTTCTCAAATTTGGTGAGCCTAGGTACCTTGCGGAGCTGCTCAGGCGCCCACCGGCACACCATGGTGTAGTTGTGCGTCATGACAATGACCCTTTTCGTCTTGATAAACCATGGGCTTTCCAGCAGTCTTCTTTCTTTGAGAGGTCTTTCTCCTACATGGCTCCGAGGTTGTATAACAGGTTGCCGCTGTCCATGAGACAACTGAGTTCTGTTGAATGCTTCAAGAGACAACTTAAGACTTTTCTCTTTGAGAGAAGCTATGATCTTGAGAGAGGTGTCATGACAGATGGCTATAGAGTTTAGGCTATTTTGCCACTGCTAGTGATTGTTAAGTGTGTGTTGTATATAAGCCTTCTTTTGATGCATTGATTTTTGTTCTTTTTTCTTTCTCTTTTCGAGCGCTAGTGAATTCTTCGGAAAAATTGGCGCTTATGAGAAATAAGTAACATGCTTATTATTATTATTATTATGCATATGCACAATATAACGCTATACATCCAATATGACACATAATGGTAAACTTTTTTAAAGTGATTTCATGAACATATGATATGTGTGTGTACCATTATGTGTTATTTGGGTGGCCTAATGCCTCAAAAAGGGAACTTAGGGACTTTTTGAAATTCGGACTATCGGGTGAATTCGGATTTGGATCTCATTTACAAAAATTTGGACTATTGGGAGATTCCAATCATCAGTCGTCGGATTATCAAACTTTTACTGTTGTTGTTGTTGTTGTTCCCTAAGCTGCCTGGCCGAACAGCCCCGAGTCCCTGAGAAAGGCCTTGGCCACGATCGGGCTTTCCCACAGAGCTCTCATTGAGTGTAGATTGTGTTGTTGGCGTAAGTGGTTGTGTGAAATGCAGTCTTCTATGATGTGTTTAATGGTATGGGGTGCTGTGTTACATCCCGGGCAGGCGTCGACAACGGAGTCATCCAGTCTCTTCTGATAGCTCAGGAGAGCTGGATGGTGTCCGCATCTCAGCCTGGCCAGGTGGACTCTGTCCTCGCGAGGAAGGGAGGATTCGGAAGGATGGATTTCGGGAGGTCGTGCATGCAGCTGCGTGTTGTCTGTGAGTGAGTGGATGGATCGGTGAGAGATATGAGTATGGATGTGCTTCTGGAAGTTGGTTCGGGGTGGGCAGGAGGGAGAGAGGACAATAATTGTGTGTGATACCGTGTGCTGGGTGTTGTTTTGATATTTCTTGGTGTCTGTGGGTGTGTTGCCATGTAGTTTAGTGGGTGGTCTTGGTTCGTGGAGGCTGCTGCCAGGAATTGAGTGCCTCTCATGTCCAGATAGTCTTTGACTTTGAGGATTTTGGTTTCTTGATGTAGGTGATCTGTGGGTGAAGTAGCTGTGCAGCCTGTAATGATCTTCAGGGCTTTGTTTTGAATAGTCTGTAAGGTCTTATGATGTGTTTCAGCTAGGTTAGAAGCCAGGCTGGGCTTGCGTATTCCATCACTGATCTTATGTATTGTTTATATACTGTGGTGGTAGTTTCTTTGTTGTGTCCAAATTTTGTGTGAGCAAGTGACCTGAGGGCGTTAAGTCTGGGTGTCAGTTTCTTTTTAATGTTTGTGGTGTGCTGTTTGAATGTCATATGAGTATCATATGTTACTCCTAGGATTTTGGGTGTGTGTGTATGTGTTAGGGGTGTGTTGTTTATGGTGAGTTGAGGGATGTATTCGTGTTCTCCTGTCCAACTTGTGAGCAGGGTTGCGGTGGATTTGGCTGGGGCTAGATTAAGTCTGTTTGTAGTGCACCAACCATGTAGTGTGTTGAGATAGGGTTGAAGGAGATCTGTTGCTCTTTTTGGGTCATGGTGTGTGCATGTGTTTACCTAATTGTATTTACCTAATTGTAGTTTACAGGAGTTGAGCTAAGCTCGTGTTGTCCCGTCTCTCAGTCTACTTTTTATCCAATTTTTTCTTGAAAATATGGATGTTCCTTGCCCCTACCACCTCCTCCTCCAACCCATTCCATTTGTCAATACATCTATAGGGGAAGCTAAACTTCCTGATATCGTTCTTGCAGGTAGGTCTTTTTACTTTGTAGCTGTGGCCTCTAGTTATTCCTGTATCCATAATTAATATATCCTCCCTATCCAGCCCCCGGGTACATTTGTACATCATTATCATGTCTCCCCTCTCTCTCCTCTCTTTTAGACTCGGTAGATTTAATTTGTCTAGCCTCCCTTCATATGGCAGTTCTCTGAGACTTGGAACCAATCTAGTGACTGCTCTCTGGATTCTTTCTAACTTGTGAATATGCTTCTTTAGATGCGGGGACCACACCACTGCTGCATACTCCAATCTTGGTCTAATCATACTCTTCATAATTTTCGCTACCATGGTCTCATCCAAATAGTTCAGAGCAACTTTCATATTCCCGGCCATTGCATACATTCCGCTAAAGAGCTTGTTAATATGTTTCTCTGGCGACAAAGTATCTTGTATAATCAACCCTAAATCTTTTTCTTTTTCGGCCTTGCTAATTTTATTATCTCCCATCCTGTACTCCCAATTTGGTCTATTCACACTTCTTCCCATATTTAACACATGCCATTTACTTATATTAAATTTCATTTTCCACTTGGTGCTCCATTCGTATATTTTATCTAAATCCCCTTGCAGCTCCTCACAACTACTTTTATTTGTTATTTGTCTCATAATTTTTACGTCATCTGCAAACATTGACATGTAAGAGTTTATGCCTATCGGCAGGTCATTCACGTACATAAGGAACATGAGAGGTGCCAACACAGATCCCTGCGGCACACCACTCTCAACTTTCCGCCACGATGAGTAAGTTCCTCTAATGTTGGTCCTCATTTCCCTATCTGTTAAATAGCTCTCCATCCATTTCAGCAAACTCCCCCTGACACATCCTAGCGTCTCAAGCTTAGATAACAATCTCTTATGTGGTACCTTATCGAATGCTTTGGAAAGGTCTAAGTAGACGCAGTCCACCCATCCGCCTCTTTCTTGGAGTACATCTATCACCCTACTGTAATAACATAGCAAACTGGTAACACAAGATGTCCCTTCTCTGAATCCAAATTGCTTTGGGGTTATTATTTTCTTTCTCTCCAACATTTTCATCCATCTCTTCCTAATTAGCTTTTCACAAATCTTGCATACAATACTAGTAAGTGAAACTGGTCTATAGTTTAGAGGGTCCTCAGGGTTTCCATTCTTGTATATCGGAATGATATTAGCTCTTTTCCATTCAACAGGAACCTGTCCTTTATCTAAGGAAGCTTGAATTATGTCCCTCACTGGCTCCACTAATTGCTCTGCACACTCCTTTAAAACCCAGGCAGACACTTCATCCGGTCCCATAGCTTTCCTTACTTCAAGTCCTCTCATCGCAGATAACAGCTCATCTCTAGTTATTTCAATCTTACTAAGACCACTCTCCAGTACTCCCGCCTGTGGTTCGTCAAAACCTTCCTCTCTAGTAAAAACTGACCCCAATTTGTTATTCATTACCTCACACATGTCCGATACATTTTCATACGTCCTAGCATCAACTCTTAATTTAGTAATTTGTTTCTTTACCTTCAACTTACTGTTTATATATTTATAAAATAATCTAGGGTCACTTTCACATTTATTTACTATGTTCTTCTCATAATTCGTTTTAACTTGCCTAATTATGTTAACATATCTATTCCTCTCCTGTTTATATTTATTCCGATTACTCTCAGTGTTCTTCTTCTTAATCTAGCCCAAGCTGCATCACGCCTACCCAAAGCTCTTTTGCATTTCAAATTAAACCAATCTTTCTGCTTAGTAAAATTTCCAGTTTTATATCTTGGGACAAACATATTGGTTCCTACTCTATAAATTTCGAGGAATCTACTATATTTACCTTGTACGTCCCGTTCCTTCAAAATAAGATCCCAATCTACTCCCTCTAAATATCTTTTCAAGGATACATAATCAGCTTTACTATAATTTAATCTGTCATTTATGTAGCTATTGTCTAATCTATTGGCATTACTCGAGGTCAACTTCCATTTTGGTAATAGGTGATCACTTTTACCTACAGGACATAGATAGTTTATATCACTAATTTCGTGAGGATCTTTTGTAAAAATCAGATCGAGTTTAGAAGGTTCGTTATTACCCCTCATTCTTGTATTTTCCTTCACATGTTGTGTAAGTACATTTTCCGTAACCAACTCCACTAGCCGACTTCCCCAAGATCTCTGATTTGGCCCTGCATCTCCCGATTCCCAATCAACCTCACTACAGTTGAAATCTCCTACCAAGATCAATCGATTCTTCCTTAAAAGCAATCTTCTCAACGACTGAATCATATCCTCTACCATCTCCTCAAACTCCAACTCCCTCCATGCTCTGGTCTTTGGTGGCATGTAAGCTACTGCTATGTCTAGCTTTTTTCCTTCTATATCATTGAGTTCAACTGCCATTATTTCTGCCTTGTCATTATTTAACTCCACGTGCTTTGCTGTCATAGGGTTCTTAACTAATACTGCCACTCCACCTCCCCTTTTACCCTTTCTATCATTTCTCCATATATTATATCCTTCACTAAACACTATGTTGCTGTCAAAGTCCTGGTTCAGCTTTGTCTCTGTCAAACAGACTATCTGTGGTTGATCTTTTCTTAATATATTATCTAACTCTACCTTTTTACTGTTTATTCCATCTATATTAGTGTAGTAGCACAGTATATTTGAATCCACCTCCTTGTTTCTCTTCCCTCTCTGCCTCCTACCAGGTTCACCTCCTCCTCCTCCATCCCTTCCCTGACCCAGTTCCACCTCCCCCACTAATTCTATTCTCCTCCCCCCTCTCTCTCCCTCTGTTCCACCCTCTCCACCACATCCTGGCTCTCTCTCCGGTCCCCTGCTCCCTGCATTATCTCTCGCTCCGTCTCCTTGCTTTGACTTCGTACTTGTCTCTCTGTCTCTTTCCCTATCACTCCTCTTACTTTCGGTTCTTGGTGGCTCCTGATGTACCACTTCCTTACTTGCCCTTCCCTTATTCTCCAAAAAAATTTCTTCTTTTGCTCTTCAGACAACTTTCCATTCTCTTCATCAGCCTTAGCTTGGAGTTCCCTTAACTGTTCTCGTTCTTCTACACTTAGGTCCTTTTTTACCCTTATATGATTCAGCTCTGTCGAATTTAATTTCCAGCTCACATTGGCTACTGCTTCTGCTGTTGATCTAAACTTTAGTTCCACTCTTAGTGGTCTCATCTCGCCCTTCTTATATATTCCTAACCTTCTCACCTCCTCCAGTTCTTTTACCCATCCATAACCCTCGTCTAAGTAATCCAGTATCCCCTTGACTTTCACAACATCCCTTTCCTTTCTTACCTTCATATCTGCCAGGTGCTCTTCCACATCTCCAAAGATTACTACACACTTACCTCTATCTATTGTCTCTCTCACTACCTTCTCTTTCTTCTTTAAAACTTGCACTACATTTTTTTCAAACTCTTTCTTTTCCTTTTCTCTCTCTTCCTTCTGCTCCTTCACAATTTCTTCAAGGGCTACCATCGTGGCACTCTCTACCCTTGTCCACTCATTTTTTACCTCACTAATTCCTTTTACTTCCTCACTCAGGTGGCCCTCATATTCCTTAAGCTGAGCCTTGAGTGCCACATTTTCCGACGCTAACTCGTCTACTCTGGCCATCACTGCCTCTAGGCTGTCACTTACTGGCCTAGGCCTATCCACCCCGCTAGTAACGCCACACATATCGGACAAAACTTCTACTTTAGCCCCTAACTCCTTCCTCCAATTTTCCATCACTCCCCTCCATCTCACAAGACCCATTAATTGTTTTTTCATACTTGCCAACTGATCATCCTTGTCCTCGGTGATAAAGCCTTCAAATTCATAATCCTCCTCATCCCCAGCTAGGCTTTCACGCCTTCCCGCCATCGCGAGGTGGTCGTCTGCCAGCCTAAAAACAACAATCGCCCCACTATCCCATCTCACTCCATGTGAGTGTTATGTCATCTGCATAGGAGGCTAAGTTTATTTGGGGCGTATTGGGTGTAGTTATATCGTGCATGTACAGATTGAAGAGTGCGGGCGATAGGACGGATCCTTGTGGGACTCCGTTTGGAAAGTTTCTGATTTTAGATGACTGACCGGCAAAAGATACGTGTGCACATCTGCCTGCTAGGAAGTTGGCCAGCCACCTTTTTGTGTTGTTGTGCATGTTTGTGTTGTAGATTTTGTTTGTTAGATTGTGGCGGGGGATGGCATCGAAGGCTTTACTAATGTCGAGTGTGGCTAATAGTGATCTGTGATCTGTATTTGGGTATACCGCCCGCCTTGTTTACACTACTCGCAGGCTCGCGATCATATTCCCGTCTATTTTGACTGCCATGGGATACAATAATAGGCACGACCTATGTAAACATGACCGTATGCCCGGATACTACAGCCTTCCCAAAATTAGGGTATATTTTTACCGTGTGACAGCCAAGAGTTTTAGCATTTATTGGTAAGGATGGTGTTAGCGAGCGTACGCGTTGCCTTGTTTACGTAAGTTATATGATCGCAGTTACGTTCGCTTCTAATTTGAATGTTGTTTTTTTCTAAATTATCACAGGGCCAGCTGTTATTTGCCCCCTGCTGGTAATATACATGATGATGACAATAAGTGATGGGGGGTGAGGGTGTAAAGCTCGGTACCTATTACCGAAACTACAGTAGAATCTCGCATCCCACGATTTATTGGTATTTATTGATTTATTGATCTCATTACCGTGAGACCGGAATTCGTAGGATGCAGAGTATTAACCCTCCTGGCCCGGTTGTCATTTTAAAATGACACCACGAATTAAGGGCCGGTGCCCGGGTGTCATTTTAAAATCTGTAAACTTGAAAGCCTATTCAGCTTGGTCTGAACGCTGTGCGACCGACGCATGTAAACAAAGCCGATCGTTACGTCACCGCACCTCCAAAAACAAGAAAGAGAAGACTCGTTTGTTATTGTATGTCTGTATGTCGTTGTTTCAGTAGTGAAAAGATCGTCATATTGCTAACATCGCCTGCAAGTGCTCTCCACTGAAATCGTCATCACAACTGAACCAGTTGACATAGAGCTCTACTCAATGCCAGTCTACAGATTGGAAACCGCACTACATTTATAGATGCGTGGGAAATTTCTAGCAGTTAAACTAAACAAAAATACGGTAGCCTAGGCCTAGACATTTTTCGGCCAGATCGCCCGGGTAGCCCACACTGTCATTTTGAGAGCCTGTCCGGGCCAGGAGGGTTAAAGTAATGGGGAAAATTACAAAAGTACTGGAGGCTATCGTCGGGCGACTATTGACCATCACTTTACATGCCAATAATCCAAAGTAAGTTGCTTTAACCCTCCAGCCTCGGCTACGCATTCTATAATACCGGTATATCCCCAAAACCTGGGGGATTTGGCCGAAAAAACGTCTCGCCTAGGCTACCGTATCTTTGTTATTTTGACTGCTTCCGCATTCCCGCGCATCCCCTAGCGTAGATGTATTTCGTACCTGTAGAATGGCGTTGAGTAGAGCTCTCTAAGTCAACTGGTTCAGTTGTGATGACAATTTCCGTGGAGACAACTTTGTGGCGATGTCAGCCACTTTTCACTACTTAACAATAACACAGCCACACACGAACAAGCGACGCCTTACCGGCTGTTTTTTAAATGCGTCGGACGGACGCCTTTCAAAACAAGGTTACAGGCTTTCAAGCTGCTATGAAAAGAAAGGTAAGTAAAACACAAACAAAAAACTTAGAAAAGTTGATGAGGTGATTATTGTGATGGATGTGGTGATAGATGGGAGGCGGATGTTCGTTACCACCCTCCGTGGCCCCACTCTCGTTCTCCGTCACCCCACCGTCGTCGCCAATGATGGTGATGATGATGTTGAGGGATAGCCTTAAGTATCGGCCCCTAAAGCCCGTGAAATCATCGTCCATGGCATCAAGTTCAGCGTCCTGTAGAGCTTCCATTAGCTCTGCATCCGTGGGAATCGTGTGGTTTTTCGTGGGATGAGAATTCAGGTAGCCATTGGATAGTACCGTGGGATCGAAATGCGTGACTCTACTGTACCACTAATTATTTCTCAATATTTGAAGAGTAGGCCTATTATAGAATTAGGATGTTGCAAAGATTATATTAAAATGTGTTTCAATCTCCGGAAATACATTTTATTTGCACTACGTAAAGCATTGTATAAAAAAAAAAAAAAATCTCCCTATTGATGGTGGTAAAATTCTTATTAAGCCCTTTAGTGGCAAAATAGATGCTGATTTCAATAAGTCATGGGAGGGTGCTCCCCCTCAACCCATCCTGTATCCCAAGGCAAAAATGTTTTGTTTTTTTATTCTGAAAATTACATACAGTACATCTGAGTACTGTGTAGATCAGATTTTTACCCTGAATTGTGCTGTGGAGAAATATCTGGAAAAACAACAAAAGGTGTATGTTGCCTTTATGGATTTGGAGAAGGCCTATGACAGAGTGGATAGAGAAGGTATGGAAAGTACTTAAAATATACGGAGTAGATGGCAAGTTGCTGAAAGCAGTGAAGAGCATGTATGAGGGTGCAAAGGCAGCAGTACATGTGGAGAATGAGCAGAGCGAGTTCTTTGACCTGAATGTTGGGTTGAAACAGAGGTGTGTGATGTCCCCGTGGTTATTTACTGTATATATGGATGGAGTCATGAAGGAAATACAAGGAAGAGCACTGGATGTTGGTGTGTCGCTAATAAGGGAGGAAAATGAGTGGAAGCTACCTGTACTGCTGTTTGCTGATGATACAGTTCTGAAGAGCAATAATAAATGGGAGTTGCAGGGTCTGGTAAATGTATTTGGAACAGTGTGCGAAAAACGGAATCTGAAGATAAATGCGGGGAAGAGCAAGGTTATGGTCTTCGAAAGGGGTGAAGCCACAGAGTATGAGGTGAAGTTGAACGGTCAGGCTATGGAGATTGTCAGCTCATTTAAGTATCTGGGCAGTGTGTTGAGTAAAGATGGGACTATGGATGAAAAAGTGCGGGAGAGGGTGCAACAGGGGAAGAGGGTTGTAGGAACGTTGAAAGCAATAACAAGAAATAGGGTGGTCAGTATAGAAGTGAAGAAGTCCTTGCATGACAGTGTGGAAATCCCGACACTAACTTACGGAAGCGAAGCATGGACGTTCGGGAAGAGACTTAGACCAAGAGTGAGAGCGGTGGAAATGAGTTACTTGAGAAGTGCGTGCGGAGTTACATGGAAGGATAGCCAGACGAATGAGGAAGTAAGAAGGAGGTGTGGTGTGGAGGTAGATGTGCTGGAAAGTGTGAAAAGGAACAACTTGAGATGGTTCGGCCATATGGAATGTATGGAAAGCGAGAGAATGACTAAGAGGGTGTACGAGAGCGAGGTGGAAGGACAGAGAGGGAGAGGTGGATGGATGGAGTGAGGATGTATATGGATGAAGGCGGTGCTGGTTAGGAGGAGGCGCATCGACTGACTGGGGACAGAGGTGCAGGGGGCGGTTCGTTCGTGGCCACCCCTTCGGGGATCACGGCGTCAGGCAACAGATAGATAGATAGACATCTGAGTGTGTTAAGATCGTTGGATAGTGGGGGAAAAAAAAAATATCCGGGGATTGTAAATAATTTCAAGTACCTGTACTGTACTGTACAGTACTGTATACACAAAATTACAAAAACTACCGTAAACTGGGGTAATTTCAGACTGTGGTCATAACTTCGGACATTGGCGATAATAAGTAATTAGCCATTGCCATTATATAATGGAAACGCTTTTTATTGTTTTTGTTGTGGGGTCCGTTTAGAGAAATGGCAAAGGAAGAGCATGTAAAAGTCCTAGGGAAGTGACATGAGTATATGACATATGTCCATATAATCGTGGATGTATTTGTGTGGATCTTTGACCAGACGCTGACTCAGGCGTCATTCTTCCTTCTCTGCTCTGCGCTCACCCTACCCGGACGTGCCTCCCCACGCTCCGCTAGTTCCGCATTTGTTGCGTCCCTAGTGAGTTTTTTCTCATTTGTTTACTCCGGGATGTATCGAGTAAGGTTAGGATATGCGTAGCAGGGGTGTCCTGGGCGGGTTGCCCGCAGTGCAATGTATTTTGGGTCGTGTGTTTGGGGCATCTATTTCGGGTGTACCCTCGTGGTCCCGTGAACTTTTTCGCGGTTAGCTAGCTTTGTGATGTAGGCGGCTTTCACTACGCGTTATTATGCTTTCTTTTATCTTTCTGATGAGGTAGCTTTTTCTTCTCTGACGTTCCCAGCGTATTTTTCTTCACTTAGTGAAGTTTTTTCTGGGTCCCGAGTCAGTTCTTCCCTTTGCCGGGAAGTTTTTGCTACAGTGGTGTGTTGACGGTGGTTCCTGTTGTGATATAATTCAGTGCTTTTTGTTTATATTACGACATGATTACTTTTTATTTCCGTCTGCCTAGGCCTAGCCAGCCTCTCGTAGCTTTGCCACATGTACAAGTGTTATTGATTTATGTTATAAATATGTACTACTGTGTCATGTGTGTCCTGGTTTAGTTGTGTATTGGCTATTTCCACGGACTATTTGTGTGTTCTGGATTAGTTGTGTTTTGGCTATTTCCACGAACTAATTATGTGTCCTGGGTTAGTTGTGCTTTGGCTAATTCCACGGTCTATTTGGTGCGTTCAGATTGAATCTGAACAGGGTGGGTTGCCTTTTCCGGCGGGTTTTCTCGGTTACTTACCCATTTAACTAAGTGTTCATGTGGACACTTGTTGAGTTGAGTTTTTCCCGGTTTTGCAAAGCCAGTAAAACTAGGCTGTTTGTTGATTGGTCTTTCCTCCCCGGCGATCTTTTGCAAAGAAGTGGGGATAGGAATAATTGGGTTAACGTTATACTTAAATTCACACCCGGCGGTTGCACCTGGGGAGGGTGGGATTAACTGATTTGCAATTCAGTGTAGTTGACCAGACAATTGAGGGATACGATAAGTATCGCCGCCATTCAACATACGGCGATCTAGGACGCTTCGGGAGAAGCCAGATCTAGCATTTTAGACAGGCTTCCCAGTTTTTGATCTGCGAGATAATACGGGGGCCGGCGTCTTTTTATGGGTTTTCCAGTAAACTTAACAAACACCACTGGGAAGACTGCGTCATTTATAAAAAGCCATGCTGGTCTTTATATCATGTCAGAGGATATTCATAAATCTTTTGGACAAGTTAAGATATTCTGAAATCTTTAACTATGAACCTCCCGCGTAGCGAGCCGTGATAGTTGTGTACTGTATTACGTCTCGTTACCCGGCGGGTTATTCAACACTTGTGTTCGATCATGTTGGTGTAGCCTTATGAGCATTAATTCCTGGAAATTTTCTTTTTTTCCAGGGCTGAGTTCCGGCGGGTCTATAGAGGACCTGGAGTAAACCCGGGGGTGGGTTCGTTTTCCACCAGTCTCTGCCATGGCTACCATAGACCCTGTTTTTGCTTTGTGTGTTACACCCTCCTGTTCAGGTATCCCTATCTTTGCACACACTCTTTGCATTAGATGTGTTAAATGTTTAGATCGCTCAAGGGGTTTGTGGGTGACGGGGAACTGTACCTTCTGTACTCAATTGAGTGTTAAAGTATTGCGAGACAATGATAGACCCGCGGCGGTCGCTTTACGGGAGGTCAGGCAGCTGTTGTCCACTTATGCTACCTCAGTGGCTCATAAAGCGCTTCAATGTGACAACATAATTCTTTGGGATAAATTATTGATTGAGCACCCTCCTATTAAACGTACCTCTAGAGTAATTGTACGAAAGTCGGCAGAGACTGGGCAGGGTACAGTACTTACTCTGGCCCCTAGCACATCTAAGAGACCTCGTGAACCCACGCCCCCGGTGACAGCCTCCACGTCACGGGCGCGGTCCAGGTCGCCCCTCAGACAACAGCCGCCTAGTCACTTCTTCACCTGCGAGAAAGAAGAGCAAAGAGGAAAAGTCCAAGGGCAGTTCTAGTGATAAATCTGAGAAGTCCAAGAGCAGTTCTAGTGGAAGATCTAAGTCACACCGCAGCCACAAATCTTCCAGGAAAGATGCTCAGGAACGAAAGGCCTCCCGGCGTTCGCCGGAGCCTCGTGCCTCACTTTCTGCCTCTACTCCCGACTTATCTAGTGTCCAATCTGATCGGGCGGGAGTGGTGTCAGAGACTGTGGTGGGGGTGTTACCGGCAGACAGGTTACCAATGGATATTGTAAATTTAGAATTAGAGAGTTCT
Organism: Paralithodes platypus; assembly: GCA_032716605.1. Classification (NCBI taxonomy): domain Eukaryota; kingdom Metazoa; phylum Arthropoda; class Malacostraca; order Decapoda; family Lithodidae; genus Paralithodes; species Paralithodes platypus. The sequence continues at coordinate 15,908,369 of CM064481.1, forward strand.
GTGGGCAGTGATCGCCCTTTAGAAGAGTCTAGTGGGGGCTCAGTGGTTGATGGTGTATCTGACTCTCAAGGGAGTTCGGGCCATGGCCTGGGTGTATGGCGGTATTCCCAACCAGGGCATGAAGGCCCACGTCTGGTTCAGGAGCCACAGGTACTGGCGGACGTACACCGGGACGCTGTGATCCCGTCATCCATTCCAGACTTAACATGGCACCACGATGGGATTCAGGCTTCGGCGGAACCCTCTCATGATGGGCCAGATGACAAGGATGAGGTGTCTATAATCTCTGACATGGAGGTGCAAGAGTCGGGTTCAGTTCTAGACGACTCACAGGATAGGAATGATTCACCTCTTAGTTCTTCATCTGCTAAATTTGTCACGGCGGAGGAAATAGATGGGTTATTAGCTACTGCTCTAACGAAAAATTTTGGCCAACAGCCGGAGACTCCTACAGTGGACCTGGGAGCTTCCATGACAAGTTCAAGTGTTCGGCCTCTGATCGCTTCCATTGCTTTAACTAAGATTCCGCACCCTCCCTCTATATCACCTACTATGGTCACTAGGCCTGCTTCGGCGGCACTGACTACTTCTAGTGTAAGGGTGGTAGCGGATGTGAATCCTCCCCCTTTAGATAAAGCACCGTTAAGAAAGGTAGCTATGCCCCTTTTATACGGTCCAGATGATTCATGGGTACAAATTATCCCAACTAAGCCAGAGGCGGCGCAGCCCACTTTGTCAGGGGAACTTCCAGTGCCACGTGAGTGGGTAATCCAAGGGAATAAATCGAGAAAGTTAAGAGCTTTGGATATTGCGGGTAATGTTCTTGATGTTAATATTAAGGCCATTCCGAACCATTATCACCATGACTATTTTGTGTATACAGCTACACCTGCACTGCCCCCTGCCTCAGCTTCAAAACTGTTTTCTGACTGGACCAAACATGACGGTTTTAATGATATAAAAGCACTGTCAGCTCTCACTCCAGAATTAGATTTACAAACGGTCACAGACACAGCTGCTAACCCAGTGTTGAAGGTGGGGCAGTTGGGTCCAGGACCTTGGGTGGAATGGGAGGTAGAGGCTCAGAACTTTGCGACCACCTTCACCTCAAAATCTTCGCACCAGATTCCTCAGGACAGCCATTCTTGGTTCTCTCTGCCAGTCTTTTCGGCCGGCGGAGTGCCATCTGCTTTGTTTGCTTTTTAAGCTGCCCCCTAAATCAATCTATGCGAACTTAAAGATCCTTTCACTACACCTTCCCCAGCTCACCTAGACCGGGAGTTTAGGCTACGGGGGAAGGCGTATAGACTTTTTTCCCAATACATTGTTACGCACCAGGTGGCGAAATCTATGCTCAGATCTACTCAGGCAATCGCGGACGCGGATGTCAGAAGATCGATTGAACTAGCTCGGCGGTTACTCCTTCAGACTTCTATTCAGTCGTTGGGGGATATCCGTACAGCCTTGCTCGAGGCGGTGCGGGCGAGACAGGATCTTAGAATGTCCCTGGTGAAGAAACTTCCTGATAGAATTGCGAACCAGGTGCTCATGTCGCCGGTGCTAATCCCCTCTTTAATGTCCCCTGATGTGTGGAGAACTGTTTTCAACATGGCTCAGGCCTTTAAGCACAGTCCCGCCCCTTCTAAGAAACCTGCTTTTAACTTTCCCAAACCCAAACCAGTCGCAAAAGCTCAGCCGGGTGGGTCAAAGCCCTTTCATATACCTAAGTCCTCTTCCCCCCAAGGTCAGTACAGGTATAAACAAGGTAAGTTTGCAGGTCATAAAGGACGAAACTATAACAGACCGGACCAGGGCCCGTCTTCTGCCAACGCCGGCCAATCGGCTAAGCATCCACCACCACCACCACCATCAAAAAACTAAAGTCTCTCTCACTCCCAGGGCCGGTCTCACGGCGGGCGGATCAGAGGGTAGTACAGCCGGTGAACCCTTGTCTGCTAACTGGGTCGTTCCGGACGTATCACCGCGCATGGCCAGTAAATACTTGGGCGAGGATGGTGGCACGCAAGGGCATCACCTGGCAGTGGCTCCGGCGACCTCGTTTACGTCAGCCGACAAAGGCAAATTTAGTTTCTTTAGAGGTGGAGTCACTGATCCAGGAAATGATCACCAAGGATGTCATCATCCCGGTTCCTCAAAATTACCCAGTCTTTACATCCAAACTATTTCTAGTGCCCAAAAGGGACAGTGTTCAGATGAGGCCAGTCGTAGACCTGTCTTATCTGAACCTCCATATTCACAACGTGTCATTCAGGATGCTGACAGTAAACCAGATCAGGCTAACACTTCCGCCGGGAGGATGGATGTGTTCTTTAGACCTGACAGATGCGTATTGGCACGTCTCGGTAAACAAAAGATTTCAACGGTTTCTGGCCTTAAGAATAAAGCATCAGACTTATGTCTTTCAGAGGATGCCGTTTGGATTGAACCTAGCACCTCGCTTATTCACGAAATTAGTCCGGCAAGCCCTGATGCCCTTGTTAGAGCAAGGGATCAGGATTTTGTGGTATCTAGACGACTGGCTAGTGGTGGCAGAGACGGAACAAGTATGCATAAATCATGTCAACATAACATTAAATCATGTCAAAACTCTAGGGTTCAAGGTCAACCTGGTAAAGTCAAACCTTGTTCCCTCACGAGTAGTTCAGTGGATAGGGCTGGTCTGGGACACAGCTACTCTCACTCTGAGTCAGAGTGTGGACAATCGCAACAGATTTCGCAGGAAATTGTTTCTGTTCCTTCGCAGTCTGACTACGACACGGAGAATCTGGGAGTCTCTGGTCGGCTCTCTCAACTGGATTCAACTAACTGTAAGGTTGGGCCGGTTGAGAGTCAAACGTTTAATATTGGAGGGCAACAAATATTTTCCGCTATTGCCGGCGAAAAAATGATGGCCCATACCAAAATTAATCCACAACTTACTAGCGGTCTGGGCGAAGAGGGAAACGTTACACTAAGTCATGTCATGGACCTCTCCTCCGCCGACGGTATGGGTAGACACGGATGCGTCAGAAACGATAGGTTGGGGCTTTCAGTCAAACCAAGGGCACCAGGGTCAAGGGCTTTGGTCCCATTTAGAAATCTCCCACATCAATGTCAAAGAATTACTAGTCCCCTTATATTTCCTTCAGGCTCACGGCTCTACTTTACGGGGCAAGTCGGTGGCCTTCAGAATGGACAATCTGAATGCAGTTCACTGTATTCAGAAACAAGGGTCAACGAGATCTCGGAAGTTGCTAAACGTGTCAGAAAAGTTTTTTATTCTAGCCAACAGGCTGGACATTCATCTTCACGCATCTTATCTCCCAGGCGTAGCAAACGTCTGGGCAGACGCTCTGTCTCGGAGACAGAGCACAACAGTAGAATGGGCGCTCAAGCAAACCATTTTCAACCAAATGATTGCGGAGCCTTACCATCCACAAGTGGATTTATTTGCATCAGAGGAGACTCACAAACTCCCACTGTACCTCACCCGCCGGACGATAACGCCGGCGGGCGGGCCAGACTGGAACAGGTGGAGTTCCATTTATCTGTTTCCGCCGCCAGATGCGTCTCTAATGTGCCACGTAGTAAACAAACTACAGGATTATCGGGGCGTAGTCTCGCTAATCGCGCCCCTGTGGCCGGCGCAGTTGTGGTACCAGCAATTGAAGACGTGGTGCCCGCACCCGGTGTCACTCCCGGTCGGGTTTTCCACTTAGACACAATTGGCAACCTAAATACAAATACAGTAAAAGTCCGTTAATCCGACGACCGATGGTTCGAATCTCCCAATAGTCCGAATTTTTCAATTTGAGGCCAAATCCGAATTCACCCGATGGTCCGAATTTCAAGTCCCAAAGTCCCCTTTTTGAGGCATTAGTCCACTCAAATGACACATAATGGAGCACACACATATCATATGTTCATGAATTCACTTTAAAAGTTTACCATTGTCATTGTAGCCTATTACCTACTTCAAAACATTCAGATTAATGGTCAAAGGAAGCTACTGATATAAACGTAAACACCTTCTTCTTCTTCTTCCACATAGTCTGCTAGAGAGTTTGTTTTGCTCTTGAACGCATCCTTGGGACGCTCCGATGCGCTACTGGCTTGCACCGCATTTTCTGCAAGCGCATTCAGTCTTGAGCTTGAAAACGCACCTTTGGACGTTCCGATACGCTACTATTTATAGTTCAGTGATCGGAGCGTCCCAAGGGTGCTTTCAAGACAACAAGACAAGGGTGCTTTCAATACAATATAATATAACAGAGCACGTCACAAAAGGAAAATCACAAAATGAAAATTACAAGAACCTCTCAGGGAAGGGCCGTTGTTAAGGCATTACTTCCCGAACCACATCTGATCTGATCTTCAAGAGCAAGACAGACTCGCTAGTAGACGGAAGAAGAAGAAGACGTTTATATCAGCAGATTCCTTTGACCATTAATCTGAATGTTTTGAAGTAGGTAATAGGCTACAATGACAATGGTAAACTTTTGAAGTGATTTCATGAACATATGATATGTGTGTGGGTCATTTGGGTGGCCTAATGCCTCAATGTTTTCGTCATACACAGGTTCATAGGGGTAAAGTCCGATAATCCGAAAAATCCACTAATCCGAACGAGGGCCGGTCCGCTGCCCTTCGGATTAACGGAAGTTTACTGTACATACAAATATCACAACCCACACACACACACCTTCCCATGATAATGCCCACATTGCCTCCTGCACATCAACACACATCGCCTGCCGAACAACAACCTTTCGCACCCTACATATACACAAACCCTGTCGCACATCTCCCCACACCTCCCCAGACCCAGAAAACACCCACATTAATCCCATCTATGGCCATTGACCACCCTACTGCTGTTGATCAAATAAAATTGCAGGATGAACGTAGGATGCAACAAGCCCCCATATCAGGCTCCCCTTCCACATCGTCTCCCCCCCTCACCACTGCCACCTGCCCACCTACAACCGACCCGTAACTCCACCCCCTGCAGGCCTCACCCACCCATACACCAAGCCCACTATCACCCACAACCACACTTAGCTCACCACATAACCCCTTGCAGCCCCAGCCACACCTACTGGGGTTGTCTACACCAGTGTGCAGATATTATCTGGAAAGAAGGTGCTACTTTGGTCAAAAGGGCGAATATAATGGGAATTCATGTAGATTTGCTCATCCCAAAATTTGCAACAACATAACCAGTCATGGAAAATGTAGATTTGGTAAAACCTGCAAATACCACCACCCATCCCTTTGCAAGACATCACTTGAGAACAAGACCTGCTACAATATGAAATGCCCAGCTTTTCATATTAAAGGGACTTGGAGATATGCTAGACCTAACACGAATGGTAGCCCAAAAAACTCTAGCTATGCGAGGACGAGACAGAGGAAAAAGGCAAGGAGGGAAAGGGCAGATGAAGAGACTGAGGGAGATGGAAGAGCACATAGAAAACCTCGAGCACCTCCTGGCCTCCCAAGAGTGGCCAATACATCCCGAAGACTATTAGGTACCCGGTACACATAGTACTCCAAACAATCCCTCCCCAATCTTGTTTGCAAATATCCAAGGCCTAAAAAATAGAACCACAAACAAAGTACCATTTATTAGGGGCCTGCTAGAAGAAGGAAACGCTATATTTGCGGCTCTCACAGAAACTCACATTAAAGATCAGGAAGATAGTGAGGTATGGATTCCTGGTTACAACCTACATAGGGTGGACAGAACGCATAGATCACATGGAGGTGTAGCCTTGTACATACATGACTCACTGATATGTACTGAATTCCTAAATAACAGTAATGAAGTGGTGGAAATACTTGGAGTTAAAATAGAATCCCTAAATTTAGCAGTTATTGTTACATACAGGCCTCCAGACTCATCCCGAGAAGAATTCAAAACCCAGCTCAACAAAATAAAATCAGAAGTGGAAACCCTGGGGAACCCAACACCAAATATTATATGGCTAGGAGACTTTAACCTACCAAACATTAAATGGAGACAACTAGAAAACCAGTTAGTGGCAAATAACACCGGAGAAGCAAATACAGTACTAATACGAGAGAGCTTTTTGAACTTTGTGATTTTTTTAGTCTTACCCAACATATTGCTGAACCCACACGGGAAAACAATATCTTAGACCTGGTCTTCACTAACAATGACTCTCTAGTACACAGCATTAACATATCGGACACAAAATACTCAGATCATAAATTAATTGAGATCAAAACAACCTTAGAAAGTGTACAGACAACCTCAGAATCGAGAACAAAAACCGGCCCCTTCAGTAAATTTAACTTCAATAACAAAAACATTAGGTGGGAAGAGGTAAATCAAGAAATGGAGGAAATAGACTGGGAAGATTTAATGGATAACCTGACACCAGCAGAATGTCTAGTCTTAATAACAGAAACCATGACCCAAATCTGTAGCCACCATATACCTGCAAGACAAACAAAACGAAGAAGCAAACAAGATCGGGAAAGGAGGAGGCTGTACAGAAGAAAATTACTCACACAAAGACGCACACATCAAAAACTACAGGATAGGCAAAAGGTCGAAATAGATAGAGAAATTGTGGAAATTGAACAAAGGCTAAGAATATCATATGAACTACAACATATGGAAGAGGAGAGGAAAGCTATTGCAGGTATAAAGGAAAATTCCAAATACTTCTTTTCATACGCCAAACAAAAGGCTAAAACAACATCAAACATCGGCCCACTGAGCAAAGGGGACGGCTCTTTCACAGGGGACAAAAAGGAAATGAGCGAACTCTTAAGCAGGCAGTATGAAATGGCATTCAGTGAGCCTGATGAAACAAAAGTCATCAGAGACCAAAATATATTTTTCATGGAAACCTCCCCCACGGAAACCCCTCAGATGCTGGATATTGATTTCGGTCCAAAAGACATAGAAGAGGCCATTTCCAACATGCCATCCCACTCGGCACCTCTCGGCACCACTCGGCACTCATGGAATTCGATCCTAATGAAAAAATGTAAGGAAAACCTCTCAAAACCCCTGGCTATAATGTGGAGAAGGAGTCTAGACACTGGTGACATACCAGATAGCTTGAAAAACGCAATAATTGCCCCACTGCATAAAGGAGGGAGTAAAGCACTACCAAAAAACTACCGCCCGGTAGCTCTAACCTCTCACATCATTAAAGTTTTCGAGCGAGTCCTGCGAAGCAAAATTTCAACATTCATGGAGGCAAATGAACTACACAACACCGGTCAACATGGGTTCAGAGCGGGAAGATCATGTCTCTCACAACGTTTGGAACACTATGACAAAATTCTTAAAGCGCTAGAAGAAAAGAAAAACGTGGATGTCATTTACACCGATTTTGCTAAGGCATTTGATAAATGTGACCATGGTATAATAGCCCACAAACTGAAAGCAAAAGGTATAACTGGGAAAATCGGAGGGTGGATATACAATTTCCTCGTAAACCGAAAACAATCGGTAGCAGTAAACCAAGTCACTTCTGAGCCTTCGGATGTCAAAAGCTCAGTGCCCCAAGGAACAGTGCTAGCGCCCCTTCTGTTCCTCATACTAATTTGCGACATAGATACCAACACCAGACACAGTACGGTGTCGTCTTTTGCTGATGACACAAAATTAAGCAAGATAGTAAACACACAAGAGGACACGGGCCGACTGCAGGAAGACATGAATGTAGTGTTCCAGTGGACCAGGGAAAGCAACATGCAATTCAATGAAGAAAAATTCCAATTAATACGGTACAGAGATAATAATGGTGTTAAAGAAATTACAAATTACTTAACAGAATCTAACCACATAATAGAATGGAAAGACAGTGTGAAAGACCTTGGGGTATTAATGTCTGAAAATATGGGTTTCAAAGTACATAACCAGGTCAAAGTGGAGGCTGCGAAACGTCTAACGGGTTGGATTCTGCGTACTTTTAAAACACACGGTGAATTGCCTATGATAACGCTCTTCAAATCTCTAGTGCTACCGCGGCTTGAATACTGTAGCGTATTAACATCCCCATACAAAGCAGGTGAAATAAATGACGTAGAGAGTGTACAAAGAAATTTAACTTCGCATATAAGTTCGATAAAACATCTACACTATTGGGAGCGTTTAAGAGCACTGAATCTGTACTCACTGGAACGTAGAAGAGAACGTTACCTAATAATATACACGTGGAAAATCGCAGAGGGTTTAGTACCAAACCTACATACTCCGATAGTCATGAAATTCAGTGATAGGAGAGGCTGGGAATGCGCAATCCCCCGGATGAATAACAGGGGTGCTATGGGCTCTCTGCGAGAGGGATGGTTATCACACAGAGGCCCACGTCTCTTCAACAAACTCCCACGGCGAGTAAGAGACATGGGGGACATCTCGTTAGACAACTTCAAGAGAGCCCTAGATATCGAACTGCAAAAAGTGCCAGACGAGCCCATCCTCGCAAGGGAGCGAGCTGTCGCTTCAAACAGTCTACTGCACCAAATCACCACCCATAACGAGGGGCGTCGCGCTCCTTGGTGCCGCTAGAGGAGCGGCGAACACATCCAAAGGTATCCAAAGGTAAGGTAAGACCTCGCTGACTTTGCATTATGGACATTCAGGAGGCCAAATGGCTAGCACCATATGGTAGAGACGTGACCAATAAATTCATGAATCAATATACCCAGTCTACTAAGCGACAGTATCAATCGCATTAGCAAGCCTTTACTTCTTGGATTCTTAGAACAGAACAAACTGTGCCCTCGGTGGCTTTGGTTTTTAACCCCTTGTCTAGCGGGGTATTTTGGGCTCATTTGGGCATATTCAGGCCCTCCTGCATGATAAATCAAGTATCTGCATGAAAAAAAAAAATATTTAGCAAAAAACTAGGGGCTAAAAGGTTCAAAATGAGACCAGAACGAGCTACGTAGTACTCGTGGTTCTCTTGCAGTGATGCCACGAACATGGGAGTTTAGCGTATTTCGATATATTTTTCCCAGCTATGCTCACTACTGGCTACACTGCCGGCCTCTCGAGAACACAGGGAACATGAGTTAATGGGCGGCGGTAAGCCCTGGGAGTCGGCTGTCTGGCCCGCTGCGCTCCCGACCATTTGCACTCGATTTTAACCCTTTAAAAGCCTAACTTGCTGCAAATTGGTGCACGACTTAAGTCGAGCGCCGCCAATAAGGGGTTAATTATTTAAATTATCTGTTCGAGCAGAAACGTTTATCTGTAGTAACGTTAAAAAATCACTTAACAGCGATTAGGATGCCGTTTTTGGACCTTACCAGTCTCTCCATACCAGTCGCGGAGGAAACAGGTTTTATGAGGGCATATTTTAAACTCCGCCCACCTCCCCGTCAGCTCATGCCTACCTGGTCTCTGGACAAAGCATTGTCATTACTTCATTCCCGTCTGTACCAAAATACTGCAGACTTTACATTACTTTTAAAAAGGGCAGTATTCCTTATGGCTTTGGCTACCGGGAACAGAGTATCTGAGCTGGCGGCGATGAGCAACACAACTAATTGCCTCAGGTTTGGTAGGCTTAATGAGTGTATTCACATTGCACCTTCCCCAGGGTTCATAGCCAAGAATGAGCACAGTGAACACGTGTTTTCAGAGTTCACGGTGCCGGCGTTGAAAAGGGGAAAGGTGCACCATAATTTATGTCCAGTGCAAGCTCTAATCAAATATTTGAGAGTGGCACTTCTAAATCACCAGGGTGCTTTATGGGTAGCAAGTACGGGTAAACGCTTGATGAAACGTAGACTGGCTTCTCTCTTGGTCGAGGTCATTAAAGAGAGTAATCCCGGCGTTGTGGGTAGGGCCCACGATTTACGTTTCCTTAAAAAAAAAAATCTGTTGAAGATATTACGTCCACACAGTTGTGGGCCTCTAATCATACATTTTTGACTCGATACCTTTCAGTAGCTCTAGACAAACCTTCCTTGCCATGTATAGCTTTAAGGCAGAGGGTCTAGGTGGCCCTTAAGTCACTTATTGTTTAATTTCAAGAGATGGGGGGGGGGGTTGCAATCAGTGTAACATAGGATACCCTAGACCCCGCCGGAGTATGAGAGCTGTGATACTGTTTATGGGTGTTGTGATATGTAAATTTCTCTGTACTATTCATTACAGGAAATTGTGCTAGTACAATTATATATAGTACAAACAACAGTGTTGTTGTAAGTAGTTTTTGGGCTGAGAAGCAATCTAATTTTAAGCATTGGTTATATTTTGCAAGATATATCCACTAATTTTATGGGGTTTACATGTGCACATGTAAACTTATAAGTTTTATTTTTTCACCACTTAATTTAAGTGGGGTGCCTTGTTAACTGGCGGATCTGTTCTCAGAATCTCAGATTTAACCCTTTTTTATCAAGCAGGCTTCTTTGAAGCACACTCCTGCTTGTACCCCTTTTGTATGTGCTGTATAAAGTTTATGTGCCAAATATATTTTTTACAAAGTAAGAATACTATGTGGTTATTTGATTATCTGCCTTTGCTAGAGTTATGATATGATTACGAATGTCCCCCTCCAGTCTTAGATATCAGGCATAATCGTCAATGATGGAGGGGCCACTAATAAATTATAGGTTTGACTCCTGCAAGGAGATAAAGAAAACCTAATATTTAGTAGTGGCCCCGTAATCATTGACGACTGGGGCCCTCCCGACCATCCCCTTCCCATTCGTTGATGTATTAAGGATTTTTGGTTTACTTGATATGTCAGTGAAGGAAGAATGACGCCTGAGTCAGCATCTGGTCAAAGATCCACACAAGTACATCCACGATTATATGGAAAGCTTATGAATAGTTATTCTTATTTTCTTTTGTTTTTTATTTGTTACAAAGTTTTTTCGTAGTGAGAACCCAATTTCATAATGACTGAACCATGAGTGAGGTTGCGTGCGCTCATGATGAAGGCTCCTCAATTTTTTATGCTCTGCGCGGTAGATTCAAACTACGGCGGATGAGTGTTTGAAGAGGGTGCCTTATGTAATAGGCATAATCGTCAATGATTACGGGGCCACTACTAAATATTAGGTTTTCTTTATCTCCTTGCAGGAGTCAAACCTATAATGACATATGTACACAATTTTTGTTTTATATATATGACGAAAATGTGTACATTTTTCGGTACCCTGCCAAACTTCTATCACCCTGAAGAAATTTGTTTGTATGAATGATATTGTGACTGATATAATTTTGTAGTAACATTACCAGAGACAACATCCACCAAAGGAAATTTGTTGCACTTATATAACGCTCTAGCTAGAACACTATCATTTAATGGTAGCGGACAAAAACTCCCATTACTGATTGTGCAGACATAGCCTATATACCAATGTATCATATGATGACAATTCCGTAGGCCACACAAAATTTGATGGGTATCCCGGCTGTCACATCGTAATATCTTACCAAAATTATGGGTCATCTCGTAAATAAGTATCAAGCTCTCTTTTCTAGCTAACCTAACCTCTCTAAAGCTAACCTAACCTTTCTAAAGCCAATTTAACATCTCTAAATCTAACCTAACCTCTCTAAAGCTAACCTAACCTCTTTAAAGCTAACCTAACCTCTTTAAAGCTAACCAAACCATTTTAAAGCTAACCTAACCTCTTCAAAGCTAACCTAACCATTTTAAAGCTAACCTAACCTCTCTAAAGCTAACCTAACCTCTTTAAAGCTAACCTAACCTCTCTAAAGCCGGCCATACACTTGCAGGCCCTGCCAGTCCGGCCAACAAAAAGGGGCGGGGCTAGAGGCGGCCTCTGTGTGTATGGGGGTGTTTTTCATCCGGCCAGGCCTGTCGCAGCGGCCGGATAAAAATCAGTTGGCGCTTGAAAGTTGAAAATTCTGTCCGTTGCGGCCTGCCGCCTGGGTGTGTTCAGGCGCGGTCTGCCCCTAGCTCGCCAGTCTCGCTGTCAGCCGTGTTGTTAGAAATGTATTGAGAATGACAAATAGATTACAAAACATCGGTTTATATTTATATGCAATTAACATTATCACCTGTATGTCAATGATGTCACAACAGAAAAGGTAGACAAGAACACAATACAAATAGGCTAATATGTCCAATTAATGCAGGCCTACTGCCTTCATACCTGTCAACACAATCAACCATAGTTTATGGTAGACAAGAACTCAAAACATATACAAGACTAGCCCTTTCCTATCACCTAGTACATTGGATACAAGATCGACTAACCCTTACCGGTACTATACCAACAAGTAGGCTACATTGGATACAAGACTAACAAAGCATATAGTACAGGTGGGTTAATTAATATTACTAATACACATCATTGTATCCCAATTTGTGTTTATTCTATCAATCTATGCTGGAAAACCCTAAAATCTAGCCCCCAAATGGCTCCATCCCAACTCATTATCGGACAACCGACTCACGTTATCGACACGGTGGTCCGACGTATACTGTGTATATATCGTGAGGCGGCCTGTGTGTGTGTAGATCTCGTCCGGCAGACGATGCCCCGCCCCTTTTTGTTGGCCGGACAGGCCTGGCCTGCAAGTGTATGGCCGGTTTAAAGCTAACCTAACCTCTTTAAAGCAGCAGCTAACCTAACCTCTCTAAGCTAACCGCCTAACCTAACCATTTTAAAGCTAACCTAACCATTTTAAAGCTAACCTAACCTCTTTAAAGCTAACCTAACCTCTTTAAAGCTAACCTAACCTAACCATTTTAAAGCTAACCTAACCAATTTAAAGTTAACCTAACCTCTCTAAAGCTAACCTAACCTCTTTGATAATCTTCAAGGACACTACATCTGCCCTATTAGAAACAATTTATTAGGGAAAATAGGGACCAATAGACTCGCCATATTTTTCTCATTATAGTCCGCATGGAGGAATTTCGTTATCGACACTTGAAAAAAAACGATTACACCGAAAAATAACAGAAACATAATAAGTCCCGACCGTAAACATAGCATTGCGCACAATGAATCCTTCTTCTTCTTGTTTTGAAAGATGCGGTTGGGTGCGATTCACCCAATAAATGGCGTGAGCGTTACTCACAAAAACGAAATACCGGTAACCTGTTTTTGCCCCCTTACAGATCTACATAGGCCTATGCCTATATGAGGATGACAATAAATTAAGGGGGGGTGAGGGGGGGCAACGCCCCCCTACAACCCATCGTGTATCCAATTTACCCCACAATTTTCCTTACCTACTGTAAAAGCGAGATTCACCCAATAGGCTAAATTGCGCAATTTGACGCCGTATCTTCAGATTGATAGATAGGCTAATGGGTAAGTTAATGCAAATCATCCACTCAAACCATGCAAAACAACTATGAAACACTATAGGCCTAGCCTATTCCTTGAAGAAAATAACAAAAAACATGGTAAATAAGGCCGATGTAGTCTTGTTGAACGTTACCACCTCTTTAAAGCTAACCTAACCTTTTTAAAGCTAACCTAACCTTTGAAGTTAACCTAACCTCTTTAAATTAAATCTAACCTAACTATTTTAAAGCTAACCTAACCTTTTTAAATCTAACCTAACCATTTTAAAGCTAACGTAACCTTGATAAATCTACAGTTATACTACCCCAATTTTGTCGCTATTCTGTTGGTACTAATGGGTCAATATTATTAGTAGCAGACTTAGTATGGTTTGATGATGCGCAGAAATGTATATTTGACTTGATATAGATACATTGAAGTAGGCCTAGCCTATTACAAACCTTCGCGCAGGGTGTCAATCCACAAAATATGAATTGTGTTATCATTATGGTTTATTATTTTGTTATCATTATAGCGAGGCGAAGGCGCGAGCTCTAGGGGGGTCCGGGGGCATGCCCCCCAGTTTTTGTTTTTGAGAATTTAGGTGTCTAAAACAGTATTTCCTGCAATAAAAAAAACAATCAAGATGGAAAATATGGAGACCAAAATTGTGTCAATTTAGCCTAGCCTACCTTCTTTTTTTTTTGGGGGGGGGGGGAGTAGTTTTTGTTATCATTATACAAAAAGTTCATTGCGTTATCACTAAAAAAAAAAGCGTCGTTTGACACCCTGCCTTCGCGAACCCATAAACAGGGAACGTGAGCTGGGTTTAGACCGTCGGCGATACAGGTTAGTTTTCGGTTAGGTTAGGCTAATGTTAAAAAAACTAAAATGCGACGGTCCTCGGTGTTAAACACTGTAGGCTAGGCTAGGCTATATCAAAGAAAACATAAAAAACAACAAAAAATTACGGTACCTGAAAAACTTGTAGGCTAGGCTAGCCTAGGCCTATCTGGTTGGTGATAAATTTTAGTATAACTAAATAAGTTGGTCACCAATTATTTTGCAATATTTGAACACACATATGGATGTTATATGCTCTAAACATAATATGAAAATATGTTTTAAGCCTCGGCAAAACCTAATAAAAATATATGGTACTAAAATGGAATTTTGTCGAAACATGGTTGTCAATACCTTCCTATAGACGGCACCGATTCGTACACACGCTATTTTCACCTGTCTCCCGAGGTCTGTCTACCAGCTTTTTAGTCCACTCCACCTGCCCATCTCTGTCGATAGGTTGGGTTGTTTGGTTAGGTTAATATACTAGGTTTCAGAAACAAGATTCGTAGTTGTGGTAGTATTTACGGTATCTGGACACTTCGAGCGAATTCATATTCGAGCGGAGGCGCATTTAGGTTAGGTTAGGTTAAGTTAGGTTAGGTTAGGTTAAGTTAAGTTAAGTTAAGTTAAGTTAGGTTAGGTCAGGTTAGGTTAAGTTAGGTTAGGTTAGGTCAAGTTAGGTTAAGTTAGGTTAGGTTAGGTTAAGTTAGGTTAGGTTAAGATAGGTTAGGTTAGGTTAAGTTAAGTTAAGTTAAGTTAGGTTAGGTTAGGTTAGGTTAATTAGATTAGATTGAAGTTACTCGCATTCGTATTTACAGATACGGCCGAATACCGGTAGGCTACTTAATGGGCGCCGGCCCAACCGCCATGTTGTATCCCACGTAGGCCTACTAGGTAACCTACTACGGACACATTGTAGGCGTTAGGTGTGGATTAGGTTTGTATCCAATGTACAGTACTAGGTCTATGTTACTGGGTATTTATGATTTAAACAAGTGCTACGTTTTCGATAAATCTGGTTTTATGGCTTTGTAATTAGGGAAATCATGAGCCGATTTCCGACATGTAGTTAGTCTTTTTCGATTCTCAAAATACGATCAAAGTTTTGCCAAAAATTGGCTCGGGTTTTCCAAAATTATGCTTTTTGGGGTTTGCAATTTAGGGAAACATGAGCCAAAATTCTAAATTAGGCTACTGTAATTTGTTTACTCTTAAAATTCGCAAAATCCGAGCCAAGTTTTGCCAAAACTTTGCTCGGGTTTTCCAAAATTCGGGTTTTATGCCTTTACAATTTTGGGAAACCTGAGCCAAATTTCTAAATGAGGTTACTGTCATTTTGTTGTCTACAAACTCTCAAAATCCGAGCCAGCTTTGGCCAAAACTTGGCTCGGGTTTTCGAAATATTGGGTTTTAGGCCTTAAAACCCGAGCCAAGTTTTGCTAAAATACGTTTTAATCGCCGTTTTACGCATTTAACCCCTCATTTTCCCTGTACTTCATAGCCCTCCCCACTATCGGGCGGCGTGTCTTAAGATCGTTGTATAATGGGGAAAACGGTTTCGCCGAGGGTTGCAATTATTTCCAAACACTATATATTGATGAAAACTAACAGGGAAAAATAAAAAAATCCATGGGAAAATTGGTGACCATCTTATTTAGTTTTTCCTAAATTTTTAGGCTAATCAAAACTTTTTTTTCTTCAGTTTCCGCGTCTGCTGAACCATCCAAAAACACGCTAAAAGGCGTGTTTTGAAGGGGGAGGTGGTGGCTGGGGGGTAGTGGGGGACAGGGTGCCAAAGCAGGAAATATCAAGTTCTGGATCATTTTTCTAAGCTTACAAGGATCAATATTGCGCGGCGTTCGCGGGGGGTGCGGGCGGCGATTCCTTGTATTCTGAAGCTCAATTTATGCACAATACAAGGACAAAATTTCATTGTAGAAGTATACTGAGAATAAAAAAATTGATTGTGGAAGTATAGGCTACTGAGAATAGACTATCTTTCAATCATTCTTCCTATAGTAGGTAATACTACATGAAAATTAACCAAACTTTAGTTTTGTTAAACAATACTCATGTAATTTATTAGTACGGTAATGTACCGGTACTGTATTTAGCTACCTTCAACATTATTATAGCATCATTGATTAGTTTAGTAAAACTATTACATGTGTTAATAAAGAAAACATAATATCATGGTCTTACATTGTTATTTCAGAACGCAGGCAATTATCCCTCTTTCCCTGATTTACAAGTCTAGATGAGATCTTGGTTGTCCTTCAGCAACAGTAGTTCACCATGTCAACTGAAAGAAAAATATATATAATCTTTACAGTATTTACTGTACTATTATGTTCTATTAAACTACAGCAGGAAGCATCATTACAAAACATTTTTGGGCTGACCTAGAGGTAAATATTATTGTAGATTATAATTTTGTTAATAAGTAAGGTATGAGCATGGGATTGGTTCAAAGGATTTAAGAATATTGTAGATCAGATATTGTCAAAATAGTTGAGAAAATGCTTCTTTGTACGAATGCTGTTGTACACTCGGTCCAAGAAGTATCTACACCCCTACCCTGATAATCTGGTGTGTACAGCTTGGTAGTATAGGTTGTAGGTTGTAGGTTGTAGGTAGTAGGTCTTCTTAGGTAGTATAGGTAGATAGTAGTATAGATGGATATAGCTACAGGTAGATATGCAAACCCTACCAAGCTGTACACACCAGATTATCAGGGTAGGGGTGCAGATACTTTTTGGACCGAGTGTACATATTGACCCATATATCAATATACAGTACCGGTATATATTCAGTATATGAAAATATACCATGCTAGAGAGAAAAGTACCGATACCGGACCCTAACTAATCATATTTTCCACAACTGTAATTTTCAGATTTGTGATAAAAGGTAGATTTGTTACTAAGCCAAGATTTCCTGATGATAAATTTTTAAATACCGGTATTGGTAGATATAATGGGTACCCTATTTAGTTATTATAAGTTTTGTAGCTTATTCGAAACTATTTATGAAATTTGAAACTTATAAGAAAACCATACCTGTTAATAAAAGGGGTTAAGCTGATGTTCTGGATACTTATATGTACGAGAAGTTTGTCTTGATTCTTTGATGTTGTAGCAGGGCTTTGTGGAGTTATAATAAAGAAATGAAAATACGAACTACAAAATCTAATTTAGAAAATAAGAACTACAAAAATCTAAGTAGGCTACAGAGCTTGAATCTATTTGTGGAGTTATAATAAGAAATGAAAATACGAACTACAACATTTTGGAAAATAAGAACTACAAAAATCTAAGTTAAAAATAAAACAACTCATATTAGATGTTAGTATAGGTTAGGAATTGCTAGAAACAGACTAGAGCTGTTTAGTCAGTGATGGACCAGCCATGAGTGGCCTGTGCAATAACAGGATGAAGTCGGCAAATGAGAGCACAATGAAATCAGAATGATAAAATCGGTGTGTGGGGTTTAATTGGAAATGAAGTCTTCAATGAGGAACAAAAGAGAGGCTGGCCATTTGGAGTATGGATGAGAAAAATCACATTAGTGGACTTGGTTGGTTTGGCCATGAAGAGTGGAAAGACTTGTGCAAGGGGGTGAGCCAGGAGATGGGATCAGGTCCTTTTATTAAAATATCATGAAAAAACAAATATATATATATATATATTGTTACGAAGGCAGCTGGGGCAACCAGATGCTTACATAGCCTAGCCCACAGCACCGTACTACCCTGCAACAGACACACTCTTAATATCTGACTCAAACACCAAGACACGCAGGTTCTCTAGGAAAAATGGTTATCTTCCTCCTTGCTTATTAAGGCAGTAACAAGGAGACACAAAAATTATTTATTGTCCCCGAGAGTATTCCATAGTGCGTGTAGTATGCAAGAGAACTTCTAAGGTTATTCTATACTGCACCAACATTATCCCACCATACCACTACTAGACTCCCAAAACACTGTATCATGCCCAATCGCTTAGGAATTGAGAACAATACAAAGCAAAAACCCATGGAAAGTCCAGTACAATAAACCTCTGTGCCAAGCCTATTATCCCTAGCCTATGTCCTAATAATACACTGAGTGGCTCTCTTCACCACAGCACGGCAGTGGTGTTGTAAGGGATAAACAACTTTAATGACTTATCACTTACAACATAATCTGGGGTTAGCTCAATACATCCGAGTACAATGGGGACAACCTCACCTAGTAACAGGCTCCACCCCTAGTCCCAAACTGCACCGAATGCATTGCTGCTAAAACTAAAGGCACAAGAGTTGGGATCTTAGTAGGTTGAAGATTGGCTGCCACCCCCTAGAGGGTTAACCAAGGCCCGAGTTAGAGGATGCTGTGTGGTGGAAGGAAAAAGGACAGTAGCCTATTATGGCACTGCAGGCCTACACACACACCAACCCCGTTCCTCAAAGGCCTACCAAAAACTAAGTATACAGGCCAACCCACAAACCACTATAGATAGCAACCAGGAACACTATTCACACATACTGTAGATATAATGCAGCAGAATAATGGAATACAACATGGAAGAATAAAAAGAAACTTATATTCTAGATTGCCACAGAAGAATGAATGCATTAATTAAGATTAAACTAAAGATGTTAAAACAAAACAATACTGTATGCTCAATATGACTCCAGCCCCTGCTATGCAGCTTAGCCAGGAATAGTGCCATTAGGACAACACAAAAGTTATCCCTCACTGGATAATAGTTGTACATGTATGTTATTTATTCGGTGTGGACAAGAGCACAGCAAACACACAGAACTTGGGCAACAGCTCATCTGCTCAAAATTATCCACACCATAAGCAACAACAAAATTCAAGGAGTTTAAACACTCTAGGTTCATAAATGACTAGGCTACCAAGTGAGTACAGCCTATGCATAACAGTATATAGTGGTAGCAATACAAAACTACAACAGATACTGGTAAGTTAATTGGACATAATAACCTAATTCAAATGAAACAAAACATCCTTGTCAAACAGCTTGGGAAGGCCAGACTTTGGTATGTCGCACAACAACAAAAATAATAATACAGGCTGCAGGAATCACCCAACGGGATACTCAGGAGTAGTGGTTAACTCAAAGGTAAATCTTATAACTAGGGTACATCCTATTCTTAAACATGGTACACACCAGGGGCAGAGACCACTAAGTGCTTATGGCAAACAGAAATGTGTGGAAAGAGAAAAATAAGTCTAGAGTACTACCGGCAGTGCAAACCTCTGCTAGCTCCAAACTCTGTACCGGTAGCCCCTAGCCCAAGGTCTCTGTCCATGGTGTGTATAACTAACTAATACCCGGTATATCCTTATCACAATATGCAATGACATAAAAATATTATAATAAGAAGAATGCAACTGGGAACCAATGTTTATTCTTCGGTTATTAACCAACTCTCTCAGGTAATGTATTGAATTAAACCCTGTGTTTCTCCCCCACCAAAGTCACTCACTAAAACAAACTCATAATCCTCGGTGATCACAAAAAGGTAGCTCAGTGCCTGCTACAACTCTTATAGCCTAAAGAATAAATATGCCAAGAAGACCCAAAGGGAGGGTAAATATCAAGAAGATAATGGAGAGAAAAGTCAGGAAGGAAGCCAAGTGCAAACCAAAAAAAAATACCGGTAAATGAATAAATATAAATCAATAAATCAAAGCAATATTGATGCAATGCACTGCAGAGCCTCTGCCAACAATAAAAAATGGAGCTTATAAAAACAAAACCTATTACCTATACCAAATTCACCACCTCATCAGACTGACAACCTTGCCAAAGTGAATAGGTCATGCAGGATTCCCAGACAAACAAGTAGGCCTGACGCACTTACATGACTCTCATATAATACAAGTAATAACTTAAACAAAACAATGCAACATAAACAATAATGAATCACCAAGGGCCACAGTTATAGAATGTGCTTAAAGAATGTGCCATGCTATTAGAGAGAGAGAGAACATAATCCTACCATACTATTAGTAGGCTATACTGTATATACAGTACCAGTATATACCGTAGGCCTATATTATATACGGTAGTTCTGTATAATGTATAAAAAACACTATTAATATAATGTGCTGGTACAGTGTTACACTAAATGCTGCCATATATCTTGACTGGCAGTCTATCCAGACCGTAGAGCGGTTTGGTAGAGCACTTGCAGTTTGCCAGCAAACCGTGAGGTCGAGAGTTCGATTTTCGGGACAGCCAGCCAGTGTGCTATTTGGCAGACGTCAGTGCTGTTACTCAGTTACTCAGTTACTTGTTCGTCAAGGGGAATCCACGCAATGCGAGCTAAGCTCATTATTATCGCGCCTCCTTAACTGGGAATGTATTGCGTGAAATGCATGTTAAGTGTTTTATGTACTGTTGGAATGGCTGTGGATGTGTGTGTAGTCTGTATTTAGCCAATTGGCGACATTGGAAACGAAGGCTTAGGGTGGATCTGTATGGTACCATTCTCACTATAGACGGTACCATCTCGCCCGAAGGCTTAGGTAGCCATCAGCTTAGGTGAACCATATGATACCCATCTCGCCTTGTACCATTTTTGCCAACCCCAGATGGGACGTCACAACGTCGTCCACTTATTCCAGGTACCTATTTACAGCTAGGTGAACTGAGGCTAACACATGAAAGGAGACAAGCCCAATTTGTCTCCGCCCGGTCTGGGATTGAACCCCCGACCCCTCGTGTGTGAGACGAGAGCTCTACCTACTAGGCTACGGATGGTGCAGTCTAGCAACTGTTCACTGAAGTCCCTAATCATGAGGGCACCCACCTCAGCCCAGCTCTTGAGCAGGGAGTGCATGGTGTTAAAAAATATGCATCATAATAGGTAAGAAAAAGTAAACTACAAAATCTACCGGTATAGATAGGGGATTTACTTTCAATGAGGCTACAGTATTACTGCATTCATGCATCATGCTAGCACAGTGTCACCCAGTCAGTCATACTGTTGTGTATTTCGTAGGATTAGGCCTATATCATTTTAACATTCACAATATTAGAAGTCAGTGATAATGTCTATATTAAATCAGGGTGTCAAACCTCAAACCGGAGCAATATTGTTTGAAAACTTGAATTAATATGAGAAAAAAATACGGGATGGATGTACAGTAGGGTCTCACATAAAACGAGTTTATGGTCGATAAACGAGGGCGTTTTATGTGAATTCGTTTTATGTGAACACAGCATTTTGGTGGCGCAATATCGTCAATGTTCACTGTAAGCGAAAATTTTCGTACAAAGCGAACGATATTTCGTACGTTTTGTACGATATTTCGGCGTTTTATATGAAAGCGTACGATATTTTGTACGTTTTGTACGATATTTCGGCGCTCTATATGAAAACTCCTTGTATTTGCCCCACTTTGGCGGCGGACTCGTTTTATGTGATCACATTCGTTCTGATCGAAAATTAAATATTAATATTTTAGGTCGGTCGTTTTAATCGAGACTCGTTTTATGCGAACACGTTTTATGCGGGACCCTACTGTAGTTACCGGGTGTACCACTACCAACATACAACATCAATCATCTATAAATACTTATAATAAAATAAATACTTATAAATCTATAATACTAGGTTAGGTTAGGTTAGGTTGTTTGGTTAGGGTACCGGTAATGTATTTTTGTATCCAAAGGCAGTCAAAATAGACGGGAACATGATGGCAACCGTCCGCGTAGTGTAAACAAGACGGGCGGTACACCAGGTGGCAGGTAATGCCAAAAATACAAGAAATTTTACATGAAATAGCAATACCATTGTTTTGGTTATCACATCATAATGTTCTAAAGATATAAATTTAACCTATAACCCACAATCTACCTTTGCATAGCCTATACAATAATAAAGACTAAGAAATTGACTCCGTTTTCGTTTGACGGCCTGCTCTATAATGTCTTTCAAGGTTTTGTTAATATAACCAGGCCATAACTTAAACTTAAAATTATTGCCTAATCATGAAAATGTACCAGTTTATAGTCCAGTTACCAGAAAATACTAGTACTCACAGTCACTGATGCTATTAAGCTGTTGAAATTGAGAGCTTCACAAGTCACAAGTGCCACTTGTAACTTGTCTTTGGTGATCTTGTAGAATGTAGTTATGCAGTCTCGCAGAGTCGCAGATAACCACCAATCACAACAGGAACAGGTGAATGCAGTTGCAGAAATTAGATGACGTAGCGTAGGGTTGAATGGTTTAAGATGTGGCGAAGAGGATGAAAGCGGCAGAAATTAGATTCCAGAAATCCAGAATGCTCCCAGGAATCCTGTAAAAAAGTATTCTACATGAGATTCTCCCTTTGTAAATATGTAATTATGTTATTATGGACTTATGGTACAGTAGTAACAGTATGGCCCTGAGCCGCCGCTGAGCGGCAGCCGGCCCCTCACCTCAACCCTTGAACGGTCGTCGGTCCCCCGGGCGGCCGGGCCCATGACTTACTAAAACTAATGGAAATACGCCTAACGGCCTTATTCGGCTATCCTTAGTTGGAATTATGCAAAGCTGGTACAGTAAATGTCATATTTGTAACATATTATGTAGTACCAGCATTGTAAAATGCTAACTGAATAAATATTAGGCTATCATTAAGATTATTGTCAATTTCGTTGGCGCTACCTAGTCTAGTCTATAGGTAGCGCCAACGAAATTTACAATAATCTTAATAATACAGTAATAATAATAGTATAGTATCCCACGGCACGGCCTTCGGCCGCCACCCGCCTCCCGTCAGTGCCGTCACAGCCGTGGGACGGTGAGAACCATGAGATAGCCTACAAGTTTTTTTTTTTTTTTTTTTTTATGGCTACGGCTATGGTAATCTTGGACTCTTGGTTACTCTTGGTAAGTTGGTAGAGTCTGAAACCGTAGAGAGGCAGACTACCGACCCGTGACCCGGGCCCCCTGGGCCCTGCGGGCCTGCCCCCCTGTCACTGGCTGGCGGCCTGACTGAACAGGCTGACTCCCCTCGGGCGGCGGGCCTGGCTTAAACACTCATTTGATTATTTGATTAAATGAATTAAATTAATTTCTCAAAATCTGGAGGAAAAAATATAAAAAATAAGGGTGCGCGCGCCTCAGCCTTTTCCCTATAGGCTAGCCCTGTCACTCTTTGAAATCTGGGCCCTGGGGCCGGGGGAGGCACTCGCTGCCGCTGGCGGCTGGAGTCGCTGCCTCGCTGGAGGGCAGGCAGTTATGCCTTGCCTTTTGTCTCCCTCATTCACATAGAAAAAACATATATATACTAATTAGTCAGACTCCTAGGCCTAGGCTAGTGGCTACCAATTTAGTAGGCTACTTTTTGTCTCCCTCATTCACATAGCCTAGTAAAAAAAAAAAAAAAAAAAAAAATACTAATTAACCTACCCTAGTCCTAGGCCTACCAATTTTGTACCAAAAAACAAAAAGTAAAAAATATATTTGGTTCAATGTTATTTTAACACCACATATTTTATTGATATATTTGAAGATAAATATTGAATCTATATACTCTAAAGATCATAAGAAAATTTGTTTTAACCCTCGGCAAAACCTAATAAAAAAGTATGGTACTAACATTTATTTTTCGTAACAAGGTTGTCAATACGGTACTTCCAGTTATCGACAGCTCTAAAGATCATATGAAAATGTGTTAAACCCTCGGAAAAACCTAATATAAAAGTATGCTACCGGTACTAAAATTTAATTTTCGTAACAAGGTTGTCAATACGGTACTTTCCCGTTATCAATGTACAATCAAAGCTGAACATTGCAGAGTAAACACCGTAGACTTCATCGACTTTTCTTTCTGTCTTTCACCTTCGTATAATCGACAGCCAATTTTTT
The DNA here is from genome assembly GCA_032716605.1 of Paralithodes platypus. Classification (NCBI taxonomy): domain Eukaryota; kingdom Metazoa; phylum Arthropoda; class Malacostraca; order Decapoda; family Lithodidae; genus Paralithodes; species Paralithodes platypus. The sequence goes on from CM064481.1 coordinate 15,932,366, forward strand.
TTTTTTTTATTTACTAAGGGATAATAGGGATTAGTACTCAACCAGCGGGGGTGTGGGGGGCTGGGGGTGGCTGCCGGCAGCCCCCACCCATAATACTAGGTTAGGTTAGGTAAGGTTGTTAGGTAAGGTTAGGCTAATGTCTTTTCAAATCACTATCGGGGAACAACATAGATCGATAGGCCTTATGGGGAAAATAGGTTTTCCCGAGATTTCTAATTAATTACAAACACTATATATTGATGCAAATGAACAATTATGTTTATAAAAAAACACTCTGAAAATTTGTGGTATTAAAATAAAAAAATTCCATATATTTTTACACCTAGCCTAGCCTAGGACTATTGAAGTATTGATAATATTGTGGTGCGGGCCGTCACGAGTCCTCAGTAGGCTCAGTCCTAGGCAGCGCTCCTAAGTTCTAGCCTCCAGACAGTCTGTTACCCACTTATCCTACTCCTAGTCCTACTCCTAGCCTTACAAAAAAAAAAAAAAAAAAAAGGAATGTTGGTCTAGGCTAGGTTTAATATACACTTCCCAGGTCATTTTAACAGTTCTATTGCTTCTATATATCATATAATACACCATAGAGTAAGTTTTTAATAACTAGAAAAAAAGGTCATCTTCTAAATAATTACCATAATTGAGGACCTTCGTCGTTCCCGGGTTAAGAGTGGGCTCTGAGTCTTAGCCTACCAGTTACCAGTAGTACCAGAACCAGATTCCCAGCTGCCAGCCTGCCTAGGCCTTAGGCCTAGCTTAGGCTAGCTAACCTTATTTTTTACTGTCTTTAACCTCAAATGTTCCTTGATCTTCATTAGGCTATTAGCCTAATAGGTAATACGTACTAATAGGCCTAGCCTATCAATACATTATACATAACATAGCCCCACTAGTGGGGGCAGTCCTAACTCCTAAGATTGTTGGATAATGGGTATTGGCCCTTGGGTTATCCTAGATTCCTAAGCCTAATACGCCTAGCCTAGTAGCTAAGACTGCTAAGTAGTGAGTAGCCTCAGCCCTCAGCGGCTCAGCCACTCAGTGACTCAGGACTCAGCGAGTCAGCCAGCTTGAGCCAGGGCCTAGGCTACTCATTTCTGCTTCAAATCATCATTAGCCTATCATTAATTCATCATAAGCCTAGGCTAATACAACTATTTAATACAAGTAGCCTAGTAGAGTAGTAGGCCTAAGGCCTAGGCTAAGTAGGCTTATCTGAAAAAAATAATATGCTTGGCTACTTACAAAATCGCTGCTTGGTGCTTGCTAGTCTTAGACTGCTAGTGCTAGAAGTCAGGTTTATCCAAAGTATCACCTTGAACTTATACCTTATAGGCCTATATAATGAGTTCCCCAAGATTAATATGCACAATTTTAGAATGTGTAGGGCACTCGCACTTCACATGAAGTCAATGTTATATTCCAGGGCCCTTAAAATTCCTTAATTCACTCTATTTTTCCACAAATATATCGGTAAATAACAGCTAACACAGTAACACATTTCCAAGTGTTCCACAGTTGATTGGCGGCAAGCTAATTTGACGTCATCATTGGATTATTCTCGGAAACACCACAATGGAAAACAGTGCTGATATTCGTTCGTTGTTTTCCATTAATCCAACCACATATATACCCCTGAAAACCAATAATTCATCATAAAATCGTACTAATTTATAGCTTACCTTATGCCTCAAGGTCTTGCGCTCTTTGTCAAACACATAACATTTATATTCATTCACTATTTTTAAGAAATTAGAGACCCCATAAAATTAGCACATACGAAAAAATATCTGTATTTTGTAGGAGTTTAATTAAGATCAGATCTGATCAGAAAATTAACATTCAAACTTAAATTAATATTTTACATTATTCATTTCAGTGAAATTTAGTCAATATATTAAACACATGGAGTAGTTTAGTTAATATATACATAGTTTTAGATAAATACCTATTATTATCCTTTAATCTACATATTATTGAGCCAGGGTGTCAAACGACGCTGTTTTTTTGAGTGATAACGCAAATGAACTTTTTGTATAGCCTAGCCTAATGATAGCCTAACAGAAACTCCCCCAACCCTTTTGTTTTATTAATGTTACAGAACACAGCTTCACAAGAATTTGGAGTGCCTGATTGCCAAAGTGATTGGGGGGGGGGGGGCTGTTTTTGACACCTAAATTCTAAAAAAAAAATCCGGGGGTGCATGCCCCCGGACCCCCCTAGAGCTTGCGCCTTCGGCGCTCGCCTCTCCGTCGCGCTATAATGATAACAAAATAATAAACCATAATGATAACATATTTCATATTTTGTGGATTGACACCCTGTATTGAGCATTCGAGTGCCAATAAAATTACGGTAGTTGTTGTCGTCTTGACTCAGCCTTCGGCGCAATATAACATCGGAGTGTAGGGGTACATTGGTTGTTTGTTTGTTTGTTTGTTTTAGCGGACTCTCCCATCCAGGAGTTCGTTCTATGAACGATGGCTGTTTCCTTATTGTAATATATATTTGTTATATTGGTGCTAAAGTCAGTCACCTCATCCGAACCGAACAAGTTGTGTTTTCACAGTGTAAACAAATCGCTCTCATGACTCGAGCTCTGGATTTATCCGTCTATATTTACATTAGTAGCTGCATTTGGACTTCAATACAGGTGATATATAATAGTTCTAAGATCATAGCCAATGTAGAGCAGAGCAACTATCGTTTGATGAGTGTAATGTAGAAATAGAATGGCAGGTTTAGCGGGGCTCCCGGCCGCCCCGGGACAGTCACAGGCTCTTAGCCTATTTCAGTATCAATATTTTTTCAATGTTAGGTTCGGGATCACGAAGAAAATGGGCGAATTTTGGCACACTGAGTGGGGGAGGGGTAGGCTAGTATAACTGTAGATTTACCCTAACCTCTTTAAAGGTAACCTAACTTTTTGAAAGCTAACCTAACCATTTTAAAGCTAACCTAACCATTTTAAAGCTAACCTAACCTCTCTAAAGCTAACCTAACCTATTCAAAGCTAACCTAACCTCTCTAAAGTTAACCTAACCATTTTAAAGCTAACGTAGCCTAACTTTTCTAAAGCTAACCTAACCTCTCTAAAGCAAACCAAACCCACCCCCAGCTAACCTAACCTCTCCCGAACCCAGCCCCAGCTAACCTAACCTCCATTAATTTTACCGATCCCAACCTAACCTAACCTCCTCCACCTCAAATCAGCCGTGCCACATATTTCAGGGCATAATAAGGCTAGATAATCCCTCTATCCCTTCTTAACTCACCATTTAAAGAGCTGTTACTGTCGGATAAGGCCACAAAATTCCCCAATCGACCATACCGTCCATACGCCTTTAATAAATGCGAAAAAACAAGACGTCGACGAGGCAGTATCACCAACTCACGAATTCACAATAACAAACCACCGCTAGATTTACGCTCAAAAGTAGCTTGATAGTAAAAATGCCACCAATAACCACGAATATGCAATATATTCGTTAGGACACTGGCATAAAATGGCTTGAATCTCCATGATATAGCTAGAAGTAAACTCAATGATGTCAAATGTTGCCACTAGACCAATATTCATTTATTACTAGCTCTACAGTAGCAGTAGGCCTATAGGCTACTTGATGGCAGAGGCAGCTTCATGATCAGTAATAGCTTACAAAAATAAACATCACATAAATGCCAAGTTTTAATCATTAAGAATATGTTAGACAATAAAACAAAGCTAAGCATAATATAAGAAAAATATAATAAAATCCCGCAGTAAAATAGCTAAAATAGCAATATTGCTGCCAACTGTTGCCAGCTATCACTATCAAATGTTGCCATATGTTCATTTTTAATTGACTTCTTACCATTGTATTGCCATTGCCGGTCAGATTTACTACTGAAATACATATGGTATGGGAAAAGGATTATTTGGTTATGCTACGTGTATTGTACACAGTTGTCAATTAATGATTATCCATAAATAGAAGATGAAGGTATTGAGGGATAAGCCTTTACAACCAGTGTTACCATATCTAGCATAATTTACCGCATTTTCCTTTACAATCATTATCTCCGATAGACTGGAAATGGTGTCGTATTTCACACCCAAATGCCATAAAAGGGTGTCCAATATCAAGCCAACTCAACCCTGCTCCTACACAGGGTCGAAACTCAACCCGATTCAGACTTTCGAAACTTGATAACAGTTTTAAGACTTTGTGTATAATTATATCCATATACAAATAATCGATTTGGATGTGATAATTATAAATGTACCTAGCTATATCCTCAGAATATCCGAAAGAAGCGTCATAATCCTATAGAAGGCCGATAACCTACCGGAGTTATTATATATATAATACCTTAAAGTAAGCGATTATATTATAGGAATAGTCATCACAATTTTTTACAAATTCAACTAGATCAAAATAATTAAAATGCCCCAGAACGAGAAGCCCACCACGGAAGCCACGAGCGAGCACCACCAGGAAATGGGAACAGAAACACCCGAAGGAATTTTAAGGCCCACAAAACGAAAGGACCAGGTGACCAAGCCAACCAGTTAAGACAGGCCGAAGCCCGCAGGGCTAAGCAGCTCCAAACCACACCTGCCTATCACTTCTAACCACTGACCCTTCCCCCACCTTGCGTATACACTACCCCTCATGTCCTACACCTCTACCTACATGATGATGAACATGAATACACTTTAATGTAATACACCCATGCCCTGTCCCTAGGTTGAGCCAATGCCAACCAGTTCAGACAGGCCTAAATCTATGTATGTTTTTCCATCCAAGAAGTAATATGTTAACCCCCTGTCTTGCCAGACTAAGTTTCTGAACACCAACCGCCCCCATAAATCTATGTATGTTCTTCCATCCGAGGAGTAATATATGTTAACCCCCTAAAATACCTTGTCTTGCCAGACTAAGTTTCTGAAGACCAACCGCCCCCATAAATCTATGTATGTTCTTCCATCCGAGAAGTAATCTGTTAAAACCCCATGTCATAATTGATAAGAAACTATGATACCCACGGGTACACCAGTGTATATATATAAAACCATTATTCCTGTAAGACCTAGACAGAAATGACTGCAGATGTTAGCCACCATGCAGTAACTCTAATTCTTACCCCAACCAGAGATTGTATACACCACCCTCTTTTACCATTGTCTCGACGCCTTTCCACCACGAAACAATACCGAAGCTACCCCTACGAACTGCCGCTTTCTTTGATATATATGTCATAGAAAACGCAGTTCCCAGGAACAACTAGAATCAGCAAGAAATAGTGTCAGAGTAACAGAGTCCATAGCCATCGTATTGACGAGTAATAATACACCATGTTTTTCTCTACTTTTATCCACAGTCAAGCACACACCTACAGTTAACCTCCTCTTCCCCACAGCCCACAGTCCACGTACATGATTCTATCATTTCCAAACTCATATACCACCACTTATTGCTCATCCCCCGGTAGCGTTTGGCTAACGTACCTTCCCTGTCATTAACCCCCAGGCTACGATATCAACTGTAGCCTAATGCCACCCCTACGCCCAGAGACCTTAGGGTCAAACTTCCACGTAACCCCCCTTAAGGGGACCGACCGGTTAATTACGAACTTCCAGGTCTTATTTTCAATTTAAATTAAATTTGGCACAGGTGTATATGACCATAAAACTAGATAAAAAAAAAAAAATGTTTGCTTTTTTCTTGCAATTTAGGTAAAAAAAAACTTTGAAAATCATAGCACTGCAGAAAATGATAAACTCCTACAGAAATCCCCATAGCACATGTTTTATGTGATCAAACAACTCACAAAAGGTGTATCTGTAGTTTCTATAAACAAAAATTATATATTTTATGTATTTGTTCGATTTAGATGATTACGGATTCGGGCGAATATATTTATAGAAAATTACAACTTTGACGACATATTGTGAAAAAATATAAATTACTAGCGTAAATTGGCTTTATAGGCCTTTTTGTGTTTTTAATTACCTTTCCAATGGTATATACACCATTCCTATAGGTCCAATAATAACTGTAGAATAACATCCGATAGTGCGGCAATATAGGTTCTGAGAAAAACAGGTGAAAGTCTAAGGTCATTAGGTGAACATTTTTACTTTTGTTTTTTAGATTTACAATATTTTAAGTGGGAACATGGCAAAGTAGAAGATAAAGCATATGGGAAGTTGTAGAGTAGCTTACGCACTTTCGATTTATATAGGTATGCTCCTCGTACGACCAGTAGTTACTGAGCATGTTAATTTCAAAGTTCGCTATATAACGTTTTTAGAATTACAGGAAAAGTTTGGAAAACTTTAAAAAAAACGATTTCCAATGGGTTTTCACTAATAACATTGCACTGGCTTATGAAGGGATGTTGACTCTTGTTGAATAAACACCTATTGGTATTTTCCGGATTTCGAGTTTTTTAAGCCTAAATTAACCGGTCGGTCCCCTTAACCCTCTCCCTCTCGTTAACCCCTCACGCTCCTCAACTCCCTTCCGACCTAGCCTCTCCAGCATACCCCCTGAATATCCTTAACTTTTCCGTTACTAACATTCTCAAACCTTTTGTATATATACTCCTATCCAGCCTACCTTCCCCCAGTAGGAAGGAACACCATTAGAACTTTACTAACCCTTTGCATGCCATCTATTCCCTCACAACCCATTCACAACCCTGTACCAAATGATCGTCCGTGCGAGGCTAGCCGCCTCACCAGTGACTAACTTCTATTGCCATACTTCCAGATCAATGTGGCAGAGTTAGCAACCCAGTCTCCACCACATCCAACCACCCATGCAATTAACAACCTAACCAAGTAAACCAGCTGATCAAGGCACCTTCGGTTTTGGTATTACGAACACCCACATCTGTCTCATAAACAGAGGGTTATTACAAACCCTTGTGATATGGCAAGCCCCCAGCCACAGCCGCCCCAACGACCATCACAGAGAAGGGACGCGCACCTACCCATTTCACCCACCTGAGGAGGGCGACCCCTACCCCTGCGGAGGTATACCTGACCCCTGTTTTGACTTCCGGGTCATTGCCAGGTAGCACAGGAATTCTTTCTATCAATGAACTAACCATGTATGACTAACACCCTTACTAACCTCTATTAACCCACAATAAACCATTAACCTTTCTTGCATACTCCGATAACCAAATTAGCACCTCAGCTATACCCTAGAACGAAGACTGAGCAATTTAAGAGAGACGCTCCTAGCACAGCTGTCCCAAACCTCCTCGCAAAGTTGATCCGGTCTTTCTCCCCTAAATACTTCCAGTATAGACAAAATAGTACCTCTTACTAAGGCTCAGTTGTATTACAGTATGAAGGCTCTATACAGCCATGTGCCACAACAGTAATCACCCCCTGACCTAGTTCCCGTATCAATTGAGAGCTCAAATAAGTCCATCAAAACTCAAGATCCCTATGGCCGACAGGGTCCAAAACCACACCTATAAATCAAGCTCCAGCCCCCAGTAAAATCAGTTGAAAGATAGACACCAACCAGTGGCTGGTCCCTTAAGTTGACCTCTAGCTCTGCCCTTGTTTTGTTCCTGAGAATTGAGTTCCAGAGCCGGCAGACTCCGTGGCAGATTGAGATAGAAGAATCTGTCCACGTAAAAGAAATCTACGTGCACCTTATAACCTTCACATAAACCAGAGGGGATATAAGAGTGTAGCCAGCAACAATCGCCAAGAGATCCGTCTTGAGAACTTCTACATATGGACCATCTGGACGGCCGCGGAACCAGTCGCTAGCCCCCAACCTCACGGACGCAAGATAACCAGGACCAGACCAATCAAATACGACCCAAGATTCACTCTATCAGCAATACAGTGTTACAGTACAGTGCTATTTAGAGACTCACTTATTAATATTTCTATGAAGTGGCTATATCTTTGCCCCAGTATAATTCATATATAACCATTCCATTAGGAAGTGCTAAGCGTATCAGTGTTTATTAATTAACAGGCGATATTAACTCTCGTAATTACCCATATATCCAGATATTATTACATAGAAGTAAAACCCTAGTGATATCTGAATGTTCGCCCACTGATTTGCGTTCTATGTATTTCTGATACAAGAATATAAAACTTAGATCAGTACCCCCCTGAGGTTACTAGAATTCCCGTGCTCTAAAATACGCGTGACTAATCTAGTCTGTGAACTACTACTTGTGCATCAGAGCTACCAGTGATAAATCTAATAGTGAATATGAATCTATAAGTAACATTTATGGTCTCCAGTATATCAACTTGTGAATAAAGCCAGTGATCAGAAGATTAATACCTGAACGTTGGAAGTGGGAGACTAGGCTCCATCCAGATCCACTTAATGCTAGTTGTTCAATTCTATCATTTGTCTTGTACGAGTATTCATACCTTCTTATGCTTCATATTAATCATCATCAAGGAAACTGTAGAAGTGTGTTCATCAATAAAAGTGATCGTGTGTCTTGTTACCGTGTGTTTATTTTGTGTTCTCTATTCCTCATACCTTGTTTTGTGCATGCAGCCTTCTATACCCAGTCAGTTAGAACTCACATTACCCAAGTTAATCCTGTAGAAAAACAGGGCATAACTTTGGCGGCAGCGGTGGTTCTTGATTCGGATAAAAGGTTGCATTGCATTGCAAGTTTGGAACAGCCAGAACACGATAACATCATGGCGCACCGTTCTCACATCCCCATCCCACATTATGATGGGGAAACTTACGAGATCGAAACGTTCATGGACATAGTGAAACCCGTACTTGACCTAGTTTATACCACGGACGCAGAAAAGATAGCCGTGACATTAACGCACCTGGAAAAGCCGTTTCCCTGGTTGCCTACCAAGTGCACCCTGCTCTCACATGGGACGAATTTCGCCCAATAGTGATAGAAGCCATTAAGCCTTCGTTGGGCGTTTTCGTGGCCCACACCCGTATCCAAGACACTAAATTCGAAGGCGATCTAGATGCCACAGTGAATAAGATCGTCCAACATATAAAAGTGTCTTTCCCCACATTGACCAGAATCCAGCAAGAGCAGCAGATTCTGGTCAACCTTGTATCAATATTGCCCTCAGCAGTAAAAGATCATTTCCGTGTGCACGATTTCGTCGGATATCAAAAAGATCTCATCACGATCCGACGTATTTTGGCCGTGCGCACAGAAACACCCACCCAAATCGCTGTAATAAAGAAGTTTCCCACGCACCCGCAGCACCTCGACCACCAAAACCCCAAGGCTCAAACCTTCAACTCCAAGAATGCCTACCCCTCCTCATCCTTCCACAACAGACCGACCTACCCTTCCGGCAAGCCCCAACCCAGTAGGCCCCGGTTCCAACCTACCCAGCCACGCAGAATCTTCAACTGGAACAGAACCTACAACACCTACCAAAGTAAAAACCCTACATTAGTAATTATCAACCCCTATGATTTCCCTGCCTGTAGTGCTCAGTGTGCCCTCCATCAAATTCGTGACTCTGCCAAACCTCGCCCCTTTACTCCTCCCATTTCTGTAAATGAAGAGGAGTTGGGACAAGAGGAAGAAATGGAGGAAATGCACACCGGAGAAATAGCCCCTATCATGACCTCAGACGATACCGAGGAAACCCTGGAGGAGGTAGATACAGACTCCCGGGATTTTTAAAGTACCCCCCGCCCACGATGGCCTCGGCGGGGGACGCCATAACTGATCGCACTGCCCCCATTTACTGCATGGCCAAAATCAAGGACATTCCTGTCCGCTTGTTAATCGACACGGGAGCTGCCAAGTCATGTTTGTTCAAGTCTTATTATAATCAACACCACCGACTATTTGGACCCCTTTTTACCTACCAAATCAGAACTAATCTCAGCTGCTGATACCTACTTAAATCTCCTAGGAGACACTTTGCCCCTGTCAGTAACTACTCCTGCCCCCCATGCTCGTTGTTATCACCTGTTCACAGTATTTTCCTCCCACTGTAAACATTACGATGGTTTCCTTGGACTTGACCTCCTTCAAAAATTCCAGGCCCAGGTTGACTGCGGCCAGAGGCTGATCTCATTAAAAAAAAAAATCCAACCCAAAGCCTCTGACAAACCAATCACGCAGAAACCTATTCACAAAAAAGAAAAAACACCTCCACCCTCAACAAACTCTGAGTCAGGATTACCAAGTTGCAGCTAGCACTAAGGTAATTCCTAACCCCTCCCCTTGCCCCGAGTTCTCTCAAAATATCACTCATTTCGTTGAAAAAATGCCTCAACAAACGAAAGAAGACAAGTCCAAGCAACTCCCTCTCGATAACCCCCCCATTTCTCCTAACTCTGTCCAGGATCAATCCTCCCATGTTTCCAGGGCAGACTCTGATGTATGTAAAAACCATTCTACCAAATATTTATGTACACATGTTTCCAGGGAAAATGCCGACCTATGAACCCAACAATGTTTTCCCCATGCCCCCGGAAATGATCAGATATTCCACAACCAACACAATTTCCCTTGTGACAGTTTTCCGTCAGTAGCTCCTTTCCACCCCCACACAATTCACACCCCTAGAAAACTTCAAAACCCCACACTTGACTCGCCCTCTCATGACAGACAAACCCACCAATCCCATATAACCTCTAAAGGTTTAGCCACATACTACAGACGTTTCGTCCCACACTTTGCCGCAATAGCCAGACCCCTCCACCAACTCACCCACAAGGACACCACATTCACCTGGACACCCGAAAGAGACCTCGCTTTTAACACTTTGAAACAAAAGCTAATCCAAGCCCCTATTGTCGCTTTCCCTGATTACCATAAACCTTTCCGTCTTTATACCGACGTATCTCTGTACGCCATTGGTGCAGTTTTAGCTCAAGTAAGAGACGGAGAGGAACATGTGATAGCGTATGCCAGCTCCACACTCAACCAAGCCCAACAGAATTATGCAGCCACCAAGAGAGAGTGCCTAGGGATCATTTGGGCACTCAACCACTTCAGGTCATTTGTGTTGGGCGCAGAACTCGATATAATAACCGACCATCAATCTTTGCAATGGTTGCTTAAGTGCGAAACCAACTCAGCCATCTTGGTACGCTGGAGGGAGACACTAGAGGACTACGACTTTACAATACAGTATCGTCCAGGTAAACTTCACACCAATGCAGACGCCCTGTCACGTTTGCCAGTACCGAAAGACCCACCCACCAACCTAGCTGCCTTACAAAACACTGAGCTCTTATCTACCCCCATCCACCAACATAATTCCCCCCCAGCACCCTCACTAATTCAATCTTGGGAAACAAGAATCAGACCACCTTGGATACCGTTAAATGTCTTCAGGAAACTGACTCGCTGGGGAGATCAACTTGCCACAGACTCCGGTCACATAGTCCTAGATCCCACCATTGCCCACGACTACATGATTGCCATCCACGAGGGAAACGGCATACACCTTGGACAAAAGAAAATGTTAAAAATCTTCGCGGATCAGTACTGGACTCCAAGATTGCACAACGCGTGACAGAATCCTGCAAACCTTGTTTATTGGGGAAAGATAGATCACGCACCCCAGGCCCAGCTGGTACCATTTCTGCCAACAAACCGTTACAGATCCTATCCCTCGACATCATGGGCCCATTTCCTTCTTACGCTGGCAACCGCTATATCGTCACATTTGTTGACGTATATTCAAAGTTCTTAATAGCCTGCCCAGTTAAAGACCACACAGCCACCACCGTCGCCACACGGCTTGCCACAGAAGTGTTCCCTATATTCGGCCTTCCCCTTGCTCTTCTATCCGACAATGCCCCCTAATTTAGTGGACACGTTTGGCACCAGTTCACCCAACAATGCGGTATTAAGATCAAGCACTCATCCCCGTACTGGCCTCAAGGAAATGCTATATGCGAAGAAAGCCATCGCACCATCAACAACCAGTTACGTACCAAAATGATTGCTCTGAACACCTCAGACTGGCCATCACAGATAAAGATGATACAATGGGGCATGAACACCTGTCCCCGCGAAGACGGTATTTCACCTCATTAACGTGTTTACGGCGTACCCCCCCTGTTACTGCTGTTCCACCATCACGCTCATCTCCCCTCCAACACCTCCACAATTGACCCATTGCAACATCTGCAAAACACCCTCCATACCGCCCAAACCTGTCAAGACACCAAAAATGATAACCCCGATGATACAAACCCTTTCGCCATCCATGACCCCATAATGGTAGCCAACCTCCCTGTAACCAACAAATTAGGCCCTCGCTATGTCGTACCCTACACCATTATCAAAGTCCCAAATGCCTATCAAGTCATAATTGATTATCACGGCGTGACTCGCACGTTCAGAAATAGATTCGTCCGAGCATTTAAACCTCTAAAACCACAAGACATTACCCCACCCCACACGTCCGACCCTGAATTGAACACCCCTACGACCCCTCCCACTCAGGCTATAAATGTTCCCCTACAAACCCCTAAAGGCCAAAACCCTCCAGCACAGAACCGGCCGATCATTCCTCAACACACCCCCATAACTAACCTCCACAAACTATGCACTATCACACCTTCCTCAACCATGACCCATTCCTTCACTTCTGATAGTCAAGTACCTCCCCAACTTATCAAAGTACGAAAACGTCCACCCACAACCCTGACCACAACAGAAACCCTCCCGTCTAGCCCTGACGTACCTCCACCAGGCACCACAGTAAGAAAACCACCACCCCCACCTAAAACCAAGTACACACCCAACCGCACCACACAATCTACCTCAGTAACCTCACGCTACAACTTACGCCCACGACTAAAATCTTTTAAACCCTCCAGAAAACACACCCTGCTAACCAAGTTCCGTAGGGCTGCCAGATCACTATCCTCCTCCTCCTCCTCTTCTTCTTCGTCGAATTCTCCTCCACAAAGGGAAAGAAGACGAATAATCACAAGCAAACACCATAACCCCTCTAACTATATTCCAAAAATAAACACCCCCACCCTCCCACGAAAGAACATACCTTCCCCTTCAACCTCATCCCCTCTCAACCCCCACCTTATCACCCCGAATGACCTGCTAGATCTACCCCCCACCAAACTCCCACAAAACAACCTATTTCCACCACCATCAAATCACCAACCCCACAAAAGAACACACCCAACACACTTTCCTACCCCCAACCCTCCCAATTAAACCTCCACTCTCTACCCACCCGTCTAGCCTCCCCCCGCATCCACCCCTTTCCCCTCCACTATCCCTGCGACCCCACCCACGCATCAACCAACCTCATCATCTCATCAAACCCCCCCCCCCCCCTAAAAAGTACCCTATGCCAACGACCAACCCCTCCTCACACACCACGTCTAACACACAACTAACTCCTAACCAAAGCCCCTCCAAAATGACGTACCCGACCTCCAAACCCCCACTTGAATCCCCCCACAAAGTCGCCCCTGAGAGAACCCCCATACATACCCCCACCCAATCCTCTCCCATTCCGCCTACCACCCTCACTCGACAAAAACCTCCACACGCATCTACCTCTCAAATAACCCCCTACATCACCCCCACTAAATGCCCTCCACCTGTAAAGCGTTCTTCCCCTCAATATAAAACATCGTCGAGTGACTCAAGTCCCACTACAAACATCTACCTTCCCACCAGAACCTCCAAAGGTAGAAACATCAACAGACCCATCAGATTTGAAGACAGTTATGTAAAAACAACACCCCGTTCTTACACTAAAGACCCAAGCCACACAACACACACACCCCATCTTTCTCACACACCTCCATCATGCACCTTACCTAAACCAATATTGCACATTGCCTCCATATATTTTCCCAGCCTGCAACACCGCCCAAGAAAACCCCCAAAACCCCAGACTCATATCCCCCCTTCACCCCCAGCTCTGCTTTCACGCGTTAGTCCCTCCCCTTCAGTTATTAACCCCTTCACCACACTGAAGAGGCCTCCTGTCAGTCCCACACACCTCACTCGATACATGACCTCCACCATGAACAAATCCACACCATTCGTCGCCCCCGTCCCTACCCCCACGGAGGAAGAATACACACCGTTCATAAGAAAGGTTAAAGTAAAAACGTCCACAGGACGCTTAGCCCGTCTACAGCGCCCACATCAAGCCCAGGCAGCCGCCCTCCACAATACCGAGGACACATTCCTACAGGTCTACATAGACCTGCAAAAGAAACCTGACCCTCGCTCTCTTGCTTGGTGGGACCTTCTAAATACCCTCAAAATGACCCACCATGACTATGCTTCTTTTTACTTCACCCTTGAGGCTCGAGGACGAGCCTACAACGAAGGAGAGGGAAGTAAAATGCCCCAGAACGAGAAGCCCTCCACGGAAGCCACGAGCGAGCACCACCAGGAAACAGGAACAGAAACACCCGAAGGAAAGGCCCACAGAACGAAAGGACCAGGTGACCAAGCCAACCAGTTAAGACAGGCCGAAGCCCGCAGGGCTAAGCAGCTCCAAACCACACCTGCCTATCACTTCTAACCACTGACTCTTCCCCCACCTCGCATATACACTACCCCTCTACCTACATGATGATGAACATGAATACACCTTAATGTAATACACCCATGCCCTGTCCCTAGGTTGAGCCAATGCCAACCAGTTCAGACAGGCCTAAATCTATGTATGTTTTTCCATCCAAGAAGTAATATGTTAACCCCCTGTCTTGCCAGACTAAGTTTCTGAAGACCAACCGCCCCCATAAATCTATGTATGTTCTTCCATCCGAGAAGTAATATGTTAACCCCCTAAAATACCTTGTCTTGCCAGACTAAGTTTCTGAAGACCAACCGCCCCCATAAATCTATGTATGTTCTTCCATCCGAGAAGTAATTTGTTAAAACCCCATGTCATAATTGATAAGAAACTATGATACCCACGGGTATACCAGTGTATATATAACCATTATTCCTGTAAGACCTAGACAGAAATGACTGCAGATGTTAGCCACCATGCAGTAACTCTAATTCTTACCCCAACCAGAGATTGTATACACCACCCTCCTTTCCACCACGAAACAATACCGAAGCTACCCCTACGAACTGCCGCTTTCTTTGATATATATGTCATAGAAAACGCAGTTCCCAGGAACAACTAGAATCAGCAAGAAATAGTCTTAGAGTAACAGTGTCCATAACCATCGTATTGACGAGTAATAATACACCATGTTTTTCTCTACTTTTATCCACAGTCAAGCACACACCTACAGTTAACCTCCTCTTCCCCAAAGCCCACAGTCCACATGATTCTATCATTTCCAAACTCATATACCACCACTTATTGCTCATCCCCCGGTAGCGTTTGGCTAACGTACCTTCCCTGTCATTAATCCCCAGGCTACGATACCAACTGTAGCCTAATGCCACCCCTACGCCCAGAGACCTTAGGGTCAAACTTCCACGTAACCCCCCTTAACCCTCTCCCTCTCGGTAACCCCCCACGCTCCTCAACTCCCTTCCGACCTAGCCTCTCCAACATACCCCCTGAATATCCTTAACTTTTCTGTTACTAACATTCTCAAACCTTTTGTATAATTATATACTCCTATCCAGCCTACCTTCCCCCAGTAGGAAGGAACACCATTAGAACTTTACTAACCCTTTGCATGCCATCTATTCCCTCACAACCCATTCACAACCCTGTACCAAATGATCGTCCGTGCGAGGCTAGCCGCCTCACCAGTGACTAACTTCTATTGCCATACTTCCAGATCAATGTGGCAGAGTTAGCAACCCAGTCTCCACCACATCCAACCACCCATGCAATTAACAACCTAACCAAGTAAACCAGCTGATCAAGGCACCTTCGGTTTTGGTATTACGAACACCCACATCTGTCTCATAAACAGAGGGTTATTACAAACCCTTGTGATATGCCAAGCCCAGCCACAGCCGCCCCGACTACCATCACAGAGAAGGGACGCGCACCTACCCCTTTCACCCAACCGAGGAGGGAGACCCCTACCCCTGCGGAGGTATACCTGACCCCTGTTTTGACTTCCGGGTCATTGCCAGGTAGCACAGGAATTCTTTCTATCAATGAACTAACCATGTATGACTAACACCCTTATAATACTAACCTCTATTAACCCACAATAAACCATTAACCTTTCTTGCATACTCCGATAACCAAATTAGCACCTCAGCTATACCCTAGAACGAAGACTAAGCAATTTAAGAGAGATGCTCCTAGCACAGCTGTCCCAAACCTCCTCGCAAAGTAGATCCGGTCTTTCTCCCCTAAATACTTCCAGTTTAGCCAAAATAGTACCTCTTACTAAGGCTCAGTTATATTACAGTATGAAGGCTCCATACAGCCATGTGCCACAACAGTAATCACCCCCTGACCTAGTTCCCGTATCAATTGAGAGCTCAAATAAGTCCATCAAAACTCGAGATCCCTATGGCCGACAGGGTCCAAAACCACACCTATAAATCAAGCTCCAGCCCCCAGTAAAATCAGTTGAAAGATAGACACCAACCAGTGGCTGGTCCCTTAAGTTGACCTCTAGCTCTGCCCTTGTTTTGTTCCTGAGAATTGAGTTCCAGAGCCGGCAGACTCCGTGGCAGATTGAGATAGAAGAATCTGTCCATGTAAAAGAAATCTACGTGCACCTTATAACCTTCACATAAACCAGTGGGGATATAAGAGTGTAGCCAGCAACGATCGCCAAGAGATCCGTCTTGAGAACTTCTACATATGGACCATCTGGACGGCCGCGGAACCATAGTCGCTAGCCCCCAACATCACGGACGCAAGATAACCAGGACCAGACCAATCAAATACGACCCAAGATTCACTCTATCAGCACTACAGTGTTACAGTGCTATTTAGAGATTCACTTATTAATATTTCTATGAAGTGGCTATATCTTTGCCCCAGTATAATTCATATATAACCATTCCATTAGGAAGTGCTAAGCGTATCAGTGTTTATTAATTAACAGGCGATATTAACTCTCGTAATTACCCATATATCCAGATATTATTACATAGAAGTGAAACCCTAGTGATATCTGAATGTTCGCCCACTGATTTGCGTTCTATGTATTTCTGATACAAGAATATAAAACTTAGATCAGTACCCCCCTGAGGTTACTAGAATTCCCGTGCTCTAAAATACGCGTGTCTAATCTAGTCTGTGAACTACTACTTGTGCATCAGAGCTACCAGTGATAAATCTAATAGTGAATATGAATCTATAAGTAACATTTATGGTCTCCAGTATATCAACTTGTGAATAAAGCCAATGATCAGAAGATTAATACCTGAACGTTGGAAGTGGGAGACTAGGCTCCATCCAGATCCACTTAATGCTAGTTGTTCAATTCTATCATTTGTCTTGTACGAGTATTCATACCTTCTTATGCTTCATATTAATCATCATCAAGGAAACTGTAGAAGTGTGTTCATCAATAAAAGTGATCGTGTGTCTTGTTACCGTGTGTTTATTTTGTGTTCTCTATTCCTCATACCTTGTTTTGTGCATGCAGCCTTCTATACCCAGTCAGTTAGAACTCACATTACCCAAGTTAATCCTGTAGAAAAACAGGGCATAACAATAATATCGAAATGATGGATCATTAATTATTGATCTTGATATATAGGCCTAAAGCGTGTTGTTTATAAACATTGGAACACATGGCCGCAGCTGCGATGCCACTCCATTCGCGCCTAATCACGATTATATTTCGGTGCATTGTTACTTAAATTTATATCATTCGGGTTGATTAGGTTACACAATACAATATTACTAAGTAACAGTACACGCATATGTATAAATATCATAACATTTGTCAGAGTTTAGCAAAGCACCACGGCTGCGTGGGGAGTGCTGAGGGTAGTGAGGGAGAAGTGGCCGAGCTGCGGAGCATGTGCTTGTAGCCTCGTGACCTTGACGGAGTCTTCCCAAGAGTCAAGTTCAGAAAATCAGTGTTCGTCACGGTAATTAATCCGTCACTCCTCCTCAGAATTATTGAAATTTCTATGTATGCGATTATTTCTTGCTCTACGTACTATTAAACAAATAAATATGTTGTATAATTTCACCTAATATGTAATGTCACAACACATCTTAAATTGTATATATTCAAATTTATTGCCGATATGTTCTGTTGTCGATTATTCCAGTCCCTGACATACCTCATGATATTTGGTATATTACGCTATTTCGCTTATATTTTGTCTTTATTTGCTTTGTAATAATTATTCTGCAATTCATATTTACTTTCATTCTTAAAAATAGTCAGGAAAGGTTGTCCATATAATGTATATATTTAAAAGTCTGGATCGCCCCTTGTCATTTTGTGCCACCACACTTTAATGAGAGTGGGTTATCAGACTTTGGGGTGACACAAAATGCAGCATTTTATTCTTTTAGCATAATTTTGACCACATTTTCGAGCATGGAATATGTTTAGCCTAATATCAATTTTAGCATAATTCTAGCATAATTTAACATGGGATGGAATAAATTGGGAATAATTTGACAGAAGTTTATAAAATGTTATGTTATGTCATTAGCTGCTTTTTCTGTTACCCCAAAGTCTGATAACCCACTCTCATTATAGTGGGGTGGCACAAAATGAACAAGGGGCGATCCAGACTTTTAAATATATACATTATATGGACAACCTTTCCTGACTATTTTTAAGAATGAAAGTAAATATGTATTGCAGAATAATTACTACAAAGCAAATAAAGACAAAATGAAAGCGAAATAGCGTAATATACCAAATATCATGAGGTATGTCAGGGACTGGAATAATCGACAACAGAACATATCGGCAATAAATTTGAATATATACAATTTAAGATGTGTTGTGACATTACATATTAGGTGAAATTATACAACATATTTATTTGTTTAATAGTACGTAGAGCAAGAAATAATCGCATACATAGACATTTCAATAATTCTGAGGAGTGACAGATTAATTACCATGACGAACACTGATTTTCTGAACTTGACTCTTGGTCAAGGTCACGAGGCTAGATGCCCCCCTTTCCCCCCCCCCCCTCGATATCTCTACGTTCCTATTGGCCCTCACGCAGCCGTGGTGCTTTGCGCGGTCGAACCTATATTTCACAAATGTTATGATATTTATATATATGCGTGTACTGTTTAACCCTTCTTTGGCGGCGCGCAACTTATGTCGTGTGAAATAAATATGGACTAAGTGGCGGTTCACAACTTATGTCGTGTGCCATTTTCACCACGTAATGTTGCTGAGAGAGAGAGATAAGTGGTGGGAGGAGAGTAGCAAGCGTATGACTGCTCCAGACCACCGCGGCGGACCTACTGACATGAATCCCACCCTCCCCCACCCTCACGCACTCGCTACACAGGGAATTATGTAGGGAAACTACCTAATTACATGGTTTTTGCACTCGTGTTGCGCGACCGTTGCAAGAAAACCAGCGGTCGTACAAGGATGGTTGGGGTGTCATTGGAAAGCTCTGTTTATGCCCTTTCAGGTACAGATACTTGTTTTACGCTCTGGGTCTTATTTAGGCATGAAAATGATCACGTAAACAACCCTATTTAGGGTAAAAACACCCCGCTGGGCGGTACATATAAATTACCGCCTAGGCCGCTCGTAAGGTGTTAAAATGCCACAGGAACGAAAGGACCGGCGTCACAGGCCAAGATAGCTATAAGGATCACCACACCAACTTCGTTGTCTCCCTTCCACATAACTCCACATATGTATACGTCTCTCCAATCACAGCCTTCTAGTATACAACCCACATTACTTTATTCCTTAACATTTGTATGTACCAACTAAGTATGTATTTAATTAAGGTACCAACCATGCATGCAGACTATAATATTTTCATTGTGTAGGTACGACGGCGATCTGAAGACACCTCAGTAAACCTATGCCCCTCCTCCGCTGTTCTGGAGTTCACCACGACTGTCCGGTAATACGAACCTCAGCCGTGTGACTTGCCTAGTCATTCTGGGCAATTATTTGTTTCAATACTACCCAGGTCTCTCAACTTGAGATATTAATTGTTTCTTTGTTGTTAATCTGTCACTTAAGACACTCGACTCATATCGATTGTTATTAGTACTGGCGATTAATACTATGTTCATGTTTCACCTTTGTTGCCAGTAATTCACTGAGATTCTTAACCACATTTGTGTAGGATTTATCCTCAACCTATTATGTACCCTATCCCTTGTGTGTTACTATTACTCTTGCTTCAGATGAGAAAACATCCCCGACTACGAATCTATATTCGAGAGTTGGAGATCGAAATGATTATGTTGAGACGATTCTATAACTCCTCAAGATAGACGTTACCTGAATTAATATACCATCTACATGTCTATCTGATTACGTCAGCCCTGTACTTAGTTATATAACAATTATATGTTCCCAACCTTCCTAATGCAACCTCCATTTCACTAGACAAGATACCTATAGGAGTAGTTCCGAGATTTAATTAGGCAATTACTCATTGATTTGGAAAGCCCCCAGACCATCCCCAATTTCGTATGCAGGCCTGTGCTTAGGTAAGGTCGTGCCGGACAATATCGTCGTATTAAGTTCGCGTGAGTTTGGCTACGGGTCAAACTCGGTACAACCGCCTCAAAATTGTTACCCCATGAAAACCCGTTTTCTTATGTATGCCACCGACCCACAGAAAACTAACCCTATACCCTGTGCTTGTACTAATCCATATCTGTTGATTTATATAATTAATAATATCCAATTTGCATACGATCATCTCCAGAGAAGTGCAGGAAAACTACCTAGTCTCTCTCTCTCCATTATGAGATAGATCGATGTCACTCATGCATGTACCCATTCCTAAGTTAAAGAAAAAGTGTTATCCACAATACTCTGCTTAGTGACCGCGTGCCCAGTGGTAACCTTTTGAGCCACCCTGTCCTTTTTCCTCTCCCCGTAGGCCTACCAACCCAGCTTCACAAACCTTCCCCTCGCATGACGCCCATCAGGATGTTTTATACTCCGTGCCGAGTCAGTTCTGACTCAAACCCCAGTATACAGAGAGTGCAAACCTATTCTGGTATCTTTTTCACGATCCTCTAACCTAAGTAAACCACACTCACCACCTGAACCGTAGGGGTAGAACGCGCGAGGCTATGACCCCTCCTACCCCCTTGAAAGAGGGTATAGGCCATAAAAATTTCACGTCCACCGACCCCAAGCTCAGCTGTTTCGTTTTAGTGCCTAGGATATTATATGAACCAGAAATTGCCCGATCGATAGGGATATGACACAGAGGCACTGCCCATGTCGAATCGTATTCCGTGCATTTCAACCAGGGTTCATTCGCTTTAGTTTAACAACAACTAATACCGTCATTTTATGCATGCATTTCGTTTTCGTAAGTTAAGTATTTCTTTTTCCTTCACCATTGTGTTCCTCCTTTCCGTCTCTTTTCACACCTATTATACATCTAATCAGTCACCCCTTCTAGTCCACAGTCCACACTACTCTGTTTTCGTATCTCTGTTGTTTTATATAAGATTAATTATGACAAATCTGAATACAATCCTCTCCAGAGAGCTCTAGGGAAGCCACCTAGTTTTTCTCTCCATTTAAGAAGATAAACGTATATTACCCCATGCTTCGGAATTAGTTCTAGCACCTAAGTAGTTATACAATTGAACTTGAGTTATTCAACCAGGTTGTATACTTTTATATTAACGACGGCAAAATACCGTCCAATTCATGCACGTCACCTTTTCCTAAGTTAACTCTCATTGATCCACCAATACTTTACGTAGTAACAAGCGTGCTCAGGTAACCTTTTATCCACCCTGTCATTTTTCCATACCAATCCGAGCTTAATAACACCCTCTAAAAAGGACGCCATCAGGATGTTAATTTGTGCCGTGAAAGTCATTTTCTCAAGCTTCCGTAAGCAGAGAGTACAAACCTATTTGGTACCTCCTTTAACTATCCCCTAACATAACTAACCACCCCTACAACCTGGGGCAGTGAATTAATGCGTGCGAGGCTAATCCCCCCTTTTCTCCCCTCGAAGAGGCCCAGCATCTCCCCCTCGCGTAGGACTACCGACATCCACATGCCCGCCAAATTCTTGCTAGAAACTCCGGGTATTTACAACCCATACCAACCTCCCAAGTTTTCGATTCCAGCCTAAATCCTATTCCTATCCCGTTCCTATCTAACCCCCAAGTCCCCCTTAACCCGTCTTAGACTCCTAATAGCATTTCAGCTAGCTCAGAGGAGGATCCTAGAGATAATATTAACGTAGGCTGCCTTACCGCTTGAGTCCAAAGGCGCTGGACAAACTAGTTTTTTTTATTTCCCCTACATCCTCCTCTCAACTCATATTAATAATTTGTCTTAGAGTAAATGTCAGAAAAAAGGTAAATCATATTGCGGCCTACATGCTAACTTTATAATAGACCTTTAATGCTACCCTCTTCAACCAAGGGATTAAATTAACTTGTGTTCTCCTCCGACATCCAAAAGTTAGACAAAGGAACCCCCTCTGCCCCCCCTCCATATATATAGTCCCGCGCCAAAAACAAGCCAGTTCCGGAGGTAGAAGTTCATGTAACGGAAGTGCCGCAGTCGTGGATATATTACCTCAACTCCACCCTCAGGATATACAGTGAGTTACGGTGTACGCGATCCAAGTTAATCTGTGAGATGAGTAAACAAACCCTTCACGATTATATTCTTGCAACTGGGACTCCAAGGGCAAGATTATAACTGTGGACAAACGATTTACGAAATTGTTGATTGTATCATGAGCTTATTGTAAGCCGGCTCTGCCCCTACCTTGGGTTCACGAACAATCATAACTCATAACCGGTCTAAGCTAGAAAGATCTGGTTATGTTAGAAGGAATTACGCGAGTTAGGAGAAAACTCTGGCGAAAAGAATTCCTAGGTTAACAACTGTCGGTTGACCAAAAAGGTGTAACGCCACCTGCAAGCCCCGACCCTCCCATAAGGCCAGGATAGTACTACAAGTCATTCTCCCGACTGTCTTACGTTAATTCGATCCCTTGTTCTTTGGCTCGCCAAGTGCAGTGTGATTCAAAGCTTTCAGAGGAGTACCAAAAAGGCTTGTCATCACCGGCTAGACAAGTTAGCCCAGCTGTAAACAACTCTACACTCCCGGACACCTTGGACGGCCCCGGATCCGCTGTTAGCCCCCAACACACCAGCTCAAGATAGCGAATCGTTGAAGTAAGGTGATCAGAAGTACAATTCCTGAACGTTGGAAGTGGGATGCGAAGATCTCTTCAAATCCGCGAGCAGTGCTAAGAGACTGTTAAAAAGACCAATAACTTAACCGAGTGCTCCAACATCTATTGTTCGTGCGAATCCTATTACGTACTCTATACCCGAGTGTTTAACAGTTTAAATAAAGCTGTATTACAAACCATTTATCCACAATTATTTTTGTCCTCTGTTGATTTCCTTTATGTACTTTGCAATATATCCAATAGCCCAGTCTTGCAGAACTCACGTATACCAAGTTAAACCTGTATAAAATCATGGCATAACACTGTTACTTAGCAATATTGTATTGTGTAGCCTAATCAACTCAAATGATATAAATTTAAGTAAGAATACACCAAAATATAATCGTGATTAGGCGCGAATGGAGTAGCACCGCGGCTGCGGCCATGTCCTCCAATGTGTATAACAACAGGCTTTACATATCAAGATCAATATTTGATCCATCATTTCGATATTATTTTGATCTAGTTGAATTTGTAAAAAATTGTGATGACTATTCCTATAATATAATCGCTTACTTTGGGGTATTATATATAATAACTCCGGTAGGTTATCGGCCTTCTATAGGATTATGACGCTTCTTTTGGAGATTCTGAGGATATAGCTAGGTACATTTATAATTATGACATCCAAATCGATTATTTATATATGGATATATACAAAAAGTCTTAAAACTGTTATCAAGCTCCGAAAGTCTGAATCGGGTTGAGTTTCGACCCTGTGGAAGAGCAGGGTTGAGTTGGCTTGATATTGGACACCCTTTTATGGCATTTGGGTGTGAAATACGACACCATTTCCAGTCTATCGGAGATAATGATGCTAAAGGAAAATGTGGCTATTAATAAAACAATAATTTAAACGAGAGAGAGAGAGAGAGAGAGAAAAACGGTTATTGAATGAAAGCCGCATTTTCCTTCAGTTCTAGATGACTCACAGGATAGGAATGATTCACCTCTTAGTTCTTCATCTGCTAAATTTGTCACGGCGGAGGAAATAGATAGGTTATTAGCTACTGCTCTAATGAAATTTTTTGGCCAACAGCTGGAGACTCCTACAGTGGACCTGGGAGCTTCCATGACAAGTTCAAGTGTTCGGCCTCTGATCGCTTCCATTGCTTTAACTAAGATTCCGCACCCTCCCTCTATATCACCTAAAAATGGTCACTAGGCCTGCTTCGGCAGCACTGACTACTTCTAGTGTAAGGGTGGTAGCGGATGTGAATCCTCCCCCTTTAGATAAAGCATCGTTAAGAAAGGTAGCTATGCCCCTTTTATACGGTCCAGATGATTCATGGGTACAAATGATCCCAACTAAGCCAGAGGCAGCGCAGCCCACTTTGTCGGGGGAACTTCCAGTGCCACGTGAGTGGGTAATCCAAGGAAATAAATCTAGAAAGTTAAGAGCTTTGGATATTGCGGGTAATGTTCTTGATGTTAATATTAAGGCCATTCCGAACCATTATCACCATGACTATTTTGTGTATACAGCTACACCTGCACTGCCCCCTGCCTCAGCTTCAAAACTGTTTTCTGACTGGACCAAGCATGACGGTTTTAATGATATAAAAGCACTGTCAGCTCTCACTCCAGAATTAGATTTACAAACGGTCACAGACACAGCTGCTAACCCAGTGTTGAAGGTGGGGCAGTTGGGTCCAGGACCTTGGGTGGAATGGGAGGTAGAGGCTCAGAACTTTGCGACCACCTTCACCTCAAAATCTTCGCACCAGATTCCTCAGGACAGCCATTCTTGGTTCTCTCTGCCAGTCTTTTCGGCCGTCGGAGTGCCATCTGCTTTGTTTGCTTTTTTAGCTGCCCCCTAAATCAATCTATGCGAACTTAAAGATCCTTTCACTACACCTTCCCCAGCTCACCTAGACCGGGAGTTTAGGCTATGGGGGAAGGCGTATAGACTTTTTTCCCAATACATTGTTACGCACCAGGTGGCGAAATCTATGCTCAGATCTACTCAGGCAATCACGGATGCGGATGTCAGAAGATCGATTGAACTAGCTCGGCGGTTACTCCTTCAGACTTCTATTCAGTCGTTGGGGGATATCCGTACAGCCTTGCTCGAGGCGGTGCGGGCGAGACAGGATCTTAGGAAGTCCCTGGTGAAGAAACTTCCTGATAGAATTGCGAACCAGGTGATCATGTCGCCAGTGCTAACTCCCTCTTTAATGTCCCCTGATGTGTGGAGAACTGTTTTCAACATGGCTCAGCCCTTTAAGCACAGTCCCGCCCTTTCTAAGAAACCTGCTTTTAACTTTCCCAAACCCAAGCCAGTCGCAAAAGCTCAGCCGGGTGGGTCAAAGCCCTTTCATATACCTAAGTCCTCTTCCCCCCAAGGTCAGTACAGGTATAAACAAGGTAAGTTTGCAGGTCATAAAGGACGAAACTATAACAGACCGGGCCAGGGCCCGTCTTCTGCCAACGCCGGCCAGTCGGCTAAACATCCACCACCACCACCACCACCACCATCAAAAAACTAAAGTCTCTCTCACTCCCAGGGCCGGTCTCACGGCGGGCGGATCAGAGGGTAGTACAGCCGGCGAACCCTTGTCTGCTAACTGGGTCGTTCCGGACGTGTCACCGCGCATGGCCAGTAAATACTTGGGCGAGGATGGTGGCACGCAAGGGCATCACCTGGCAGTGGCTCCGGCGACCTCGTTTACGTCAGCCGACAAAGGCAAATTTAGTTTCTTTAGAGGTGGAGTCACTGATCCAGGAAATGATCACCAAGAATGTCATCATCCCGGTTCCTCAAAATTACCCAGTCTTTACATCCAAACTATTTCTAGTGCCCAAAAGGGACAGTGTTCAGATGAGGCCAGTCGTAGACCTGTCTTATCTGAACCTCTATATTCACAACGTGTCATTCAGGATGCTGACAGTAAACCAGATCAGGCTAACACTTCCGCCGGGAGGATGGATGTGTTCTTTAGACCTGACAGACGCGTATTGGCACGTCTCGGTAAACAAAAGATTTCAACGGTTTCTGGCCTTAAGAATAAAGCATCAGACTTATGTCTTTCAGAGGATGCCGTTTGGATTGAACCTAGCACCTCGCTTATTCACGAAATTAGTCCGGCAAGCCCTGATGCCCTTGTTAGAGCAAGGGATCAGGATTTTGTGGTATCTAGACGACTGGCTAGTGGTGGCAGAGACGGAACAAGTATGCATAAATCATGTCAACGTAACATAAACTCATGTCAAAACTCTAGGGTTCAAGGTCAACCTGGTAAAGTCACACCTTGTTCCCTCACGAGTAGTTCAGTGGATAGGGCTGGTCTGGGACACAGCTACTCTCACTCTGAGTCAGAGTGTGGACAATCGGAACAGATTTCGCAGGAAATTGTTTCTGTTCCTTCACAGTCTGACTACGACACGGAGAATCTGGGAGTCTCTGGTCGGCTCTCTCAACTGGATTCAACTAACTGTAAGGTTGGACCGGTTGAGAGTCAAACGTTTAATATTGGAGGGCAACAAATATTTTCCGCTATTGCCGGCCAAAAAATTATGGCCCATACCAAAATTAATCCACAACTTACTAGCGGTCTGGGCGAAGAGGGAAACGTTACACTCAGTCATGTCATGGACCTCTCCTCCGCCGACGGTATGGGTAGACACAGATGCATCAGGAACGATAGGTTGGGGCTTTCAGTCAAACCAAGGGCACCAGGGTCAAGGGCTTTGGTCCCATTTAGAAATCTCCCACATCAATGTCAAAGAATTACTAGTCCCCTTATATTTCCTTCAGGCTCACGGCTCTACTTTACGGGGCAAGTCGGTGGCCTTCAGAATGGACAATCTGAATGCAGTTCACTGTATTCAGAAACAAGGGTCAACGAGATCTCGGAAGTTGCTAAACGTGTCAGAAAAGATTTTTATTCTAGCCAACAGGCTGGACATTCATCTTCACGCATCTTATCTCCCAGGCGTAGCAAACGTCTGGGCAGACGCTCTGTCTCGGAGACAGAGCACAACAGTAGAATGGGCGCTCAAGCAAACCATTTTCAACCAAATGATTGCGGAGCCTTACCATCCACAAGTGGATTTATTTGCGTCAGAGGAGACTCACAAACGCCCACTGTACCTCACCCGCTGGACGATAACGCTGGCGGGCGGGCCAGACACACTGGTGACAGACTGGAACAGGTGGAGTTCCATTTATCTGTTTCCAGTGTCAGATGCATCTCTAATGTGCCACGTAGTAAACAAACTACAGGATTATCGGGGCGTAGTCTCGCTAATCGCGCCCCTGTGGCCGGCGCAGTTGTGGTACCAGCAATTGAAGACGTGGTGCCCGTACCCGGTGTCACTCCCGGTCGGGTTTTTCCACTAAGACACAATTGGCAACCTAAAGACCTCGCTGACTTTTGCATTATGGACATTCAGGAGGCCAAATGGCTAGCACCATATGGTAGAGACGTGACCAATAAATTCATGAATCAATATACCCAGTCTACTAAGCGACAGTAACAATCGCATTGGCAAGCCTTTACTTCTTGGATTCTTAGAACAGAACAAACTGTGCCCTCGGTGGCTTTGGTTTTTAATTATTTAAATTATCTGTTCGAGCAGAAACGTTTATCTGTAGTAACGTTAAAAAATCACTTAACAGCGATTAGGATGCCATTTTTGGACCTTACCGGTCTCACCATACCAGTCGTGGAGGAAACAGGTTTTATGAGGGCATGTTTTAAACTCCGCCCACCTCCCCGTCAGCTCATGCCTACCTGGTCTCTGGACAAAGCATTGTCGTTACTTTATTCCCATCTGTACCAAAATACTGCAGACTTTACATTACTTTTAAAAAGGGCAGTATTCCTTATGGCTTTGGTTACTGGGAACAGAGTATCTGAGCTGGCGGCGATGAGCAACACACCTAATTGTCTCAGGTTTGGTAGGCTTAACGAGTGTATTCACATTGCACCTTCCCCAGGGTTCATAGCCAAGAATGAGCACAGTGAACACGTGTTTTCAGAGTTCACGGTGCCGGCGTGGAAAAGGGGAAAAGTGCACCATAATTTATGTCCAATGCAAGCTCTAACCAAATATTTGAGAGTGGCACCTCTAAATCACCAAGGTGCTTTATGGGTAGCAAGTACGGATAAACGCTTGATGAAACGTAGACTGGCTTCTCTCTTGGTCGAGGTCATTAAAGAGAGTAATCCCGGCGTTGTGGGTAGGGCCCACGATTTACGCAAGTGGGCAGCTTCTTTACGTTTCCTTAAAAAAAATTCTGTTGAAGATATTACGTCCACACAGTTGTGGGCCTCTAATCATACATTTTTGACTCGATACCTTTCAGTAGCTCTAGACAAACCTTCCTTGCCATGTATAGCTTTAAGGCAGAGGGTCTAGGTGGCCCCTAAGTCACTTATTGTTTAATTTCAAGAAAAGGGGGGGGGGGGTCCAGTCAGTGTAACATAGGACACCCTAGACCCCGTCGGAGTATGAGAGCTGTGATACTGTTTATGGGTGTTGTGATATGTAAATTTCTCTGTACTATTCATTACAGGAAATTGTGCTAGTACAATTATAGTACAAACAACAGTGTTGTTGTAAGTAGTTTTTGGGCTGTGAAGCAATTTAATTTTAAGCATTGGTTACATTTTGCAAGATATATCCACTAATTTTATGGGGTTCATATGTGCACATGTAAACTTATATGTTTTATTTTTTCACCACTTAATTTAAGTGGGGTGCCTTGTTAACTGGCGGATCTGTTCTCAGAATCTCAGAGTTAACCCCCTTTTTATCAAGCAGGCTTCTTTGAAGCACGCTCCCGCTTGTACCCCTTTTTTGTATATATGTACTTTATAAAGTTTATGCGCCAAATATATATTTTTTACAAAGTAAGAATACTATCTGGTTGTTTGATTATCTGCCTTTGCTAGAGTTATGATATGATTACGAATGTCCCCCTCCAGTCTTAGATATCAGGCATAATCGTCAATGATGGAGGGGCCACTAATAAATTATAGGTTTGACTCCTGCAAGGAGATAAAGAAAACCTAATATTTAGTAGTGGCCCCGTAATCATTGACGACTGGGGCCCTCCCGACCATCCCCTTCCCATTCGTTGATGTGTTAAGGATTTTGGTTTACTTGATATGTCAGTGAACGAAGAATGACGCCTGAGTCAGCGTCTGGTCAAAGATCCACACAAGTACATCCACGATTATATGGAAAGCTTATGAATAGTTATTCTTATTTTCTTTTTCTTTTTTATTTTTTTACAAAGTTTTTTTGTAGTGAGAACCCAATTTCATAATGACTGAACCATGAGTGAGGTTGCGTGCGCTCATGATGAAGGCTCCTCAATTTCTTATGCTCTGCGCGGTAGATTCAAACTACGGCGGATGAGTGTTTGAAGAGGGTGCCTTATGTAATAGGCATAATCGTCAATGATTACGGGGCCACTACTAAATATTAGGTTTTCTTTATCTCCTTGCAGGAGTCAAACCTATAGTGTCACCAATGCCACCCCGAAACAGGGCTCCCAAATAGCCGACAAAAACAGAGTCACTATCCACACCTAACCAAGTTGAATCAAGCAATCAGCCTACTGGCTTATATTTGGGTTCTTAACTCGGATTTCCCAAGGTAGAAGGGAAACTGACAGTCACAACTCTTGGTGAAAAAGTTCATTCTTTACCCGCTCACATTCAACATCCATCCATAAGGAGGCTAGAGAGTAATTCAGCTGGATTTGATTCCAAAAGTGCGTTTCCAGCTGAATCCCAAGATCTTGTGCAAAGCAACCTCTTGAGTCTTTCTCGCCACCGCGTATTAACCTCTGAAGTGCGCATGGGGGTAATTGGAAACGTCCCCCTGTGCTGACGTATTTGAGGTGTTTCCGTCACTAAAATATTCATTGTGCCATTAATAGCATTAATACTTATCCATATGCGCCTATTATGGGTTGATTATAAAGGTATTAACCTGAAACAACAATAAAACGAGTGAAAACAGCGTTTGGATGGTCAAAATCGGAGATATAGCCCGCGAGTTGTATAATGTATGGGTGAGGCAAGCTACTTTCCCGCCAATTTCCCCCAAGGCCACTGAGACACAGTCGATCGATACTCTCTCTCTCTCTCTTGCACTCGCTTGCCATCAGTGATGACAACACCCTGCTTGCAACTCGCTAATGTTAGCACGCAAATATACCTCAGAATAAGGGAATAACAGGGAAAATAGGTGATAACTGAAGGAGAGGAGGAAAGTGGGGAAGGAGGGGAGGTAGAGGACTGAGATTTTGCATGGCCCAGGGGCCCTGAGATTTTGCATGGCCCAGGGGCCAAATTTTTTTTTTTTTTTTTTTTTTTTTTTTTTCCCCGATGTCAAAAGTTGATTTTTTTTTTCACTCACTCATAAGAGTCTCCCCGCAGTCCGCCGGGGGAACTCTTAAGAGTCTCCCCACAGTTCCCGGGTGTTAAAGGGCATAGCGCATGGGGTCAGCTATCCTCATTTTCATAGATGTTATAGTGTACAATAAATACCTCCTATGTGCAATAATAGTCGTCGAGTTTCTTATAAATGTAAATATTATAGGTTTGACTCCTGTAAGGAGATAAAGAAAACCTAATATTTAGTAGTGGCCCCGTAATCATTGACGAACATGCCTATTACATAAGGCATCCTCTTCAAACACTAATCCGCCGTAGTTTGAATCTACCGCGCAGAGCATTTAAAAACTGAGGAGCCTTCATCATGAGCGCACGCGACCTCACTCATGGCTTCAGTCATTATGAATTGGGTTCTCACTACGAAAAAACTTCGTAAAAAATAAAAACAAAAAGAAAATAAGAATAACTATCCAATAAGCTTTCCATCATATCGTGGATGTACTTGTGTGGATTTCTGACCAGACGCTGAATCAGGCGTCATTCCTCCTTCACTGACATATCAAGTAAACCAAAATCCTTAATACATCAACGAATGGGAAGGGGACGGTCGGGAGGGCCCCAGTCGTCAATGATTACGGGGCCACTACTAAATATTAGGTTTTCTTTATCTCCTTACAGGAGTCAAACCTATAATTTATTAGTGGCCCCTCCATCATTGACGAACATGCCTGATATCTAAGACTGGAGGGGGACATTCGTAATCATATCATAACTCTAGAAAAGCAGATAAAAAACAACCACATAGTATTCTTACTTTTTGAAAAATGTATTTAATACGGCATAGGCCGGAAATATACAAGAAAAAGGGGTTCAGGCAGGTGCGTGCTTCAAAGAAGCCTGCCCGACAAAATAGGTAACCCTGAAGATTCTGAAACACAGATCTGTAGTTACAAAAGGCACCCCACTCAACGAGTGGTGACAAAAATAATAAGTTATAAGTTTATATGTGCACATCATAAACCCCAAAATACATGTGGAGATCAATTGCTAATGAACTCCATTGAACTAATGTTACATTGCTTTCGCAGCTAAAACTACTATAACAACACCGTTGTTTTGTACTAAACTTTGTACTAGCACAAATTCTCGCAGAGAAATTTTCATATCACATTTTAACCTTAAATTGTATCACAGCTCTCATACTCCGGCGGGGTCTAGGGTGTCCTATGTCAACTGACTGCACCCCCCCTTCCTTGAAAATTAACATAAGTGACTGCAGGGCCACCTAGACCCTCTGCCTTAAAGCTATACATGGTAAGGAAGGTTTGTCTAGAGCAACTGACAAGTATCTAGAGAGAAACGTATGATTAGACGCCCACAACTGTGTGGACGCAATATCTTCAACTGAAAAGTTTTTCAGGAAACGTAAAGAGGCCGCCCACTTGCGTAAATCGTGGGCCCTACCCACAACGCCGGGATTACTCTCTTTAATGACTTCTACCAGAAGAGAGGCTAATCGCCGTTTAAGTAAGCGTTTACCCGTACTCGCTACCCATAAAGCACCTTGGGGGTTTTAGGAGCTATTCTCAATATTTGGTTAGAGCTTGCACTGGACATAAATTATGATGCACCTTTCCCCTTTTTAACGCCGGCACCGTGAACTCAGAAAACACGTGTGCACTATGCTCATTCTTGGCTACAAACGCCGGGGAGGGTGCAATGGAAATTGAATCATTAACCCTAAGTCGAGTTAAGTGTGCTGCTCATAAGTCGGCTCGACACTATGTCGAGTGGCCAAAGAAAACCTTCTCTCAGATGAAATCTCAATATTATGCTACATAAAAGTACCGAAAGTACCGAATTACCTGCTTTTTGCACTCGCGTTGCACGGTTATTGCAAGAAAACTATCCATCATACAAGGATCGTTATGGTGTCATTCGAAAGCTCTGTTTATGCCCTTTCAGGGATAGGTACTTGTTTTACGTTCTGGGTCTTATTTAGGCATGAAAATGATCACGTAAACAGCCCTATTTTGGCTAAAAACACCCCGCTGTGCGGTACATATAAATAAACCGCATAGGCCGCTCGTAAGGTGTTAAGTCTACCAAACCTAAGACAATTAGGTGTGTTGCTCATCGCCGCCAGCTCAGACACTCTGTTTCCGGTGGCCAAAGCCAAAAGGAAAACTGCCTTCTTTAAGATTAAAGCAAAGTCTGCAGTATTTTGATACAGACGAGAATGAAGTAAAGACAAAGCTTTGTCCAGAGACCAAGTAGGCATGAGCTGACGGGGAGGTGGGCGGAGTTTAAAACACGCTCTCATAAATCCTGTTTCCTCCGCCACCGGTATGGATAGACCTGTAAGGTCGAAAAGGGCACTCTAATCGCAGTTAAGTGATTCTCAAAGTAACCACGTTTCTGCTCAAACAGATAGTTCAAGTAATTAAAAACCAATGCCACTGAGGGTACAGTTTGTTCCGTTCTAACAATCCAAGAAGTAAAAGCTTTCCAATGAGATTGATATTGTCGCTTAGTAGACTGAGTATATTGATTGAGCAAGTTATTGGTCACATCCCTACCGTATGGTGCTAGCCACTTGGCCTCCTGAATGTCCATAATGCAAAAGTCAGCGAGGTCTCTAGGTTGCCAATCGTGTCTAAGTGGAAGTACCCAACCGGGAGCGATACCGGGTCCGGGCACCACATTATTAAACTGCTGGTACCACACCTGCGCCGGCCACAGGGGCGCGATTAGCGAGACTAAGCCTCGATAAACTCGTAGTTTGTTCACTACGTGGCACATTAGTGACGCATCTGGCGGCGGAAACAGATAGATGGAGCTCCATCTGTTCCAGTCTGTCACTAGGGCGTCTGGCCCCCCTGCCGGCGTTATCGCCCGGCGGGTGAGGTATAGAGGGAGCTTGTGAGTCTCCTCGGACGCAAAAAGATCCACTTGTGGATGGGAGAGCTCCGCAATCATTAGGTCGAAAATGGGTTGCTTGAGCTCCCATTCTACTGTCGTGCTCTGTCTCCGGGACAGAGCGTCTGCCCAGACGTTCGCTACGCCTGGGAGATAAGATGCGTGAAGATAAATATCTAGACTGGTGGCTAGAACAAAAATCTCTTCCGACACGAGTAGCAACTTCCTTGACCTCGTTGACCCTTGTTTCTGAATACAGTGAACTGCATTCAGATTGTCCATTCTGAAGGCCACTGACTTGCCCCGTAACGCCGGGCCGTGAGCCTGAAGGAAATACAAGGGGACTAGTAACTCTTTGACATTTATGTGAGAGATTTCTAAGTGGGACCAAAGTCCCTGACCCTGGTGCCCCTGATTTGACTGAAATCCCCACCCTATGGTGCCTGACGCATCCGTGTCTACCCCTACCGTTGGAGGAGGAGAGGTCCATGACATGATTGAGTGCAATGTTTCCCTCTTCGCCCAGACCGCTAGTAAGGTGTGGATTAATTTTGGTATGGGCCATAATTTTCCCGCCGGTAAGAGTGGGAAATATTTGTTGCCTTCCAATATTAATCGTTTTACTTTCAACCGGCCCAACTTGACAGTTAGCTGAATCCAGTTGAGAGAGCCGACCATAGACTCCCAGACTCTTCGTGTCGTAGTCAGACTGTGAAGAAACCTGAACAGTTTCCTGCGAAACCTGTTGCGATTGTCCACACTCTGACTCAGAGTGAGAGCGGCGGTGTCCCAGACCAGCCCTATCCACTGAATTACTCTTGAGGGAACAAGGTTTGACTTTACCAGATTTACCTTGAAGCCTAGAGTTTTGACATGATTTAAAATGATATTGACATGTTTTATGCCTAATTGTTGTGTCTCTGCCACCACCAGCCAGTCGTCTAGATACCACAACACTCTGATTCCCTGTTTTAACAACGGCATCAGGGCTTGCCGGACTAGTTTCGTGAATAATCGAGGTGCTAGGTTCAAACCGAACGGCATCCTCTGAAAAACAAAATTTTGGTGCCTGATCCTCAAGGCCAGAAACCTTTGAAATCTTTTGTTGACCGACACGTGCCAATAGGCGTCTGTCAGGTCTAGGGAACGCATCCAGCCTCCCGGCGGAAGTGTTAGCCTGATTTGATGAACTGTTAACATTCTGAAAGACTCGTTGTAAATGTGAAGATTCAGATAAGACAGGTCTACGACCGGCCTCATCTGAAACACTGTCCCGTTTGGGAACCAAAAACAGTTTTGACGTGAATACAGGGTAATCTGGAGGGACCGGGATGATGACATTCTTGGCAATCATCTCCTGGACCAGCAACTCCACCTCTAATGAAACACAATTTGCCGTTGTCGGCTGACGTAAGCGAGGTCGCCGGAGCCACTGCCAAGTGATGCCTTTGCGTGCCACCATCCATGCCCAGGTTTTTAACGGCCATGCTTGGTGACACGTTCGGAACGACCCAGTTAGCAGACAAGGGTTCGCCGGCTGTACTTCCCTCGGTTCCTCCGGCTCTAAGATAGGCACTGGGAGTGAGAAAGACTTTAGTTTTTTGATGGTGGGTTTGGTGGTGTTGGACGCTTCGCCGGCTGGCTGGTGTGGGCCGAAGACTGGCCCTGCCCCGGCTTATACTGGCCGCGTCCCCTCTGTCCTGAAAACCCTCTCTGTCTATGCCTGAACTGACCCAGGGGGGATTGGGAGGACTTAGGCGGAAGAAACGGCTTAGAACCCCCTGGCTGAGCTTTAGTAGGAGGCTTAGGTTTGGGGAAGTTAAATGCGGGTTTCTTAGCCTGTGCGGGACTGTGCTTCACGGCCTGTGCCATGTTAAACACTGTTCGCCATACATCAGGGGACATTAAAGAAGGTGTAAGTACTGGGGACATTACCACCTGGTTAGCAATGCGATCAGGCAGCTTGCGAACTAATGACATCCTAAGATCCTGTCGTGCTCGCACCGCCTCAAGTAAGGCTGTGCGTATGTCACCTAAGGATTGAATCGACGACTGAAGAATCAGACGCCGGGATAACTCAACTGATCTTCGAGCATCCGCGTCTGCGATTGCCTGAGTAGACCTGAGTAAAGACTTCGCCACCTGTTGAGAAACTATGTACTGTGAAAACAGGCGGAAAGCTTTTCCCCTTAGCCTAAATTCTCTGTCTAGGTGAGAAGGGGTAGGGGTAGTGAATGGTTCCTTTAGTTCACAAAGATTAATCTTAGGGGCAGCTAAAAAAGAAAATAAAGCTGACGGAACTCCGCCGGCAGAACCTACCGGCATGGAGAACCATGAATGTGTATCCTGAGGGATCTGGTGGGAAGATTTAGAAGTGAAAGTGGTTGCAAAGTTTTGAGCCTCTACTCCCAATCCACCCAAGGTCCTGGTCCCAACTGTCCCACCTTCAACACTGGATTAGCTGTCTCGTCTGTGACGGTCTGTAAATCTAGTTCAGGAGTAAGAGCCGACAGAGCCTTAATATCATTAAACCCATCCAGCTTAGACCAGTCTGAAAAAAGTTTTGAAGCTGAGGCAGGGGGTAAAGCAGGCTTAGATGCATAAACAAAATAATCCTGATGATAATAACTAGGTATAGCCTTGATATTTACGTCCAAAACATTACCCAAGGCATCCAATGCCCTTAATTTCTTAGACTTATTTCCCTGGATAAACCACTCACGTGGTACCGGGAGTTCCCCTGACAAGGTAGGCTGGGCAAGCTCTGGCTTAGAGGGGTTCAAAGGGACCCATGACTCGTCTGGCCCATAAAGCAGGGGCATAGCTACCTTTCTAAGAGGCGCTTTGTCTAGAGGGGGTGGATTAACATCCGTAATGACCCTGACATTTGACGTAGTGAATGCCGCCGTAGCTGGCTTAGAGCTCCCTGCCGGTGACAGAGTAGGAGGGTTAGGAATCTTAGATAAATCGATTGACGTTATCAGAGGCCGTACCGCAGAACTTGTCAAGGGAGCCCCCAAGTCCATTGTGGGGTTTTCTCGTTGTTGATTAAAGAATTTTGATAGAGCATGAGTAAGTAACCCATCAATTTCTTGTGCTGTAACAAACTGGTTAGATGCAGAACTTTCAGGTGAATCAGTATTATCATGGGCGGCGTCCAGGCCTGAGCCTGACCTTTGTCCCTCCCTATCTGAAATTAATGACACTTCATCTTGTTCCTCCCGATCCTCCTGAGAAGACCCCGCCGAGGCAGGGGCACCTTGTTTCCAAGATAAATCAGGGATAGAGGATGGGGTCGCCGCGTCCCTGTGGACATCGGCTACTGTGTGACTCGTATGAGTCGGACGTGGATGGTCAGACCCTGGCTGAGCAAACCGCCAAACACCGAGGCTCTGGCCTACGCTCTCTTGAGAGTCTGAAACATTCTCAATTATTGAATTTCCTGAACTTTCCGTTTCTAGGGTTAAAATATCAATAGGTAAATCTTGTTTAGGGACAGGCGCTTCACTATACTCTGAGGCTGTAACAGAAACATATTCAGGTGAAGAGGAAGGATGGGATGCACTAGATTTAGTAGAATGTCGAGAGGACTTCTTATGGGAATCCTTTTTGGAGGATTTGTGGCTACGGTGTGACCGCGAAC
This sequence comes from Paralithodes platypus, assembly GCA_032716605.1. Taxonomy (NCBI): domain Eukaryota; kingdom Metazoa; phylum Arthropoda; class Malacostraca; order Decapoda; family Lithodidae; genus Paralithodes; species Paralithodes platypus. Next base: position 15,969,578 of record CM064481.1, read on the forward strand.
TAGACCTAGGTTTGGAAGAATCACCACCATGGCCACTGGGGGAAGCTTCAGTCTTACACTTCTTACTAGCCGGGGAAGAGGCCCGACTTGAAGACCGCTGTCTGAGGGGTGACCTTGACCTCGATCTCGCCTGCGACGAGGAGGTGGCTGCCGGGGGAGTAGGCTCTCTCGGGCGTTTAAACGTATCCACAGACGATACAGAACCCTGGCTAGTCTCTGTCGGCTTAAACCCGTTACTCTAGAGGTACGTTTAGGGGGAGGGTGCTCTGACAGCAACTTATCCCAAAGTGGGACGTTGTCACATTGAAGTGACTTATGTGCGACAATGGTAGTATAGGCCGACATTTGTTGTCTGACCTCTCTCAACGCTACCGCCGCGGTCTTGTCATTGTCACACAGGACTTTATTGGCTAATTGGGAGCAAAATGAACAATTAAGTGTAACCCAGAGACCCCTTGAACGGTCTAGACATCTAACACACCTTATGCAAAGGGTATGCGCAAAAATTGGGATACCCGTGCAAGTAGGGGTAATGCACAGGGCAAAAACTGGGGCCACATTAGCCATGACAGAGACTGGTGTGAGGAAACTACCGCCGGGTCTGTATTGGTCCGCCGGAGCTCAGCTCTGGAAAAATAAAGAAAAATTTCCAGGAATTAATGCTCATAAGGTTAACCCACGTGTTCGCATACAAGTGTTAATAACCCGCCGGCTAACGGGATGCAAAGACACAGCTAACACATCTCGCTACGCCGCTGGGTGTAAAGAGGCTAAACAAATCTTCTTAGCTAAAGAACATGAAGAATACCCTCTGATATAATGGTCCAGTATGGCACTTATAGTCTGTAGGAGGTGGTGACTGTCTCAAGATTCAATTTTGTAACAAAGACGCCGGCCCTTGAAATATTTTAGTAGAATAGCCCAGGGCAGGAATATACGAGATCTGATTTTTTAACGAATTGTCCCAAACGATCGTCGTAAAAATAGAAGGCGGCGATACTGAAAGTATCACCCAATTAAGGTTAATCGAAATTGAATTTGTTTATAAATTCCTTAGTTCCTCCACTTAGGGGCACCCGCCGGGTGTGGGAATCGATTTGGTTAAACCTCACTGATCCTTCAATTGCCGTAAGAGTAAAGGCAGCGATACACAGAGTATCACTCAAATGGATTGGTTAACTATATGAGACCTAAGTCGTTTTATCCCACCCTGCTCAGGTGCACCCGCCGGGTGAGAAGTCTAAAAGTTAACCCCACAAGTTCCTGACCCCACTTCTTTGTAAAAGATCGCCGGGGAGGAACGCCTAAACAACAGCTAGGTTTTCCATGTGGTTGTCGTAAACCCGGTAGAAAAACCTATAAAAAACGAGTGTTCTCAAGAACGTCGTTTCTTTATATATATCTAAATATATGTAAGGATGGGTACAGCCATCCCGCCGGGAATTTAAAGGAGGCCTGAAACCAGGCACCCACAGAGACGCAGTCCTGGAGAGCCACAGACACCTCCCCACGCCGGGGAACCAGCCAGAGTTAAAAACCACGTGTGGCCCAACACTGCTCATCGGTCAGGATTTTTCATGGTGAAACCGAGAAAAAACCCGCCGGAAGGCAAACCCCACCCTGAACAGACACCATCTGAACAATACGACACGAGGAGAGACACGCACGACTAACCAAGGTCACAACATAATCCGTGGAATTAGCCAATACACAACTAAACCAGGAAACAAATATAGTCCGAGGAATTAGCCAATACACAACTAAAACCCGGATACACATGACACAGTAGGGCATATTTATAAAATAAATAATAACACTAGACATGTGGCAAAGCTACGAGCGGCTGGCTAGGCCTAGGTAGACGGCATGAAAATAGTTGAAATATAAACACACACTGGAATATCACAACAGGAACCACCGCCAACACACCACCGAAGCGATAACTTCCCACCCCGGGAAGCCTGACACGGACCCAGAAAAAACTTCACTAAGTGAAGAAAAATACGCTGGGAACGTCAGCAAACACACAGCTTACCTCATCAGAAGGATAAAAGGCAGCAATAATTAACGCGTAATGAAAGCCGCCTGCATCACCAACTAACAAAACTGTGAAAAGTTCACGTGTCCACAACAGGACCACGAGGGTACATCCGAAATAGATGCCCCATACATACGACCCAAAATACACTGCACTGCGGGCAACCAGCCCAGGACACTCCTGCTACGCCTATCCTAACCTTACTCGATACATCCTAGAGTAAACAAATGAGAAAAAACTCACTAGGGACGCAACGAATGCGGAACCAGCGGAGCCTGAAAGGTACGTCCGGGCAGGCTGAGCGCAGAGCAGAGGAGGAATGACGCCTGATTCAGCGTCTGGTCAGAAATCCACACAAGTACATCCACGATATGATGGAAAGCTTATTGGATAGTTATTCTTATTTCCCCCCCGTCCTTATTTTTTACGAAGTTTTTTCGTAGTGAGAACCCAATTCATAATGACTGAAGCCATGAGTGAGGTCGCGTGCGCTCATGATGAAGGCTCCTCAGTTTTTAAATGCTCTGCGCGGTAGATTCAAACTACGGCGGATTAGTGTTTGAAGAGGATGCCTTATGTAATAGGCATGTTCGTCAATGATGGAGGGGCCACTAATAAATAAATAAATTAGTGTTTTGGACGGTGGTGGCGAGAGGCATTTCCGATCTTTCGTGACGTATAATAAGGTATTGGGGTACCCATAGAAAACACATCGGTCAAACAGTGTTTCAGGAATCAGGTCACTGCCCACTATTTTGATTCTCAGTAGCTCTGTTAAGTACTTCATGCTGTGAAAGCAGTTACAAAGATGGACAGATAGCTAAAAAAGGAGTATGATAAATTGTACGAACAGCATAAGTTAAATAATGAAATTTAGAAATAATGGCAATTAACCCGGGAACTGCGGGAAGACTCTTAAGAGTTCCCCCGGCGGACTGCGGGAAGACTCTTAAGAGTCAGAGAAAAAAAAAAAATCAACTTTAAACACCGAAAAAAAATTTTTTTTTTTTTTTTTTTTTGCCCCTGGGCCATGCAAAATATCACTCCTCTACCTCCCCTCCTTCCCCACTTTCCTCCCCTCCTTCAGTTATCACCTATTTTCCCTGTTATTCCCTTATTCTGAGGTATATTTGTGTGCTAACATTAACGAGTTGCAAGCAGGGCATTGTCATCACTGTTAGCAAGTGAGTGCAAGAGAGAGTATCGATCGACAGTGTCTCTCCAGCCTTGGGGGAAATTGGCGGGAAAGGAGGTTGCCTCACCCATACATTATGTAACTCCCGCCCTGTATCGCCGATTTTGACCATCCAAACGCTGTTTTCACTTGTTTTATTGTTGTAACAGGTTAATACCTTTATAATCAACCTATAATAGGCGCATATGATAAGTATTAATGCTATTTATGGTAAATGAATATTTTAGTGATGGAAACAGCTCAAATACATGCGCACAGGCAGAGGTGTCTAATTACCCCCATGCGCACTTCAGAGGTTAAGCTATCGAATAATGCACTGTGAAAGTGGAAAAATAAAGATGGAATATTTTGACATGTTGACGTATGCTGTTTTAGTACGAAAGTATCTGTCTACCGTTAGAATAAACCCTAGTGTTGCCATTTGGATAGAGCTGCCAATACGTATTTATTTATGAGTAACGAGACCAAAATATGAATAATTGTATTGATAGATACTTTAGGATGGACACATTTTTCATTCATGTGATATATAAATATCAAATACTGCCTTCACGTACATTACTTCATCATGTACGAAATATATCAGGGTAAGTTAAATATAGGCAATATCAAAGCAGATTCAATTACCCGTGGGCAATTAAGAGAGGCGATAGGTTTGCCATCAATTATAAGCTCCTAAAGCTTGAAATATCTTACACTGCTTTGTTTACTATTTTAGATCAAAATTTTAGGCAAACCAAGACAACTGTGTGGTATCAATCATACTTTACCATGCTTTAGACAGTGATAAAATGGAATGGGATTTTGTATGAGCTATATGCTCTTTAACAGACAGGGACGAGATAGAATCATTGGCGGCTATAACATTTGATCCAGTCATAATAGATGACGCAAGTGCTTCGGGTGCAAACATAGTTAACAGTACTAAGCCTATGTGTGCATCTGCACGGGTACTTACCCGAAGTTCAGGACAATTGTTTTATTAATTGTCCACTTACACCTGGAAAGACCTTAAGTTTACCTAGTGTAGGGGATTCTTTAGTATCATCCTCCAGGTTCAGGGTGGATAGTGATCGAGTGCATTGTACCAAGAAGAAGGAAGGTAGACAGAGAGCAGTGCGAAGACTGGAGTTGTTTGGGCCCGAACCAAGCTGGGACGTGCGAAATCCCAAGCCCCTGTAGTTAAAAAAAGCCGAGACAACCAGTGGCTCCCAAAATCGATCTACCAGTGCCTCTTCTCTTCACAAACCTTTAAGTGTTTCTTATTTGTAATGGTAACGATGATTTTTAGTGAGGATCTAGATTGAGGTATGATAAGGTTCACAGTGTTAAATTAATGAAGATTTTCCATTCTTCCCTTCTTTATTTATTATTTGTCACTCTGCTTCGGGAGAACAATATACACATGATCATCTATCGTGCGGAAAAAGATATACAGGTATACTTCCTCGAGTACAGGCTCCTGTGTTATTCCACGTGGGGATATATATAGGCTATATATGTTTATCCTTATAAAGAATTACACTTACACAAAAACATTGAACGCTTATTCAGACCTGAATTTATATGCTACATATCATCTGTACATAACCAATAGTGAAAGTTCAGTCGCAGAGTATTGTTCCTCAGTCATGAATCGATGGCTATTATTCTAATCACATATTTATGATGTGTATGAAGTTATCTTTCATATTCATATTCTTTGAGTTACTATAGTTAACTATTATTCAAGTTACTTTAACTTATTGTTCGTTTTGAAACTCAGTCACGCATACTAAAGGTTTGAGTCCCGGAGGGAAGAATGAAAACCTAATAATCAGTAGTGGCCCCGAAATCATTGACGACATGCCTATTACATAATAGCACGCTTTCAAGCCCTTGCGTCAGCTCGTTTGAAACAACCGCCACAGGGAGATAAGAGGCCACATCATAAGTGTACGCTAATTCTCTTATGGAATCGTCCTTATGATTGGGTACTCACTACGAAAAAACTTCGTAAAAAAAATAAAAATAAATAAAAAGTACTTAACCTCCGAAGTGCGCATGGGGGTAATTGGAAACGTCCCCCTGTGCTGACGTATTTGAGGTGTTTCCGTCACTAAAATATTCATTGTGCCATTAATAGCATTAATACTTATCCATATGCGCCTATTATGGGTTGATTATAAAGGTATAACTGAAACAACATTAAAACGAGTGAAAAAGCGTTTGGATGGTCAAAATCGGAGATATGCCGCGAGTTGTATAATGGGTGAGGCAATCTGCTTTCCCGCCAATTTCCCCAAGGCCACTGAGACACAGTCGATCGATACTCTCTCTCTCTCTCTTGCACTCGCTTGCTATCAGTGATGACCACACCCTCATCGGATTTCTAATGTTAGCACGAAAATATACCTCAGAATAAGGGAATAACAGGGAAAATAGGTGATAACTGAAGGAGAGGAGGAAAGTGGGGAAGGAGGGGAGGTAGAGGACTGAGATTTTGCATGGCCCAGGGGCCAAAAAAAAAAAAAAAAAAAAAATAACAAAATATTTGTTTTTCGATGTCAAAAGTTGATTTTTTTTTTCTCTGACTCTTAAGAGTCTCCCCGCAGTGCGCCGGGGGAACTCTTAAGAGTCTCCCCGCAGCTCCCGGGTTAAGAAATTATATAATTAAGCTTCCCAAACTTGTGGATGTCTTCCCGTGTGGATTTTTATCCGAGACGCTGATCTGCCCAGCGCTATAACGCCCTTCAATGATATATCAAGATTTAACTTAAAGACATCAACGAATGGGAAGGGGATGCATCGTCAATGATTTCAGGGCCACTACTAAATATTAGGTTTTCATTCTTCCCTCCGGGACTCAAACCTATAATTTATTAGTGGCCCCTCCATCATTGACGATATGCCTGATATCTCAATACTGGAGGGGGACATTCGTGACAATATCTAAAATGCCCCAGAACGAGAAGCCCACCACGGAAGCCACGAGCGAGCACCACCAGGAAACGGGAACAGAAACACCCGAAGGAAAGGCTCACAGAACGAAAGGACCAGGTGACCAAGCCAACCAGTTAAGACAGGCCGAAGCCCGCAGGGCTAAGTAGCTCCAAACCACACCTGCCTATCACTTCTAACCACTGACCCTTCCCCCACCTCGCGTATACACTACCCCTCGTGTCCTATACCTCTACCTACATGATGATGAACATGAATACACCTTAATGTAATACACCCATGCCCTGTCCCTAGGTTGAGCCAATGCCAACCAGTTGAGACAGGCCTAAATCTATGTATGTTTTTCCATCCAAGAAGTAATATGTTAACCCCCCTGTCTTGCCAGACTAAGTTTCTGAACACCAACCGCCCCCATAAATCTATGTATGTTCTTCCATCCGAGAAGTAATATGTTAACCCCCTAAAATACCTTGTCTTGCCAGACTAAGTTTCTGAAGACCAACCGCCCCCATAAATCTATGTATGTTCTTCCATCCGAGAAGTAATCTGTTAAAACCCCATGTCATAATTGATAAGAAACTATGATACCCACGGGTACACCAGTGTATATATAACCATTATTCATGTAAGACCTAGACAGAAATGACTGCAGATGTTAGCCACCATGCAGTAACTCTAATTCTCTTACCTCAACCAGAGATTGTATACACCACCCTCTTTTACCATTGTCTCGACGCCTTTCCACCACAAAACAATACCGAAGCTACCCCTACGAACTGCCGCTTTCTTTGACATATATGTCATAGAAAACGCAGTTCCCAGGAACAACTAGAATCAGCAAGAAATAGTCTCAGAGTAACAGTGTCCATAACCATCGTATTGACAAGTAATAATACACCATGTTTTTCTCTACTTTTATCCACAGTCAAGCACACACCTACAGTTAACCTCCTCTTCCCCACAGCCCACAGTCCACATGATTCTATCATTTCCAAACTCATATACCACCACTTATTGCTCATCTCCCGGTAGCGTTTGGCTAACGTACCTTCCCTGTCATTAACCCCCAAGCTACGATACCAACTGTAGCCTAATGCCACCCCTACGCCCAGAGACCTTAGGGTCAAACTTCCACGTAACCCCCCTTAACCCTCTCCCTCTCGTTAACCCCCCACGCACCTCAAGTGCCATCCGACCTAGACTGTCCAACAAACCCGCTAAATATCCTTACTTTTCCGTTACTAACCTTCTCAAACCTTTTGTATATATACTCCTATCTAGCCTACCTTCCCCCAGTAGGAAGGAACACCATTAGAACTTTACTAACCCTTTGCATGCCATCTATTCCCTCACAACCCATTCCCAATCCTGTACCAAATGATCGTCCGTGCGAGGCTAGCCGCCTCACCAGTGACTAACTTCTATTGCCATACTTCCAGATCAATGTGGCAGAATTAGCAACCCAGTCTCCACCACATCCAACCACCCATGCAATTAACAACCTAACCAAGTAAACCAGCTGATCAAGGCACCTTCGGTTTTGGTATTACGAACACCCACATCTGTCTCATAAACAGAGGGTTATTACAAACCCTTGTGATATGGCAAGCCCCCAGCCACAGCCGCCCCGACGACCATCACAGAGAAGGGACGCGCACCTACCCCTTTCACTCACCCGAGGAGGGAGACCCCTACCCCTGCGGAGGTATACCTGACCCCTGTTTTGACTTCCGGGTCATTGCCAGGTAGCACAGAATTCTTCCTATCAATGAACTAACCATGTATGACTAACACCCTTACTAACCTCTATTAACCCACAATAAACCATTAACCTTCCTTGCATACTCCGATAACCAAATTAGCACCTCAGCTATACCCTAGAATGAAGACTGAGCAATTTAAGAGAGACGCTCCTAGCACAGCTCTCCCAAACCTCCTCGCAAAGTAGATCCGGTCTTTCTCCCCTAAATACTTCCAGTTTAGCCAAAATAGTACCTCTTACTAAGGCTCAGTTATATTACAGTATGAAGGCTCCATACAGCCATGTGCCACAACAGTAATCACCCCCTGACCTAGTTCCCGTATCAATTGAGAGCTCAAATAAGTCCATCAAAACTCGAGATCCCTATGGCCGACAGGGTCCAAAACCACACCTATAAATCAAGCTCCAGCCCCCAGTAAAATCAGTTGAAAGATATACACCAACCAGTGGCTGGTCCCTTAAGTTGACTTCTAGCTCTGCCCTTGTTTTGTTCCTGAGAATTGAGTTCCAGAGCCGGCAGACTCTGTGGCAGATTGAGATAGAAGAATCTGTCCACGTAAAAGAAATCTACGTGCACCTTATAACCTTCACATAAACCAGTGGGGATATAAGAGTGTAGCCAGCAACGATCGCCAAGAGATCTGTCTTGAGAACTTCTACATATGGACCATCTGGACGGCCGCGGAACCAGTAGTTAGCCCCCAACCTCACGGACGCAAGAAAACCAGGACCAGACCAATCGAATACGACCCAAGATTCACTCTATCAGCACCTACAGTGTTACAGTGCTATGTAGAGACTCACTTATTAATATTTCTACGAAGTGGCTATATCTTTGTCCCAGTATAATTCATATATGACCATTCCATTAGGAAGTGCTAAGCGTATCAGTGTTTATTAATTAACAGGCGATATTAACTCTCGTAATTACTCATATATCCAGATACTAATACATAACCGTGAAACCCTAGTGATATCTGATGTTCGCCCACTGATTTGCGTTCTATGTGTTTCTGATACAAGAATATAAAACTTAGATCAGTATCCCCCTGAGGTTACTAGAATTCCCGTGCTCTAAAATACGCGTGTCTAATCTAGTCTATGAATTACTCCTTGTGCACCAGAGCTACTAGTGATCAATATAACATTGAATAGGAATATAGAAGTAATATTTATGGTCTCCAATTTATAAACTTGTGAATAAAGCCAGTGATCAGAAGATTAATACCTGAACGTTGGAAGAGGGAGACTAGGCTCCATCCAGATCCACTTAATGCTAGTTTGTTAAATTCTATCAATTGTCTTGTACGAATATTCATATCTTCTTATGCGTCAGATTAATCATCATCAAACAACATACAGAAGTGTGTCCCTCAATAAAAGTGATCGTGTGTCTTGTTACCGTGTGTTAATTTGTGTTCTCTATTCCTCATTCCTTGTTTTGTGCATGCAGCCTTCTATACCCAGTCAGTTAGAACTCACATTACCCAAGTTAATCCTGTAGAAAAACAGGGCATAACAATATCCGGTTCACACAGACAAGTTTTTGTCCTCAGTCCCTTGAGGGCTGCCAATTGGGAGGAAAATCTCGCCGGGGTGTGAAATTTCACAAATAAGGGACAAAAAAGTATTTGAAGATTTTTTTTTTTTTTTTTTTACCTTAAAACTATAACTTGTACGTATAACTACTGTATATTCTTGTACAAATTATTGTGTATATCTCATAGTTGCAACTATTATTGATATATATCACTTAAAATTAAAATATAAGCTGGAACTGTAAAACCAGTTCAACAATATTAAGTATATCACAACTTGTATACTCATCACATTATCCGGCGGAGGGACTGAAGGTCTTAGCTCTCCAATACTTACCCCCCCTTTTTCCACTCTTAAATTATTATTAATTCTAACAGCACAAAGACCAATTAGACCCGTTGACGTAATGCCACACAGGTGAGCTTTGGTTTATCCAAGGCAACAGATAGGTAGCGCGTGAAGAATGTATGATTAGACGCCCATAGGCGCGTGTTAGCAATATCTTCTACCGGAAAGTTTTGTAAGAATCTTAATGACACTGCCCACTTTCTGATAACGTGGGCTCTCCCCACTATACCGGGGTTACTTTCTCAAATAACCTCTACCAGTAAAGATGCTAATTTCCTTTTCGTGATGCGCTTGCCTGTACTATTAACCCAGAGAGCTCCCGGTTGCTGAGGCTGGGATACTCTCAAAAACTTAATAAGAGATTGTACTAGGCATAATATTATGATGCGTATCCCCTCGCTTTACTGCCGGGACCGTGAAATCAGATTTTGTTTTTTTAGCTTTAAAAGTGAGTGACGGCGCAATTTGGACATTGACATTGCGCAGCCCAAACCTGAGACAATTAGGTTCGTTGCTCATCGCCGCCAGTTCAGACACCCGGTTACCTGTGGCCAAAGCCATAAGGAACACAGCCTTCTTTAAGATTGAATGAAAATCTGGAGCGCAATTATACTTTGGAGAATGAAGTAAAGACAATGCTTTGTCTAGCGACCAGGTAAGCATGAGCTGACGAAGCTTAAAACACGTACGCATTACCCCGTCTCCTCCTCCTGTGGTACAGATAGATCCGTTTAATCATAAAAGGGGATTCTAATTGCAGACAAAATTGTTCTTAAGTTACTACGGAAAGGCGTTTATGTTCAAATAAGTAGTCAAGGTATTTGAAAATTAAAGCTACTGATGCTTCAGTTTGAGCCGTTTCCACTATCCAGGTTGTAAATGATTTCCAGTGTGATTGGTATTGACGCCTGGTAGACAGAGTGTACTGATTTAAAATTTATTAGTTACACTTTCACCTTAAGGAGTTAACCATTTTGCCTTCTGAATGTCCAAAATGCAAAAGTCAGCGAGGTCTCGAGGTTGCCAATTGTCTCCAAGTGGAAGTAAGAGATCGGGAGTGACCCCCGGTTCCCGCCCCCCGTCTTCAACTGGTCAACTGGTTGTACCACACCTGAGCCGGCCACAGGGGCGCGATTATCGAGACTATGCCCCGATAATCTCGTAGTTTGCGAACTACTTGACACATAAGTGAAGCCTGTGGAGGCGGAAACAGATAGATGGAATACCACCTGTTCAAATCCTCCATCAATGCGTCTGGACCCCCCTGCCGAAGTTACTTCCCGGCGGGTTAGGTAGAAAGGAAGTTTGTTGTTTTCCTTGGATGCCAATAAGTCCACTTGTGAACGATATGGCTCTGCAATCATCTTGTTGAAGATGGTTTGCTTGAAGACCATTCTACTATTGTGCTCTGTCTCCATGACAGGGCGTCTGCCCAGACGTTGGCTACGCCCGGCAGGTATGATGCGTGAAGATGAATGTTCAGCTTTTCTGCCAGAACAAAAATCTTTTCCGACAACTCTAGCAACGTCCGAGACCTCGTTGACCCCTGTTTTTGGATGCATGATACCGCATTCAAATTGTCCATTCAAAAGGCTAGTGATTTCCTTTGCAAAGTGTAACCGTGAGCCTGTAGGAAAATTAAGGGGACTAACAACTCTTTTGCATTTATGTGAACATTTTCAGATTGGGACCAAAGCCCTTGACCCTTATGGCCTAGGCTCGACTGATAACCCCAAGCCTATTGTCCCTGAAGCATCTGTGTTTACCCATACCGTAGGTGGAGGAGACGTCCATGTCATTATTGAATACAATGTTTCGTGCCTCGCCCCAAACCGATAGTAAGTTGTGGATTAATTCCGGAATTCGCCATAACTTCCCCGCCGGCAACAGCGGAAATTTTTTTGTTTCCTTCCAAGATAAATCTCTTTACTTTCAACCGGACTTAACTTTACAGTAAGTTGAATCCAGTTGAGAGAGCCGACCAGAGACTCCCCTCCTTCTCGTGGTTTGTCAGACTGTGGAGAAACAACAATTTCTTTCGAAATCTGTTTCGATTGTCCACACTCTGACTGAGAGATAAGATGTGTTGTGCTCCCAGACCAGCCCTATTCCACTGAATTACCCTTGTTGGGATCAAGGTTCGACTTTCGCCAAGTTTGACCTTGAACCCACGTTGATTTGAACAGGATCTAGAATTTTTGAGTTTACAAATGATTTCGGCATTGAACCCTCTCTCGGATTCTGCCACCACTAGCCAGTCCGTTTAGGTACCCACAACACGTTGATTCCCCCCTGACTTTAAAAGTGGTTAAAGCCTTTCGGACTACAATTTGGTAAATATTCTACGGTGCCTAGGTTCAACCCGAAAGGCATCCGTTGAAAGACATAATACAGTTAAGTTCTGAATACTCTATCCTCAAGGCAAGGAATATTTGGAACCGTTATGGTCTACCGGGACATGCCAATAGACCTTTCTGTCAGTTCCTAAAGAACACAATCCAACCTTGCGGCGGGAAGGGTTAGCCCTTATTTGAATTCACAGTGAGCATCCTGAACGATGCGTTTACATGAATGTATTGTGATTTAAAACAGAGACAGATCTAACGGCTGGTCTCATCTGAACACTGTCCCTTTTTGGTACAAGAAAAAGCTTGGACGTGTCAACTGGGGCAAGTTGGATTGACCCCGGAACAATGATATGCTTGGTGATCATTTTCTGGACTAGTAACTCCCACCTCTACAGAACACCATGATTGACTTTTTTGAGTGGTTGACGTAAACGATGGTCCGTCGTAGCCACTGCCAGGTTAT
>CM064481.1:15982310-16189810 GCA_032716605.1 Paralithodes platypus
CTACGAGGGCTGGCTAGGGCCTAGGTCGACGGCATGAAAAATAGTTGAAATATAAACACAACTGGAATATCACAACAGGGAACCACCGCCAAACACACCACCGAAAGCTAGCGGCTAACTTCCCACCCCGGGAAGCCTGACACGGACCCAGAAAAAAAAACTTCACTAAGTGAAAGAGAAAAACCTACGCTGGGAACGTCAGCAAACAACACAGCGTACCTCATTCAAGAAAGGATAAAGGCAGCCATAATTAACGCGTAATGGAAAGCCGCAACAAAACTGCATCACCAACTCACACAAGCTGTGAAAAGTTCACGTGTCCACAAACAGGGACCACGAGGGTACATCCGACATAGATGGTGACGCCCACATACATACTGACCCAAAACCTACACTGCCAACATGATCACGGGCAACCAGCCCAGGCAGGACAACTCCTGCTTACGCCTATCCTAACCTTACTCTATAACATCCCTAGCCAAGTACACAACTTAGTGAGAAAAAAACTCACTAGGTACGCCAACGACTTTATGCGGAACAAGCGGAGCCTGAAAGGTACGTCCGGGCAGGCTGAGCGCAGAGCAAAGGAGGAATGACGCCTGATTCAGCGTCCTGGTCAGAAATCCACACAAGTACATCCACGATATGAGTGGAAAGCTATTTATTTGATAGTTATTCTTATTTTACTTTTTGTTTTTTATATTTTTTCACGAATGTTTTTTCGTAAGTGTAGAACCCAATTCATAATGACTGAAGCCATTGAGTGAGGATCGCGTCGGCGGCGTTCAAGTTGATGAAGGCTCCTCAGTTTTTAAATGCTCTGCGCGGTAAGATTCAAACTACGGCCAGGATATTAGTGTTTGAAGAGGAATGCCTTATGTAATAGGCATGTTCGTCAATGATGGAGGGGCCACTAATAAATAAATAAATTAGTGTTTTGGACAGTGGTGGCGAGAGGCATTTCCGATCTTTCGTGACGTATAATAAGGTATTGGGGTACCCATAGAAAAACACAATCGGTCAAACAGTTTCAGGAATCAGGTCACTGCCCACCATTTTGATTCTCAGTAGCTCTGTTAAGTACTTCATGCTGTGAAAGCAGTTACAAAGATGGACAGATAGCTAAAAAAGGAGTATGATAAATTCATAAAACAGCATAAGTTAAATAATGAGATTTAGAAATAATGGCAATTAACCCGGGAACTGCGGGAAGACTCTTAAGAGTTCCCCCGGCGGACTGCGGGAAGACTCTTAAGAGTCAGAGAAAAAAAAAAATCAACTTTAAACACCGAAAATTTTTTTTTTTTTTTTTTTTTTTTTGCCCCTGGGCCATGCAAAATATCACTCCTCTACCTCCCCTCCTTCCCCACTTTCCTCCCCTCCTTCAGTTATCACCTATTTTCCCTGTTATTCCCTTATTCTGAGGTATATTTGTGTGCTAACATTAACGAGTTGCAAGCAGGGCATTGTCATCACTGTTAGCAAGTGAGTGCAAGAGAGAGTATCGATCGACAGTGTCTCTCCAGCCTTGGGGGAAATTGGCGGGAAAGGAGGTTGCCTCACCCATACATTATGTAACTCCCGCCCTGTATCGCCGATTTTGACCATCCAAACGCTGTTTTCACTTGTTTTATTGTTGTAACAGGTTAATACCTTTATAATCAACCTATAATAGGCGCATATGGATAAGTATTAATGCTATTTATGGTAAAATGAATATTTTAGTGATGGAAACAGCTCAAATACATGCGCACAGGCAGAGGTGTCTAATTACCCCCATGCGCACTTCAGAGGTTAAGCTATCGAATAATGCACTGTGAAAGTGAAAATAAAGATGGAATATTTTGACATGTTGACGTATGCTGTTTTAGTACGAAAGTATCTGTCTACCGTTAGAATAAACCCTAGTGTTGCCATTTGGATAGAGCTGCCAATACGTATTTATTTATGAGTAACGAGACCAAAATATGAATAATTGTATTGATAGATACTTTAGGATGGACACATTTTTCATTCATGTGATATATAAATATCAAATACTGCCTTCACGTACATTACTTCATCATGTACGAAATATATCAGGGTAAGTTAAATATAGGCAATATCAAAGCAGATTCAATTACCGTGGGCAATTAAGAGAGAGGCGATAGGGTTTGCCATCAATTATAAGCTCCTAAAGCTTGAAATATCTTACACTGCTTTGTTTACTATTTTAGATCAAAATTTTAGGCAAACCAAGACAACTGTGTGGTATCAATCATACTTTACCATGCTTTAGACAGTGATAAAATGGAATAGGATTTTGTATGAGCTATATGCTCTTTAACAGACAGGGACGAGATAGAATCATTGGCGGCTATAACATTTGATCCAGTCATAATAGATAACGCAAGTGCTTCGGGTGCAAACATAGTTAACAGTACTAAGCCTATGTGTGCATCTGCACGGGTACTTACCCGAAGTTCAGGACAATTGTTTTTATAAATTGTCCACTTACACCTGGAAAGATCTTAAGTTTACCTAGTGTAGGGGATTCTTTAGTAACATCCCCCAGGTTCAGCGTGGATAGTGATCGAGTGTGTTGTGCTAAGAAGAAAGAAGGTAGACAGAGAGCAGTGCGAAGACTCGAGTTGTTTGGGCCCGAATCTAGCTGGGACGTGCGAAATCCCAAGCCCCTGTAGTTAAAAGCCGAGACAACCAGTGTGCTCCCAAATCGATCTACCAGTGCCTCTTCTCTTCACAAACCTTTAAGTGTTTTCTTATTTGTAATGGTAACGATGATTTTAGTGAGGATCTAGATTGAGGTATGATAAGGTTCACAGTGTTAACGTAATTAATGAAGATTTTCCATTCTTCCCTTCTTTATTTATTATTTGTCACTCTGCTTCGGGAGAACAATATACACATGATCATCTATCGTGCGGAAAAGATATACAGGTATATACTTCCTCGAGTACAGGCTCCTGTGTTATTCCACGTGGGGATATATATAGGCTATATATGTTTATCCGGTTATAAAGAATTACACTTACACAAAAACATTGAACGCTTATTCAGACCTGAATTTATATGCTACATATCATCTGGGTACATAACCAATAGTGAAAGTTCAGTCGCAGAGTATTGTTCCTCAGTCATGAATCGATGGCTATTATTCTAATCACATATTTATGATGTGTATGAAGTTATCTTTCATATTCATATTCTTTGAGTTACTATAGTTAACTATTATTCAAGTTACTTTAACTTATTGTTCGTTTTGAAACTCAGTCACGCATACTAAAGGTTTGAGTCCCGGAGGGAAGAATGAAAACCTAATAATCAGTAGTGGCCCCGAAATCATTGACGACATGCCTATTACATAATAGCACGCTTTCAAGCCCTTGCGTCAGCTCGTTTGAAACAACCGCCACAGGGAGATAAGAGGCCACATCATAAGTGTACGCTAATTCTCTTATGGAATCGTCCTTATGATTGGGTACTCACTACGAAAAAACTTCGTAAACAAAATAAAAATAAATAAAAAGTACTTAAGAAATTATATAATTAAGCTTCCCAAACTTGTGGATGTCTTCCCGTGTGGATTTTTATCCGAGACGCTGATCTGCCCAGCGCTATAACGCCCTTCAATGATATATCAAGATTTAACTTAAAGACATCAACGAATGGGAAGGGGATGCATCGTCAATGATTTCAGGGCCACTACTAAATATTAGGTTTTCATTCTTCCCTCCGGGACTCAAACCTATAATTTATTAGTGGCCCCTCCATCATTGACGATATGCCTGATATCTCAATACTGGAGGGGGACATTCGTGACAATATCTAAAATGCCCCAGAACGAGAAGCCCACCACGGAAGCCACGAGCGAGCACCACCAGGAAACGGGAACAGAAACACCCGAAGGAAAGGCTCACAGAACGAAAGGACCAGGTGACCAAGCCAACCAGTTAAGACAGGCCGAAGCCCGCAGGGCTAAGTAGCTCCAAACCACACCTGCCTATCACTTCTAACCACTGACCCTTCCCCCACCTCGCGTATACACTACCCCTCGTGTCCTATACCTCTACCTACATGATGATGAACATGAATACACCTTAATGTAATACACCCATGCCCTGTCCCTAGGTTGAGCCAATGCCAACCAGTTCAGACAGGCCTAAATCTATGTATGTTTTTCCATCCAAGAAGTAATATGTTAACCCCCCTGTCTTGCCAGACTAAGTTTCTGAACACCAACCGCCCCCATAAATCTATGTATGTTCTTCCATCCGAGAAGTAATATGTTAACCCCCTAAAATACCTTGTCTTGCCCGACTAAGTTTCTGAAGACCAACCGCCCCCATAAATCTATGTATGTTCTTCCATCCGAGAAGTAATCTGTTAAAACCCCATGTCATAATTGATAAGAAACTATGATACCCACGGGTACACCAGTGTATATATAACCATTATTCATGTAAGACCTAGACAGAAATGACTGCAGATGTTAGCCACCATGCAGTAACTCTAATTCTTACCTCAACCAGAGATTGTATACACCACCCTCTTTTACCATTGTCTCGACGCCTTTCCACCACAAAACAATACCGAAGCTACCCCTACGAACTGCCGCTTTCTTTGACATATATGTCATAGAAAACGCAGTTCCCAGGAACAACTAGAATCAGCAAGAAATAGTCTCAGAGTAACAGTGTCCATAACCATCGTATTGACAAGTAATAATACACCATGTTTTTCTCTACTTTTATCCACAGTCAAGCACACACCTACAGTTAACCTCCTCTTCCCCACAGCCCACAGTCCACATGATTCTATCATTTCCAAACTCATATACCACCACTTATTGCTCATCTCCCGGTAGCGTTTGGCTAACGTACCTTCCCTGTCATTAACCCCCAAGCTACGATACCAACTGTAGCCTAATGCCACCCCTACGCCCAGAGACCTTAGGGTCAAACTTCCACGTAACCCCCCTTAACCCTCTCCCTCTCGTTAACCCCCCATGCTCCTCAACTTCCTTCCGACCTAGCCTCTCCAACATACCCCCTGAATATCCTTAACTTTTCCGTTACTAACCTTCTCAAACCTTTTGTATATATACTCCTATCTAGCCTACCTTCCCCCAGTAGGAAGGAACACCATTAGAACTTTACTAACCCTTTGCATGCCATCTATTCCCTCACAACCCATTCCCAATCCTGTACCAAATGATCGTCCGTGCGAGGCTAGCCGCCTCACCAGTGACTAACTTCTATTGCCATACTTCCAGATCAATGTGGCAGAATTAGCAACCCAGTCTCCACCACATCCAACCACCCATGCAATTAACAACCTAACCAAGTAAACCAGCTGATCAAGGCACCTTCGGTTTTGGTATTACGAACACCCACATCTGTCTCATAAACAGAGGGTTATTACAAACCCTTGTGATATGGCAAGCCCCCAGCCACAGCCGCCCCGACGACCATCACAGAGAAGGGACGCGCACCTACCCCTTTCACTCACCCGAGGAGGGAGACCCCTACCCCTGCGGAGGTATACCTGACCCCTGTTTTGACTTCCGGGTCATTGCCAGGTAGCACAGGAATTCTTCCTATCAATGAACTAACCATGTATGACTAACACCCTTACTAACCTCTATTAACCCACAATAAACCATTAACCTTCCTTGCATTCTCCGATAACCAAATTAGCACCTCAGCTATACCCTAGAATGAAGACTGAGCAATTTAAGAGAGACGCTCCTAGCACAGCTCTCCCAAACCTCCTCGCAAAGTAGATCCGGTCTTTCTCCCCTAAATACTTCCAGTTTAGCCAAAATAGTACCTCTTACTAAGGCTCAGTTATATTACAGTATGAAGGCTCTATACAGCCATGTGCCACAACAGTAATCACCCCCTGACCTAGTTCCCGTATCAATTGAGAGCTCAAATAAGTCCATCAAAACTCGAGATCCCTATGGCCGACAGGGTCCAAAACCACACCTATAAATCAAGCTCCAGCCCCCAGTAAAATCAGTTGAAAGATATACACCAACCAGTGGCTGGTCCCTTAAGTTGACTTCTAGCTCTGCCCTTGTTTTGTTCCTGAGAATTGAGTTCCAGAGCCGGCAGACTCTGTGGCAGATTGAGATAGAAGAATCTGTCCACGTAAAAGAAATCTACGTGCACCTTATAACCTTCACATAAACCAGTGGGGATATAAGAGTGTAGCCAGCAACGATCGCCAAGAGATCCGTCTTGAGAACTTCTACATATGGACCATCTGGACGGCCGCGGAACCAGTCGTTAGCCCCCAACATCACGGACGCAAGAAAACCAGGACCAGACCAATCAAATACGACCCAAGATTCACTCTATCAGCACCTACAGTGTTACAGTGCTATGTAGAGACTCACTTATTAATATTTCTACGAAGTGGCTATATCTTTGTCCCAGTATAATTCATATATGACCATTCCATTAGGAAGTGCTAAGCGTATCAGTGTTTATTAATTAACAGGCGATATTAACTCTCGTAATTACTCATATATCCAGATACTAATACATAACCGTGAAACCCTAGTGATATCTGATGTTCGCCCACTGATTTGCGTTCTATGTGTTTCTGATACAAGAATATAAAACTTAGATCAGTATCCCCCTGAGGTTACTAGAATTCCCGTGCTCTAAAATACGCGTGTCTAATCTAGTCTATGAATTACTCCTTGTGCACCAGAGCTACTAGTGATCAATATAACATTGAATAGGAATATAGAAGTAATATTTATGGTCTCCAATATATAAACTTGTGAATAAAGCCAGTGATCAGAAGATTAATACCTGAACGTTGGAAGAGGGAGACTAGGCTCCATCCAGATCCACTTAATGCTAGTTTGTTAAATTCTATCAATTGTCTTGTACGAATATTCATATCTTCTTATGCGTCAGATTAATCATCATCAAACAACATACAGAAGTGTGTCCCTCAATAAAAGTGATCGTGTGTCTTGTTACCGTGTGTTAATTTGTGTTCACTATTCCTCATACCTTGTTTTGTGCATGCAGCCTTCTATACCCAGTCAGTTAGAACTCACATTACCCAAGTTAATCCTGTAGAAAAACAGGGCATAACAATATCCGGTTCACACAGACAAGTTTTTGTCCTCAGTCCCTTGAGGGCTGCCAATTGGGAGGAAAATCTCGCCGGGGTGTGAAATTTCACAAGTAAGGGACAAAAAAGTATTTGAAGATTTTTTTTTTTTTTTTTTTTACCTTAAAACTATAACTTGTACGTATAACTACTGTATATTCTTGTACAAATTATTGTGTATATCTCATAGTTGCAACTATTATTGATATATATCACTTAAAATTAAAATATAAGCTGGAACTGTAAAACCAGTTCAACAATATTAAGTATATCACAACTTGTATACTCATCACATTATCCGGCGGAGGGACTGAAGGTCTTAGCTCTCCAATACTTACCCCCCCTATTTCCACTCTTAAATTATTATTAATTCTAACAGCACAAAGACCAATTAGACCCGTTGACGTAATGCCACACAGGTGAGCTTTGGTTTATCCAAGGCAACAGATAGGTAGCGCGTGAAGAATGTATGATTAGACGCCCATAGGCGCGTGCTAGCAATATCTTCTACCGGAAAGTTTTGTAAGAATCTTAATGACACTGCCCACTTTCTGATATCGTGGGCTCTCCCCACTATACCGGGGTTACTTTCTCAAATAACCTCTACCAGTAAAGATGCTAATTTCCTTTTCGTGATGCGCTTGCCTGTACTATTAACCCAGAGAGCTCCCGGTTGCTGAGGCTGGGATACTCTCAAAAACTTAATAAGAGATTGTACTAGGCATAATATTATGATGCGTATCCCCTCGCTTTACTGCCGGGACCGTGAAATCAGATTTTGTTTTTTTAGCTTTAAAAGTGAGTGACGGCGCAATTTGGACATTGACATTGCGCAGCCCAAACCTGAGACAATTAGGTTCGTTGCTCATCGCCGCCAGTTCAGACACCCGGTTACCTGTGGCCAAAGCCATAAGGAACACAGCCTTCTTTAAGATTGAATGAAAATCTGAAGCACAATTATACTTTGGAGAATGAAGTAAAGACAATGCTTTGTCTAGCGACCAGGTAAGCATGAGCTGACGAAGCTTAAAACACGTACGCATTACCCCGTCTCCTCCTCCTGTGGTACAGATAGATCCGTTTAATCATAAAAGGGGATTCTAATTGCAGACAAAATTGTTCTTAAGTTACTACGGAAAGGCGTTTATGTTCAAATAAGTAGTCAAGGTATTTGAAAATTAAAGCTACTGATGCTTCAGTTTGAGCCGTTTCCACTATCCAGGTCGTAAATGATTTCCAGTGTGATTGGTATTGACGCCTGGTAGACAGAGTGTACTGATTTTAAATTTATTAGTTACACTTTCACCTTAAGGAGTTAACCATTTTGCCTTCTGAATGTCCAAAATGCAAAAGTCAGCGAGGTCTCGAGGTTGCCAATTGTCTCCAAGTGGAAGTAAGAGATCGGGAGTGACACCGGGTTCTCGCACCACGTCTTCAACTGGTCAACTGGTTGTACCACACCTGAGCCGGCCACAGGGGCGCGATTATCGAGACTATGCCCCGATAATCTCGTAGTTTGCGAACTACTTGACACATAAGTGAAGCCTGTGGAGGCGGAAACAGATAGATGGAATACCACCTGTTCAAATCCTCCATCAATGCGTCTGGACCCCCTGCCGAAGTTACTTCCCGGCGGGTTAGGTAGAAAGGAAGTTTGTTGTTTTCCTTGGACGCCAATAAGTCCACTTGTGAACGATATGGCTCTGCAATCATCTTGTTGAAGATGGTTTGCTTGAAGACCATTCTACTATTGTGCTCTGTCTCCATGACAGGGCGTCTGCCCAGACGTTGGCTACGCCCGGCAGGTATGATGCGTGAAGATGAATGTTCAGCTTTTCTGCCAGAACAAAAATCTTTTCCGACAACTCTAGCAACGTCCGAGACCTCGTTGACCCCTGTTTTTGGATGCATGATACCGCATTCAAATTGTCCATTCAAAAGGCTAGTGATTTCCTTTGCAAAGTGTAACCGTGAGCCTGTAGGAAAATTAAGGGGACTAACAACTCTTTTGCATTTATGTGAACATTTTCAGATTGGGACCAAAGCCCTTGACCCTGATGGCCTAGGCTCGACTGATAACCCAAGCCTATTGTCCCTGAAGCATCTGTGTTTACCCATACCGTAGGTGGAGGAGACGTCCATGTCATTATTGAATACAATGTTTCGTGCCTCGCCCCAAACCGATAGTAAGTTGTGGATTAATTCCGGAATTCGCCATAACTTCCCCGCCGGCAACAGCGGAAATTTTTTGTTTCCTTCCAAGATTAATCTCTTTACTTTCAACCGGACTAACTTTACAGTAAGTTGAATCCAGTTGAGAGAGCCGACCAGAGACTCCCACGTCCTTCTCGTGGTTGTCAGACTGTGGAGAAAACAAAACAATTTCTTTCGAAATCTGTTTCGATTGTCCACACTCTGACTGAGAGTAAGATGTGGTGTGTCCCAGACCAGCCCTATCCACTGAATTACCCTTGTTGGGACAAGGTTCGACTTCGCCAAGTTGACCTTGAACCCCAGGGATTGAACAGGATCTAGAATTTGAGTTACATGATTTCGGCATTGACTCTCTGATTCTGCCACCACTAGCCAGTCGTCTAGGTACCACAACACGTTGATTCCCTGACTTAAAAGTGGTTAAAGCTTGTCGGACTAATTTGGTAAATATTCTCGGTGCTAGGTTCAACCCGAAAGGCATCCGTTGAAAGACATACAGTAAGTCTGATGCTCTATCCTCAAGGCAAGGAATATTTGGAACCGTTTGTCTACCGGGACATGCCAATAGACTTCTGTCAGGTCTAAAGAACACATCCAACCTTGCGGCGGAAGGGTTAGCCTGATTTGATTCACAGTGAGCATCCTGAACGATGCGTTATGAATGTATTGGTTCAAACGAGACAGATCTACGGCTGGTCTCATCTGAACACTGTCCCTTTTTGGTACAAGAAAAAGCTTGGACGTGTAAACTGGGCAAGTTGGATTGACCGGGACAATGATATGCTTGGTGATCATTTTCTGGACTAGTGACTCCACCTCTAAAGAAACATGATTGACTTTGAGTGGTTGACGTAAACGAGGTCGTCGGAGCCACTGCCAGGTTATACCCTTGCGTACCACTGTCCTTGCCCAAATTCGCCGGGGCCAAGCCCGGTGATACGCCCGAAAAGACCCATTTACTTGACTGGGCTTGTCTGGCGTAACTACACTCTGATCCAACTCGCCCACGATAGGCCCGGGAGTGAGAGAGTTTGTGATATGTTTAGTTTTTTGAAGGTGGTGGGGTAGGGTAGACGGCTGGCTAGCCTTGGCAGGAGTCGAACCTTGACCTGATTTGTGTTTGGGTTGACCCTTGAACCATTTACCTGAACTCTTCCCTTGCTTGTTTCTGGCTGGATTGCTTCCCGGCGCTGGGGGAGACTTTGAGCCCTGAAAGAACTTAGACCCACTAGGTTGAGCCTTCTGACTGACTTTAGGTTTGGCATATGGCTTAGGAAATTTAAAATGCTCTTTCCTAGCTGATGAAGCACCCGGCCTAGCTGCATCTACCAAATTAAACACTGTTTGCCAAGTATTAGGGCAAACTAAGGTGGGCGTAAGTAGGCTTGGTGACAAAATTACCCGGCGACCAATATCTTCTGGCAATTTTTTGACCAGATAGACCCGTAGATCTTGACGTGCACGGACTGCCTCTAATAAGGCTATCCTGACATCACCCAGTGATTGGATGAATTTTGTAGCATTAAGCGCCGGGATAATTCCATTGCTTTCTTGGCATCTGAATCAGTATAGCTTGTATGGTTCTAATGAGAGACTGGGCTAATTGGTGACTCAGCAGTAATTGGGAAAATAGTCTTAATTTAATGCTTTTTGACGCAATTTGAAATCTTTATCCAGGTGCGCCGGGGGTGGAGTTGAAAAGGGATCCTGCAACTCCCATAAAGACAATTATGGAGCTGCAAGAAAGTTTACAATAGCAGGAGGTACCCCCCAGGCCTTAGCAACCGGCAAGTAAAACCACGAATGTGCTGCCTGAGGTATCTGATGGGATGACTTAGAAGTAATAGTGGCGGAAAACTGCTGTGCTTCTGTCTCCCAGTCTACCCACGGACCTGCGCCTACCTGCAGGACTGGGTTGCCGGACTGATCGCTAACCGGAATTGTGTCCAATTCTGGTGTTAGTAAAGCAAGAGCGTTTACACCATTCAAGCCGTCGACCTTTGACCAGTCCGCATAAAGACGTGCAGAGGAGGCAGGTGGGAGAGCTGGTGTGGAGGTGTACACAAAATAATCATATGCATATACATTCGGAATGGCTTTGATAGACACATCTAAATTATTACCTGCAGTATCCTTAGCTCTTAATTTCCTGTTCTTATTCATCTGAATAGTCCACTCACTCGGTACCGGGAGCTCACCCGAGATTGTCTGTTGCGCACTGGAGGGATTCTGAGCAGTAACGTTAACCCATGACAAATCTGGACCATAAAGAAGCGGCATAGGGCCTTTCTTGATAGATTTTTTTTCCAATGGTGGAGGAATAACATCTGTGATAACCCTTACTTTAGTTGTAGTTAAAGTAGATGTAACAGGAATAATACTAGCACAAGTAAGAGAGGGCGATATGTTAGGTGGAGCAGTAACCTTGGCTGACTCCAAGGGTCCCACAACAGATCGACATTGTCGGTGGAGCTTCCGGTACGTTTGGTGGAGCTTCCGGTGATGTCGCTGGACTCTGAAAATTTTGCAAGAAGTTATGTAAAATTGTCTGTAAATTGCCTTTCGTCACAAACTCTTTCTGTGACTCCTTAGATGTTACTGAGTCTACCTCTGATACACTAGCTAAGTGTTCAGGTTGGGCAGATGGTAATGGTTCTACTTCCTCCTGCCCTTCGCCTACCACTTCCATTTCTACCGGGTGTTGCCGTACCTCGGATAGTAATTGCTTTTCAAAACCTTCCCATGTCAAGTCTGGGAAGGATGAAAGTACCGAGTCGTGATGTGTAACGTTCACATTCTCACTGTCTCTTACCCCCGCCGGGTATTTTCCTTGTGTACCTATTTGCACTGGCTCTGGGTGCCGCCAAAAACATTATGATCATCTGTTTCTACCCTAGCCTTTGACCTGTGGCTCACAATTTCACAGTAACGGCCACCCGCCAGGTAACCCACATATTGTTCCGCCAAGATCTTTGACGGAACCCTCCTAGCATGTCTAAACTGATTATCTACCCGAGGTATAGAAAAACTCCTGTCTAAGAGATTGAGACACTGTGTTTATATCACTTGAACCCTTCCTGGGAGTCGACTCAACGTTCTCCGTCCCCACCTCTGAACTGCCAGATTGGACGTGAGGCTCGGTAGAGGTAGGGGCGGAGGTTGGAGGACGAGACCCCGGCAATTGCCGGTGACCCGAGCGCGTCGACTCCGTACGGGTTTTCTGCTGAAGACCCTTCCCGCCTGAAATCTGTACGATAGCTGTCGCCGTTTCAGGAATTGTTTTTCTCTTCTTATACCGTGACCGTGATGCACTTGATGACTTCGAAGATTGTTTGAGAAGCGATCTAGATCTTGATCTTGGTCGATCTTCTCGTGGAGAGACTGACCGCGCCCTCTTGGTTCGGCCGGAGGGGGGGTTGCCTTAGTAGTAATTGATTCACTGCTATCACTGCTACTAACAATTTCTTTTGATAGAACTTCGGTTTGACTTTAGACTTAGTGCTGGACCGGGATGAAGGAGATTTATTAGTAACTTGTGTTTTAATGATTAAATGGTCCGAAAGAGCTTCGTCATCGCATTGAAGAGTTTTGTGAGCGATGTCCTTCGTATAACTATTAAAAGTTGCTTTTATTTCCAAAAAAGCTACTTGGCATGAAGGATCACGATGATCAAATAACCCACTCCGAAGGTCTGAACAAATCCCGTACTTTTTAGATAACCAGATGCCTCTGGATCGGTCCAAGCACTTAACACACTTTATGCAAAGTTTATGGTTAAAGATTGGGATGCACAAACAAGTTGGAGTTGAACACAGTGTTACTAAAGGCATGATGGCTACCCCCCCCCCCCCCCGCGCCTGGATCGGCCCCCCCTACCTGGGTGTTGTGCTGAGGTCGCTGTGTTGTGATCTGGAAAAGAAATTATAGGTTTGAGTCCCGGAGGGAAGAATGAAAACCTAATATTTAGTAGTGGCCCCGAAATCATTGACGATATGCCTATTAGTATAATAGTCCTCTTTCAAGCACCTGCGGTCAGCATGTTTGAAAACCCCGCCGCAGAGAGAAAGAGTCCTCATCATAAGTGTAACGCTAATTCTCTTATGGAATCGTAAAAAATCAAAATTTAAAATTTACTTAATTATTGTTATATTAAGGCTTTCCACCACGTGGATGTCTTAGGTGGATTCTAGCCCAGACGCTGTTCCAAGCCACGCCATACTTCCTTCAATGCCATATCAAGACTAAACTTAAGACATCACACGAATGGGAAGGGGATGGAAGGGAGGGCCCTACATCGTCAATTATTTCGGGGCCACTACTAAATATTAGGTTTTCCTTCTTCCCTCCAGGACTCAAACCTATAATTTATTAGTGGCCCCTCCATCATTGACGATATGCCTGATATCTCAAGACTGGAGGGGGACATTCGTGACAATATCAAACCACTAACAAATACCATAGGTAGAAACAAAGAATCATATAACAATTTAAGTCTTTATTGCTTACATACAATAAAATATAAAAAGAGGGAAAGAAAGCAGTGCGTTACGTCAAAGACAGTCTGCTTACAATGACCATTCAGGTACATTAGAGAGCATACCACATCGAGATTCACTAGGTTTGATGTTCAAGGCACATAAATTATATGAATATGTTTTATGTCCTTAAAATAACTTTGTACATAGTATAACGTTAGTACATTTTAATTTACTATCTTTTAGATACAACATATAAGATAGTTATATTATATATAAAAAATAAAATTTTCTTGAGCTGTAGAACCAGCTCGACTTATTAACCTCAAGAAAAAAAAAATATTTTTTTTTTCGATGTCAAAAGTTTTTTTATTTTCTCTGACTCTTAAGTATCACATAGTCCGGCGGAGGGTCTAGATGTCTTAAGCTATCCAGTACCCCCCCCCCCCTTTCTTTCCACTTAAATTAAAATAGCACATAGACTTACTAGACCCGCTGACGCAAGGCCACACAGGTCATTTTTGGTTTATCTAGGGCCACAGACAGGTACCGAGTTAAGAAAGTATGGTTGGAAGCCCACAATTTGGTATTAGCAATATCCTCTATTGAATAGTTGTGTAAAAACCGCAAAGAGACTGCCCATTTCCTGATGTCATGAGCGCGGCCCACTACTCCAGGGTTACTTTCCCTGATTACATCTACGAGTAAGGAAGCCAGTTTTCTCCTCGTGATGTGCGTACCTGTATTATTGACCCATAGGGCTCCCTGTTGTTGAGGCTGTGACACCCTCATAAACTTGATTAGAGCCTGCACTGGGCATAAATTATGATGTGTATGTCCCCTTTTGAGGGGTCGATTCAAACTACTGACGTGGATGTTGAATGGAGACTATTATACTAATAGGCAACATCGTCAATGATTCCGGGGCCCCTACTAAATATTAGGTTTTCTCTACTTCCCTTCGGGAATCAAACCTATAATATATACACCCGGGGTCAGAGCAGGCTCAGGGACAGCACGGCTAGTCACTTATTAGAGTAATGATCTGGCTAATCATACGGTATCCTACGGCGGGAACGTTGTTAAGGTCATGTGGGATTGAATGGGAAAAGGAATTTCCTGTAAAAGGATGAGTTATAGAGAACTGAAATGGCCTCGGAACTAACCGGGCCGAAATGTGGTCGGGGAGCCCTGACCAAAGGCATCAGCAGCAAGGATTGCAGAAACACGGACGTGTCTGTAAGATCAAGTGAAGCTTGCCAACCGGCAAGGAGCAAAGGATTGTGGTTATGATTCTATATGGCATAAAAAAACAAGAGAAAGACAGGAACGAGAGTGTCCTGAAGGGCTCCCTTTGCTGACAACAGAACTTCAAAAAGAGGTTGGAAATAATGACCCCGGCCGGCAGTGGTTGTTTTGTAAAAAATATCGACTTGCTGCTGAGCCGAACCTGACCCTGGGAAACCTTTTCCGGGTGCACACCCCTAGGTTAAGTATATGGAGACAGCCCCCAGTCCCTTGGAGATAGGAAGAAAAAAGCCCCACCGGGGTGATTTCCTATCCCCAACGGCGGGGGACGATATCTAAAGGAACAACCGGCCGCCAGACGAGCCGAGGACTGGAATGGCTTAGTATAGGGAGGCAAACTGATGTGTTACCCCGTATATATCGTATGTTAGGGGTCCTACATGCATTATTGTGGGTGAGAATCCTTTGGCAACCTTCTCTCCCTGTTAACCCGTCGAGCCCCGGCTGATTATTAACTCCTTCAGACATATATGACGCGATCGCGTCATATGGCAGAGTGAACCCAAAACACCTATGACGCGATCGCATCATATGGACTTATTATATTGCTAGAAAATAAGTTTATGACGCAATTGAGCCGGTTTTTTGGCTGGTAAGTCCGATAAGTTAGATGTACATGTGGAAACATCTAGGAACCCCCTAGCGTCCCTGTGAGGGCCCCGCGGTGGTAGAGAGAGTCAGTTTCTTCCCATCAGCCAGCCTAGTAGGTGGGTGTGCGTGGCCCTTTAAACCAAGGGGCCTCCATTTTGCCCAGCCTGGCTGGTATTACCGCCCTAATATAACCCAAACAAAGTGCTATATCGTTGGGTTATCGATGGATTATTGTGTTATTCTTATTTAGGGTATAAAAACCATGTTAGTGAAGTGTTTTGCTAGTCTGGTGTACGTGACCAAGGTGGGCTCCACGAGGGGCCATGGTTTCGCTTGTTTGTGGATCACTTTAATTACCATATTGAGTCAATTATATTGCTATTTATCACTTGAAGTAGTGTATCTTACTTGTATAAGTGTTTCTTAGTGAAAACACTTTTATTACTGGTCGAGCATTCTCTGGTGTAGGCTACGTGACCAAGGTGGTGGAGCCCACGAGGGGCCATGCTTTTTGCCAAACGTTTTGCTTGTTTGTGGAACACTTTCATATAAATATCAGTCAATTATATTGCTATTTATCCGTTCAAGTAGTGTATCTTACCTTGTATTAGTGTTTCTTAGTGAAAAAACTTTCATTAATGGTCGAGCATATGTCGCCATGCTCCCTCAGCCCTGTGCATTTTTGCTTGATAATTTAGTGGTGGAAAGTGCTTGCATTTTTGCTCGATAATTTATTGGTGGAAAGTGCTTGGGAGGTAAGTTTTTTATGGGCAAAAGCACTCTACATATACGGCTTGGTGGCCACGAGGGAATCTCAGCAGTGTGAGTAAGTACAGTCAACATTTTTGGTGGTGGTGGTGGTGGTGGAGATGGTGGTGGTGATGATGGTGGTGGTGGTGATGGTTGGGGTGGTGGTGGTGGTGGTGGAGATGGTGGTGGTGGTGGTGGAGATGGTGGTGGTGTTGGTGGAGATGGTGGTGGTGTTGACACCAATAGGGTAGGGTCCCTTTTCTGACCGTGGGTCAGGTCAGAAAATGAACCCAACCCTATTTGTGTCAACACCACCACCATCTCCACCAACACCACCACCATCTCCACCACCACCACCATTTTATTATTTTTATTATTTTTGTGTTTAGGCCTATTTTATTATTTGTATTATTATTATATATTATTATACCTGTTATTCCTGTGTATGGGATCACCCATAAAAAAGTATTTATATTTGTATTTCATTTATATTTTTGCTTTATTATATTATAATTTATTATTATTATTATTATTATTATTATTATTATTATTATTATTTATTATTATTTATTATTATACCCAACATAAATGTCCCCCACCACAAACTCTTATTATATATAATTATATATATATATATATAGATATAATTATATATATATATATATATATATATATATATATATATAATTATTATATATAATTATATATAATCTATAATCTATATATACAATATAATTCGTGTTTATGTATTTATTTATGTTATGCCCCCTCCCCCTCCCTCCCCCCCATTATACCTCCCTCCCCCCTCCCCTCCCCTCCCTCCCCCTCCCCCTCCCCCTCCCCCCATATATATATATATATATATACTGTATATAATTATATATATTTTTGTTTTGGGTTGGGAGGGTTATTTTTTATTTTTATTTTATTTTTCTAATTGTAGTTTGATATAATATATATATATATATATATATATATATATATCATTCGTATTTATGTATTTATCTAAGTTATGCCCCATCCCTCCCCCATTATACACCCTCCCCCTCTTCCCTCAGGGGGGGGCTCCCCCCATATATAATTCATTCATTCATTCAATCATCACTTCCGAGGTTCGGGGCCCACCTTCATTCACCCACCTTCATTCACCCATCATCATCATCATCATCATCATATCAATTTCTACTACATTTTGCACTACAGTGGATATAGGCCTCCTGGGGAAACCACTCTAAACAAATAACGAGTCCAGTGCAGTACCTCTTTGGGTGGCTTGGAAATTTGCACATATTTCTCTGGTTTGACACCATGTATATATATATATATATATATATATATATATATATATATATATATATATGCTATATATAATATATATATAAATATATCCACACACATACATTACCATTACCATTTACCATTCTTTATTTTGTTTGACACCTTGTATATATATAATTTATATATATATATATATATATATATATATATATATATATATATATATATATATATATACATATATATATATATATACTGTCTATATATATATATATATATATATATATATATATATATATATATACTTTATTTTATTTACGTGTACAATAGAATTATTTCTGAATTTATTACCTGAAGATTACCTGGCTTTCTTATTTTGTTTTTTCAGTGTCAACCCAGGAGCCATTTCCCTTCTCGTTGGAAAGGGTGTATATTGTGGCAAAGATATACAACTGTATAAACATTCTCATATATTTTCATAACAATAACAATGCATGGAAACAATTGCGCATAGCTCACGAACCAATTACTCTATATTATTTTTGTTTTCACCATTGGAAAGAGCACAATTTTCCGATTCCGGTGATATATACAGTTATATACGTATCCGACCAAATAACGCAACCACGAGGTGGGGAACAGCTCGGAACCCGGCTAGCATCGCCGGAACAGAGACGGGTGAAGCGTAAATATTCGCATTTTGGCTCTTCATTTCAAATATTCATAGCGCAAAAAGTATTTGTCCTAGGAACTTCTAGTTTGTTTTATACTCATCAGCATTATTTGCTGTATTCATTCAGCCTAAATTTAAAACCATACACTTCGTAGCAACGAAATAAATCGAAAATGTTATAAACCATATCAATCAAAATCAGATTTTTTTTTTTTTCGGTCACTGCATGGAAACAATTGTGCATAGCTCGCGAACCACTTACGCTATATTATTTTTGTTTTCACCATTGGAAAGAGCACAATTTTCCGATTCCGGTGATATATACAGTTATATACGTATCCGAGCAAATAACGCAACCACGAGGTGGGGAACAGCTCGGAACCCGGCTAGCATAGCCGGAACAGAGATGGGTGAAGCGTAAATATTCGCATTTTGGCTCTTCATTTCAAATATTCATAGCGCAAAAAGTATTTGTCCTAGGAACTTCTAGTTTGTTTTATACTCATCAGCATTATTTGTCGTATTCATACAGCCTAAATTTAAAACCATACACTTCGTAGCAACGAAATAAATTGAAAATGTTATAAACCATATAAATCAAAATCATATATTTTTTTTTTCGGTCACTGCTTGAGAACTATTGAAGATAAACAATTTCTGTTTTCAGATTTGGAAAGAGGAGAAAAAATACTATTATTTGAGCAAAAAACAATATATGGTCATCACTCACAATTTAGAGCTAGGACGGTGTGAAGACAATTGCATGGGAAATAATTGTATTCCGGACTCATTTACACTTTCATATTTCGATTTATTTTCATTTTTTTTTATTTTATCATGTACTATAAATATTCCTCTTTCCATTGATATATGATACATCACAATAAACAGCATTCTGGTGGATGGAAATCGCGAAAAATGTAAGGCTTCGACAACACTCATGAGCCAAATTCAAGACCCAAAATACTTGTCAAGTGCCTCCTTGGACTTACTGGAACATAATATGTCGCAAGGAGTTAATAAATGTACACCCAGAAACCGGCCGGTTTTGATTTTTGTTTTTTATTCCAGAAACAATAGCGGATGGGTTAGGAATGAAGGAAAAACCACGAAAAAACGATCAAAAAGCTCAAAAAATGGTC
The DNA here is from genome assembly GCA_032716605.1 of Paralithodes platypus. Classification (NCBI taxonomy): domain Eukaryota; kingdom Metazoa; phylum Arthropoda; class Malacostraca; order Decapoda; family Lithodidae; genus Paralithodes; species Paralithodes platypus. The sequence continues at coordinate 16,001,876 of CM064481.1, forward strand.
CTACAGAGCCCCCGAAAACGGATTTTACAAGAGTAAAAAATTGAAGGCAATTTCCCCAAAAAACCAGGTTATTGCGCGCTCACGCGCACGCACGTGGACTTTGAGAGTTTTCAACCATCGGCACGGTTGCGTGGGATACGTACACAGTTCCCATACAAATCTGAGCCCTCTCGAGTGGCTACACCTGAGGTTACGGTCGGAGCAATTAGGGTGACTCGTCAGATGCGTCGCTGGGGCTGTGCGTTACATACATCGCCGACGCACCAGACGCGTCGCTGGTGCTGGACGGGTTAATGACTAGTTATTACATCGTTTAATAGTTATTACATCGTTTAAAGGAGGCAAGCTGGCGGGCGGGTGCTTCCGGGGCTATAACACTTGTTCAACAAAATTTGAGATACAGTAAAACCCCGCCCATCCGGCCCCCTCCAATCCGGAATCCCAAGACATCCGGACAGGCATTCGGGTTCGGACACATGTCTCAGACATCCGGACAAGTCCGGATGTCAGGGGAGTTTATGAGGCTTTATTCGGTCAACAACAACCTTTATATTCGGCCATTATGTCCCAGCCATCCAGACAAGGCTGGATGGCAGAGAAAAAAAACACCGGACCGAAGACCGAACAGTATTGTGGGTAAGTTTCCATTCGCGCCAAAAGTATTGTTTACGTCTAGTCAGGTGGTCCGCCCCAAGCGTCGTGCTTCATCTGGATATTATCCCCGTGTTTGTGCTATTATTTCTACTCGCCTGCCCCACCAAGATGGATAGTGATGTTGTGATGACTTCCAAGGAAGCGGAGAGTGGAGAGAAGGCTGGTGAGGCTTGTGAGAAGGTTGTTAACCCCTTCACCACCAATACGTAATTTTCAACATAGAATATTCTGGTTAACATTTGACGATTTTCTTTAGCTTATAATCTACCTCTATGACTGAAATGGGTAAATACGATCTCAATAAACCCTCTGAATAACATAGGTCCTTCTGAAACTGCATAATATCGTCTCTGAATAACATAGGTCATTCTGAAACTGCATAATATCGTCTCTGAATAACATAGGTCCTTCTGAAACTGCATAATATCGTCTAACTTTACCCTGAATAAAGGTAAAATTACGTCATGGTGCTGAAGGGGTTAAAAGTTGATTAGGCTAAGTTATGCCTCAATATCTGTGGTAAGAAAATAAAAAGTTCAGTTCTGTTTTTAAGTGGCAAAAAACTGTTCAGTGTTAATGTGTTCAGTACATGAAAAATGTGCTACAGTTGCAATCATTGTTTTTGTATGGCACCTCCGCTACAACCCACTCCACACCACCCACTCCACCCTACACTCTACTCCACCTTCACTGTCCACTCCACTTACAATACAGGTCAGTAAGAAAGAGATAGGTTCTTATTTTATGTACATTACACTAATTTCTTTTTTCAGATCCAGTTTATTTAGATTAGGAAGGTACTGGACAGTACAAAGTTAGCAATCCGGACCTCATTATATCTGACATCCGGAGTAGTCTGAATTAGAGAACCGGACATAATTATCTCTGACATCCGGAATTGTGCGGTTCATAGGGGTTTGTGTGGGACCTATCCGGACCTCGCCAGATCCGGAATTTTGGCACTTCCGGACAGGGTTTCCCCCCAATTAGTCCGGTTGGGAGGGGTTTTACTGTACACTCCAGATGCGGATCCGCCGGGGGGTTAACGGTTGTAGCAGAACCGACCCTGGATGGCGGCCGCAGTCCTTTGTCCCAGCGTAATGAGTTATTCACCTTATCCCTTATGCAGAGGGTGGTTATCGGTCTGTTATGCAATGCCATGTGAGGTAAAGCCGCATGACTTTTGTTCCGGCGTGCTTTTATGTGGACCGGTTCCGGACAGTCGGACCGAAGTCATCAGGGGGCGCTGCCCCCCGCGGGAACTAACACTTGGTCGAACCTCAAAACCCTATTGCGCTAGCATGGCCGAGGGAGGGAGGTAGACAGAGGGAGGACTGGAGAATCCTGGACAGTAGTCCTAAAAGTATATGTGAATTTAACCCCCCAGAGCCGGAGGTGAACCCGTCCGCCTGCCGCCTGGAGCCGACAGGGGGAGAGCTATTGGTTTGTCTTTTTCTTCAAGCGCAACATTACCCGAACATCACGTTCCGTCTGTTTATCTATGACTCTCGCAGTTAAGACAGGGGAGAACAAGGTCCTATAGTAAGCATTCATAGGTAACCCTTGAGCCATACCGAGTCTGAGTAGCTGACGTAACCGAACTGCCTCAAACAAGGCTGTACGAATTTCCGTGAGTGTTCTAGCCGGGGCAGGGAGGAGGTATTGTTGACAAACTTTAACTAATTCCTGGGTTTGGGAAGAGGGATTCGGTCTTGGTTTGGCAATAGCCTGGCCGTGTCTCTAGTTAACAGGAAGCTAATAAATGACCTGTGGGCCTTATCTCTGACCAGAAATTCGTGTTGAAGTTCAATAGGTTCAGGAGTAATGAGAGGTAAGGGAAAATCTTCCGCCGTCAATTGAGGGGCTATAAGAAAATTAAAAATAGGGAATGGAACTCCGCCCAGTCGTTGTGCTAGCCAGTCAAACTCGATAAGGGGGGGGGGAATTGGGAACAAGGAATTGGATGTAATATCTATAGCAAATTGTTGCAGTTCTTGATCCCACGTTACCCACGGCCCATCGCCCACCTCACTCAGATTGAACTCCCTTTGGTCTTTATGTGGGCCACACCTGTGAAATTTACCAGAAGGCTCCTGCTGCGTGGGCAGATAACGACACCCAGTAGGGCTACATTTTGTAAGACAATCAGGGCAAATGGGAGTGTCTGGGTGAGAAGGATCCTGGACCAGGGAATCCGCCGGAAGAGGAACCAGCTGGCAAGGGTTGTACACAAAATACTGAAAATTTGCCGGGTCAGGTTTGACATATATAGAAACCTGTAAGACTTTACCGGTAGCATCTTTGGCCCTAAAGACATGTTTACGGTTAACTTCAATAGCCCACTCCACCGGCACCGGGACCTCCCCTTGTATTGATTTATGCCCCTCGCCTTGTGTCACTGCCATAACCGGAAGCCAGAGCCTGCCTGGCGCTTTAACTACCTGAGATATTGATGGGATCCCCGGCGGGGCTAGTGGAGCGCCGGGGTGAGACCCGGGGGTAGAAGAGGGATCCGGCAGGCTACTTGCCGTATGGGTCCTATCTATCGAGGGGGACAAGTAAGGTTGGGTATCATCCGAACTTACAGAACTATTCAGACTTAGGCATTCTTGACTATGAACTGACTCAGTGTCCAACCTAGTCAAGGGGGATCTAAGGCCGGGAGGAACAATTGCCCAAGGCTCCGCCGGTAGTCCCTGCCTGGGTCGGCCGGCGGAAGGGGGAGTTATATTGGGGGTCTATACTCGAGGTCTAGTAAACCTATGAGTTGCTTCGAGGTTGAGGGACGGACTAATGGGTCTGGCAACGAACCTGGGGTAACATTTACGGCCCGCGGCTGAAACTCTTGCCCCTCAGGTCGGGAATGAATTGGACTGTTTAGCGCCGTGGGCGGCGGGTAGTCAATTATACGGGCCGTTGCTGGCCCGGTGGAGGGGACTGCCGGAGAGGGAATGCCTACATTGATATGAGAGGGGGGCCTAGCTACACTGTGAGGTGGTCCCGGCACCGGAGTAGGGGTTTGACCCTGTTTAATGGCACACTGGCTTATCACCTTCTGTAATAATTCATTTAGTTGTACAGCTGTTAACCTTGTGGAAGTGGTTTGTGTCGTTGGCCTATCATGTTGGTCTGTTTGTATCAGAATGTCAGCCTGTTTGATAGTGGCCGCGTGTGTCTGATGAGTGTTCATTAGCGTCAGACTGCTACTAGCCGTAGCCGGGTGGGGCGAACTGCAAGCCGGTGACTTCTGGTCACGCGGCTGAGGTGTTATTGGGTTGGTCGCATTTTGCGAACCTATATCCGTGAGGGGGGCTGTCAAGCCGGGCTGGTCCTTAGAAGGAGACAGTAGTGTTGCGTGAGACCGTACGGTCGTAACCGCATCTGACGTAATTACACCCGGAGACTGAGTCAAGGTATGAGCCATGTCGGCTTGTTGAGCCTGTATGTTTGACAACACTAACTTGGAACCTTGGAGCCTAACGTGTACAGTTTGTCTAAGTCTAGTGGCAATGTGAGGGGGGCCGGCGTCCGGCTCGGGAAGACCGGGACTAACTCCCTTTGCACCCGAGGAGGTCGCCGGACCTTCCAGCAGTGATCCTGTGAGATCTACTTGCGCAGAAGTAGGAGTTTCATTAGAAAGTAGCACTCATCATGGTGGGCTGGAGAGCCGGCGGATCTTGTCAGGCAAATATTCTGTGCTGTCCATGCGCCTCAGGTTTCCCGCCGGGGGAGCCGGTTGGGAAAGGTCGAGGCATTCCGGTGACATCAAGCGGCTCCTCTTTGCTGGGGGAGAGGAGCTCTGTGCGGATGTCATGGAGGACGTAGGGGACCCCCTGGTCAACATGGGCATAGGGGAGTTATGTGATTGGTGAGCCATATGATCATCAAATGAGTACAATTGAACTACCCTTAATAATTCTGGGTTATCACATGACAGTTCTTTGTTAGCTACCTGAGAAGCATAGGTTTTAAACTTAGACTTAACCTCAATGAGCGTGAGTAAGCAAGACATATCTTGGGCCACTAGCCATTCTTCAAATAAATCCTGAATAAACCGGACACGTACGAGATGCCCACAAGAAAGAGTTTCTGTTTAAACACTGAACACATCTGATACATCTGCTATGGGCTGGTATTGGTAGCAAAAGACAAGAGGGGGTTGAGCAGACTGTAAACAAAGGCATGATGCAGAGACTCCTCTCCCCGGCGGGAACTGCGCGGTATCCGACTGTCCTGAGTGTCCACCTGGAAAAAAAAAAATCCAGGAATCAATGCTCATAAGGATATACAGGGAGAGTCTCACCCATCCTAACCTCCCGGCGTAAGAAGAATAGGAGGCCACGGCCTCCTCTTTCTTATTACCCCTAAGAGGGCGTGAATATCCTCCTCCCATGCCCCTGAATAACATGAGAAGGGGATATCCCCAAAACGGAGGGCCCCCCGTTACGGCGTATGTCGTAGCACAGGGAGCCCTTTTAATGGCGGACCGCTCTGTGCTCCACAAAACACACAAGCAGCCGCTGATTAGTTTACCAACTGGGCCGCCGGCAAGGTGGGGTAAACGTCATTGAGGTAAGCGTGCTAGCTGATGGACATAAGTGCAGTGTCCGCCGGGATTTATTATCCACTAGGCCGCCGGTACGGCGGGGTAAACGACCGCAATATCCCCCGTCAAGAACTGACCAGGCCAAAAGAGCGGGGAACCCCTAACGGTGGGTATCGTTGTGTTCCGTATACGAAAACACCACCCGCCGGAGGACTTGTAGCTCTCGCCACCGCCGGGAGGCGGAGGCAAAGTCGGAGGGGTTGAGAAGCACCTTACCAATTAGATCTATATCGGCGTCCGCCGGATTCCCGAGGGACCAGGGACCAGGGGGCAGTGACGCCGCCACACCCACTGACGCAAAGACCCGGCGAGGGAGACATGAGCTCGTGAACACGTCGGCACGGCGGACCGATCCAACGGCTACCAACCGTAGGCCGGCGAGCTCAGCAACTTTAGGGGGGGGGGGTCTCTGAGCAAGGCACAGCCGCGAGGAAAGTAAGCCCCAAACTCACAAACTCCCACGCTTGCAACACGTTGCCGGACTCCCGGAAAGTGGCACACTAACCATAGGGAGACCACAACTCACAGGGGACATAATAAAAAACAATCACAGTAATAATAAAATCCCCCCAAAACTAGATAACCTATGGGCTTATCCGGAAAAAATATACAGACCACACGAAGAACTCAGAACCTTGCCAAAAGAGCGAAGAGAAAAGCCCCCACGAGGGGCCTCTCCACAGGCTCAAATGCCGGAGGACGCCACAACCACGTGGGACAATCCTAACCCTGGAGGTGGGTGCCCAACCCCAAAAGGGGTTGAAATAGGGGAGCTATCCCCCCGCCAAAGGCGGCTTTCTAGGGCCTTTCCTAGCTGTTGCTGAGAGGATTGGGTTCTAGTCATGTGGTGATGGGCTGGTCTTTCAGAGTGAGAACTGAGCGATCTCTGCCATACCCATAGCTTACTCTGACTTTTCCTTTTACTTATATATTTTCTAGATCTCAAGTGACGGCGTCTCTTCCGTGGATTGACCTCCCAATCTACCAAGATTGGAAGCCAAAGCGTCACATTTTTCCTTTGCCCCTCAACTTTCTCTTCATAATTACTGAGGGGCACAGGGCCCTGGGTGGGGCTTTGGTTTCCCGGGCGTTTCCGCACCCTCCTCAGCTCCCCGCCATGGAGTGGCTTCGGTCACCCAGGGTTTATTGTGGTCGGCAGAGAGGGTTCTGTGGGGGCGCTCAGTTATGGCCTTGGCCTTGCTCGGGGCTTTGGGGCTGTTCGGCCAGGCAGCTTGGGGAACAGCAACAACAAAAAATCCTAACCCTGGCGCGTCTGTAACCAAGACAGTGTCCTTAGACCCTCAAGCTGTTCCTCGGAACAGCAAGAACTTAAAGGAAAGCCTCCTAACTAAGTAAAAAGCAAAAACTAAGGTGCCTAGCAACAATAAAAAAACACCACACGTGGTGGAAAAATTGAACACAAGGAGAAGCGCCTAAACGTACCCTAATTTTAACACTTCCTGCAGGCCAACAATAACACAACCCGTACTAGCTAGTCTAAACCCTGCTCACTATCTCCCAGATACATACAAATGAGAAAAGACTCACTAGAGGAGAGCGAGCGTCGAATGAAGCCGGAGCGCGGGGGCACAAGTGTTGACAGTAGGCCCGCGAGGAAGAGAAGGAAGAATTGTTGCGCTTGGCGAGAGGCGGTAAGAAGCCACAACGCAAGAAAATCCACCGAATGTGGGAAGCTTGTGAATAACAGTGTTAAGATGAAAAATCTTTTTCCCTTTTTGTTCTCTTATTTTTTACGAAGTTTTTTCGTAGTGGGTACCCGATCTGTGACGACACCATAAGAGAAGTAGCGTTGCACTTATGAAGATGACTCCTATTCTTCCTCGCGGCGGTCGATTCAAACGACTGACGTGGATGTTGAATGGAGACTATTATACTAATAGGCAACATCGTCAATGATGGAGGGGCCCCTATTAAATATTATATTTTAGAGTTAAGATCAACCTTTCACCATAATTGTCTATGTGCCGGCTGGGCCAAATTATGTTTTAGATATAAGATCAACCTTTCACCATAATGTCTATGTGCCAGTTGGGTCACACCATGAAGGGCGGGGATCACGGCGGAAGCCTGTCAAGGCCCCCGGCTCATGTTCCCTGAGTGTATGCCTTGATACCCTCCTCAATTCAGATTATAAGGGTTCCGGCGGACTACCTGAGATAGTCGACTAACTCAGTTACGCGCTGATCCTCGCCGAGAAGACGGGGCTCGGTAATAGACGTAGGAAGTGCCATCGAGACAGCTTGTCATGGCAAAAGTTACTTCCCCGTGTTCTGTACAAACTACATTTTCTTTCTTTAAAAAAAAAAAAAAACGATTGTTGTAAGTATGACCGTGGACACACTCCTGTTGTTTGTTCTTGTATTCCTAGTTTTATGTACTGTGATAGTTGCGCCCTGAAAGGCGAACAAAAAAGGGGGGGATTGGTGGATCCCAGTACAAGAGAGAAACTCCCCCTTACACAAGATTACAAGTGGGTTTGAGGGCAAGCCTAGACGCTGTTTACGCCGGGCTGTGCCCAAAATGAGATATGTATGAGCTTAGAAGCTCAGTTTGCTTGATTTAGAAAGAATTGGGAATTTAGATTGCTTAATTCACACTCAGGTTTTATGATTAATAAAAGAAAGTTTTATATGTTTCAATTTTCGAAACTAGTTGCACTAGATTTCAATAAGTCCTAAGTGACTCTGTAAATATTTCCATTATCTAACTGTCCAGTTTATGAATAATAAAGAATTATTGCCCTACGGTTCATATGATTTTCAAGTTTCCAGGCTCATCGCCCTAGACTCAGAAGGTCGATAGAGAGCAGATGGCGACTCCAACATGTTCCTGGCTAGTTACACTAGTTTCAGTAGGTTTGATAATTGTCAATATGACTACGCCCAGGACCCTAGCTGAGCTCAGCATAGGTTCCGGGTCAGCGTGATGCAGGGTTGTTGCTTTTAACTCTGTCTCACCCGGTACAACAAACACCTCATGTATGAGGACTCTGTTGTTGGAGCAGGCTTCTTTGAAGCATTGCACTGCTCACACTCTGTCAATATTTTTTAACTGTGTTGTATGCACAACTACATAATTATACGAATAGCTTTTCCTGTTATGAGGTTCCTTGACTTAACCATGCGGTTATTAAGAGTTTAATACTACGAATGTCCCCCTCCAGTCTTGGAATTCAGGCAACATCGTCAATGATGGAGGGGCCACTATTAAATTATAGGTTTGATTCCCGAAGGGAAGTAGAGAAAACCTAATATTTAGTAGGGGCCCCGGAATCAATGATGACGACATCCCTCCCAGCCATCCCCTTCCCATTCGCTGATATTTTGAGTTATCTTGTTATATCATTGAAGGAAGAATTGTTGCGCTTGGCGAGAGGCGGTAAGAAGCCACAACGCAAGAAAATCCACCGAATGTGGGAAGCTTGTGAATAACAGTGTTAAGATGAAAAAAAAAAATCCTTTTTGTTCCCTTATTTTTTACGAAGTTTTTTCGTAGTGGGTACCCGATCTGTGACGACACCATAAGAGAAGTAGCGTTGCACTTATGAAGATGACTCCTATTCTTCCTCGCGGCGGTCGATTCAAACGACTGACGTGGATGTTGAATGGGGACTATTATACTAATAGGCAACATCGTCAATGATTCCGGGGCCCCTACTAAATATTAGGTTTTCTCTACTTCCCTTCGGGAATCAAACCTATAATATGGTCCTTAACGGGGACAAATTTGAACTAATACAGTACGGAACAAACGAAGCCCTGAAACAACAAAGCACCTACTTCTACAACGACCAGCCAATCATAGCCGAAGACCACGTAAAAGATCTGGGAGTCCAAATGAGTAGCGACGTAACCTTCACACACCATGTCACCAAAACAGTCGAAACAGCCAGAATAATGAGTGGATGGATACTAAGAACCTTCACCACACGGGAAGAGCTGTGTATGAAGACCCTGTGGAAGTCCCTTGTGCTCCCAAGACTGGAGTACTGCTGCCAGCTATGGTCTCCACACAAATTACAGGAAATAGCTGCCCTAGAAGCCCCTCAAAGATCATTCACCAACAAAATCCAGGGAGTACAGCACCTCAACTATTGGGAAAGACTAACCCAGCTAAAACTGTACTCTTTGCAGAGGAGGTGGGAGCGCTACATAGTCATATATGTGTGGAAGATCCTAGAGGGCAGAGTACCAAATGCAGGGATCACAGTTAACCACCATCCAAGAAGAGGGAGGCTCTGTTACATCAGAGGGTCCCAAGGCAACATACAGCGTGTGAAGACTCAAATCCACAACTCCTTCACTCGCAATGGACCTCGATTGTTCAACTGCCTCCCCAGTGAACTCCGGGACTTCAGTGGAACCAACCCTGAGAATTTCAAGACAAAATTGGACAGGTGGCTGGGTGGATTACCTGACCACCCACCAATACCAGGTTACCCCAGTCGTCACCACAACACCCTGCCTGAAGTCATCCAGGAGGGGGAGTCGGATCAAGGACAACCTGGTACGAGCGGAAGTCGACTTCAGCTTCACCGGTAAAAGGCGGAATCAACGAAAGTAAGACGAAAGTAAGTAAGTAAGACCTCCATCAAGCTTAAAAAACACCCACTAGACTCCCTTTCAAGATCAATTTTTAAATTTTTCCGAAAATGTCCCGAAAGTTACATGCTCGCTATTGCTTGCCAAGATAAAAGACACCTAAATGACACAAAAGTCTTAATATTGACAATGAAATGGGGCAAAATGTCTTAAAATCGCCAAACTAATGGGTCGAATGTCTTAAAATATGAAAACTAAAGGGGCTAAACAAGAGGGAGAAAGGTGTCCAGAAAAATTACCCATCTCCCCTTAATGGGTTTGACAACGTGGATTATAGCCAAATGTGTTTAGCCTCAACAAGAATACACTAATATTGCTCTCAACATTAATGATCAGGTTTGCCACGATAAACGACAAATATCAATCTACTTCAACACCTTCTTCACCTCCATATCAAACACACTTGCACAGAACCTACCGCAACCTTTCAATAAATACACGACAACAACGGCCACCTTTCGAAATTTCTACAGAGATAAAGGCATACACCCGAACACATTTGGATTGCAAAATGTTACACCAAAATACACTTTTGACGAGCTGTCTAACCTAAATGTACATAAAAGCACAGGACCAGACAAAATTCCTGCCAAATTTCTACGAGATGGAGCCATTGGTATAGCAGGTCCCCTAACCCACATCATCAACCTGTCAATTAACACCAACACTGTACCTGCTGAACTGAAGGAAGCTATTGTAACCCCTCTATTCAAGAAAGGAAATAAACTAGAAGTTGGCAACTACAGACCAGTTAGCATATTATGTATTGTATCTAAAATCCTTGAAAGAGCGGTATACACCCAAATTGAACACTACCTCAAAGAAAATTATCTATTTTATAAGTTTCAATCAGGTTTCAGATGCATGTACTCGACTGACTCCTGTCTCATCCACTTAACAGATCACATTCGTAAAGAAATGTCTAAAGGTAACTACACCGGTATGGTTCTTCTTGATCTACAAAAAGCGTTTGACACAGTAGACCATGATATCCTATGTAATAAACAACAAGCAATGGGCATTGGGTCTGTGAGTTGGTTTAACACCTTATTAGCGGGCTAGGCGGTCTAGCGGACCGTAGCGCCCAGCGGGGTGTTTTTACCCTAAATAGGGTTGTTTACGTGATCATTTTCATGCCTAAATAAGACCCAGAGCGTAAAACAAGTATCTATCTCTGAAAGGGCGTAAACAGAGCTTTCCAATGACACCCGAATCATACTTGTACGACCACTGGTTCTCTTGCAACGATCGTGCAACACGAGTGCAAAAACCCTGTAATTAGGTAATTTCCCTACATAATTCCCTGTGTAGCGAGTGAGAGAGGGGAGGGAAGGGTGGGAGGCACCTCAGTTGGTCCACCACGGTGGTCGTGAGTGGTCATAGGGTTGCTAGGCTCCTCACACCGCTCAGCTCTCTCTCTCAGCAACATTACGTGCTGAAAATGGCGCACGACATAAGTTGTGAACCGCCACTTAGTCCAAATTTATTTCACACGACATAAGTTGCGCACCGCCAATTAAGGGTTAAATCTTATCTTAATGGTAGAACACAAAGAGTCAAAATTGATGATAATATATCTGATCCTATGGCAATTAACTGTGGGGTCCCGCAGGGAAGCATCCTTGGTCCCTTACTCTTTCTCTGTTATGTGAACGACATGGAACTGAGCGTCTCGTGTAAATTATTACTGTATGCTGACGACAGCATGCTTCTGGTTTCAGGAAAAGACCCAATAAGTATTGCCGCTTCACTTTCCAAAGAACTAGAATCATGTAGTGAATGGCTAGTGGACAATAGACTATCTCTTCACCTGGGCAAGACGGAAGCCATCTTATGTGGGACAAAACGCAAACTGAAAGACATTGTGGGCTTCTCGGTCAACTGTAATGATATTCCTATAACAACAGTGTCACAAGTTAAATATCTCGGACTAAAACTGGACTCGAGTTTGTCAGGTGAAACAATTTTTGGAATCTATCCAGTGTAAGTGTAGAGCACGTATAAAATACCTGTACAGACAGGTGGGATTCTTGCCAGCGGTGACCAAAAAGACCCTTTGCCAAGTGCTTGTTCAATGTCATTTTGACTACTCTGCATCATCTAAATCAGCACAGCACAAAATTCAGGTCACTCAAAATAAAATGGTTAGGTTGATGCTGAACCTAGGACCCAGATCAGATGTTGGCCAGGAACAACTTCAGTCACTAGGTATGCTCAATGTCTCTGACAGGGCCAAACAAATCAGGCTCACTAATGCCTTCAAAATTGTCTATGACAGAGCTCCAGAGTATCTTAAGAGTGATTTTGTTAAAGCAAATGAGAGGAGTGGACATAATACAAGAAACAGGATGTTTAATTTTAAGGTCCCGAGAATCCAAGGACAGGGTAAGCAAACATTCTTCTTCACTGCCATCAAAGACTGGAACGACCTACCCCAGTCAGTCCGTGAAAAGAGAACACTGTATTCCTTCAGATGTAGCCTGAAGGAACACCTGAACCGGACAGCTGCGAGAAGGGAGCACCAAGCTTATGTCTACTACTAAATACGACATAAGAGATAGGCAAACCAAACTGAAATGATTACTGATTACGGATTACTGATATTTACCATAGGATGTAAGGTATCTTAACCCTCCTGGCCCGGGCAGGCTCTCCTAATGACGGAGCTCGTATCCGGGCGATCTGGTCGAATATCAACAAAAGTAAACTAAGGCTAATCTCGCTTAATATATGAGCTACATTAATCAAACATATATAGAAATGAGCGCCTTACCTTCCTACGTAGAATGGCGTTGAGTAGAGCTCTCTAGCTCAACTGGTTCCGGAGTGATGGTGATGGAAGTGGAGGTAACTTTTGCCGCGTATTTACCTCGGCGCGTCCGAACACTCAACCGCGGCCCCGGCTACGACGCCCAGTTGCACTTGTCGCTCCACCCACAATTATGCCGGGAAGCGATTTAATAGTGTTTTATTGGTTATTCTGTCATTTATTATAGTTATTATGTTATTTTCACTCAATAAAGTTATTTATATGAACTTATTTGTGTCTCTGTCACTTATTACTTAATTTTATTATTATTATTATGATTATTAGTGTCACTTTCACTGGACTTTGATAATTGGTAGTGTCATTTCCCCTTTTATGTATTGTTAGGTAAGCTAATAATATATATAGTGTCACTGTCACTTATTCATATTGTTATGAAGGCACTTATTATTACTTGTGTGTGTCTCTTTCACTTATACTTAGTTATATTATTATTATACTGTCACTTTGACTGGCCTAGGCTTATTGAGTGTCTTTTTCACTTATTTATTGTTAGAAATATATATTTTAGTGTCACTTTCACTTGTTCATATTGTTATTGAAGGCATTTATTATTACTTATGTGTCCTTTTCACTTATACTTAGTTATATTATTATTCTTAGCCTACATTTGAGTGTCACTTTCACTGTTGTCACTTCCACTTCAAAAGTTTGTTAGAGTGTGGAAGTCGTTGAAGCAGGTGCCAGCACACAGTCCAACTTGACACTCGAGGCATTCCCAAGTGGTTTTTGTGGGTTTGCGGGGTCTGCGAGTTGTGTGGCTGCACACATGGCACCTCTTCTGACTCCTAGCGTTACTACCTGGTGCTTTGAAAGGAAGGGCGCTGAGCTGGTGCTTCCTGAAGAATTCAGCACACCCCGTTCTGTCAAGCTGGCCTGGTCCTTGTATTGGCCTGCCTGGTGTACCCACATGTTTAGCCAGGAGCTCAAGTAGCACCTGCTTGTGGAACTTCCGCAGGGACTTGTACTTCTTGGCTCCTGGAGTCCGCAGACGGTAGATGTTGTAGGCATTGAGGATCGACATATCTACCGTATGCAGGATAAACTTCTTGTACCACCTGCAAGATGTTCGCAGGCAGTCGATGAAGCCCATCTGCATGTCGGACTTGTCAACGAGGCGCATGCTGATGTTATAATCCAGGACAGCAGCTGGTTTTTGGACGGGGTTCTTGGTTGTTCGGTCCACCTTCCCTGTGGCGACCATCTGGGCCTTGTGGCATGTGGTGAGGAGGTTGACCTTGTGCTGGTCATGCCAGTGGATGGAGAGGATGGGGCCACTCTTCTTGTGGAAGATGTCAGCCTTCTTCGTCTTGGTTGGGTAGCCTGGCATGCCCTTCCTTTTGCCCTTGACTGTGCCGACAGTTCCGGTCTTGCGGTCATGGAGGTACTTGGTCAGGAGAGGCGACGTGTAATAATTATCTGTGTAGAGGATGTGGTTATTATTGAAGTGCCTCTCCATCATCTTCTTCACTACAGCGCCACCAAAACCAATGAGAGGGTCAGTCACAACTTCTCCAGCCTTGCCGCTGTAGACTATAAAGTCCAGCACATACCCCGTCAAGCAGTCGCAGAGGACGAAGAGCTTGATGCCGAAGCGGTGTCTCTTGGACGGGATATACTGTCGGAAGTGCAGCCTACCCCGGAACAGGACCAGAGACTCGTCGAGGCACATCTTCTGGAAAGGAATCAGGTATGTGGTGAACCGATGGCGTATCATGTCATACAGCTTCCTGATCTTCCATAATGAGTCGGGAAGGTGGACTGCCATGTTGTTTGTCAGGTGGAGGTAGGAGAGGATGTCGAAGTATCTGTCCCTGGACATGTATTTGCCAAATGATGGAGTCGTTATGATGTCGCCAGTGATCCAGTAGTCAGCCAGAACGTGCTTCCTTATATGAGTCATCAGCATTGTGAGTGCCAAGAACACATATAGTTCTGCCACAGTGAGAGCTCTCCATGCCACCATCTTGGCACTGGTCTTCCTCCCAAGAAAGTTGGCACAGATAGCATGGTGGTGATTTGTCTCTTTGACGAGGTATTCCATGACTTCATTGTCATAGAAGCCACAGAAAAGTTCACTGGGGGTAGCATCTGGGCCACAGGGATATGCTGGTGACACCCCAGAACCCATCTGTACCTCGTCAAAGGCAGGACAATCTGGCTCAAAATCAGCTCCATCTGTCCACACAAACAGGTCGGATGCTGATGCTCGAGGTCGTGCTGCAGCAGGCACACGCCCTGGACGCCCTGGCACACGCCCTTGGCCACGCGGACGCCCAGGCGGACGCCCTGCACGCCCACGCCCAGGCCCAGGCCCAGGGGCAGCAGCGTCGGCAGGCTGACCACGTCCACGACCTCGCCCTCTCCCTCGATTTGTCGGCACATCCTCTTCCTCTTCCTCTTCCTGTTCCTGTTCCTCTTCCTCCTCAGGCGACGTCAGGTCATCTGGGGCAATGTTGGGGTCGTCAGCATCCTCCTCAGGAGACAATTCTGGTGAAGAAGTGACCGGGCGTCGGCGGTGTGGGGCGGGGGAGGCTGCGGGAGCTTCAAGAATGGGAGCCGAGGCCTCGGGAGTTGGGCTCCTTTTGCGGCGAGCCGAGGGCTTTTCAGCAGCAAATAATGCTCTGCGGTGTGTTGAGGCCTGTGGCACATCACCAATACCACTTGAAGAGGCCCTTTGGTCATCCTGAACGAGAGATGAAGGCGAGGGCTGTGGGTGACCCACGCGGCGTCCCGTGTCAAGGCGTCGGGACAATGGGATGCGGGTGGTTGCTAGGCCAGGGTCGGCGTCATTATCGCTATCTTCAGCTTCCCTATGCTTTTCTGCGGCTGCCCTGCGTGCTTTTTTAGCTGCACTTTTGATCAAGGATTGTTTGTAGAAATATTTGCCCACTTTCAAGGGCGTACGGGCAGGCAAAGGGGAAGGTCCTGGGGTAGGGCTAGGGCTAGGCCTAGGCTGACCTAGCAAAGATGGCGAGGGGGTAGGCCTAGGTTCTAGCACACTGGGAAGCTCAATGGCACCTTCCTGAAACACTTCCACATCAGGATCATCACTACTGTCTCCCCCCTCAAATAAATCGACATTATCGTCGTCTCCAAAGCCCACGAAATCGTCTTCACTTTCCCTTATAAATTGTACCTTGTCCACCAAGCTTTCGCCACTGCTCTCTTCATCACTTTCAAAAAGTTGTCGCTGTATAGCGCTATCACTCAACAAACGCTTAACTTTCTTTTGTTGAGCTCTCTTCTCGGTTGGAACAGGCGTTGAAGTTGCGAGTGGGGTAGCACTGGGGCCCGCGGGAGGTTGCAACGAATCGGACACGTCGGAAAACATTTTTTCACTATTACTCGCTATGGCGGCCACGTACGAACTGATAACACTAGTAGTTGAGGCTTGGTGACGCTGCGGTCGCTCCTACCATGCCAAAATTGGCCGCGCAAATTTTGAAGCATGCTTTCAAGCACAAAGATTTTAAAATGACACCCGAGTTCCGGCCCTTTTGTTTTGGTGTCATTTTAAAATGACACCCGGGCTGGAAGGGTTAAAATAACCCCCTAGAAATACTTTCTCTAAAGTATCTATTTCTTTTATCCTCCCCTTTTCCCCAGCTAACCTAATCCCACAAGGACCCCAATGGAAATACGCCTGACGGCCTTATTGGGCTATCCTTAGTTGGAATTATGCAAAGCTGGTACATGTCATATTTGTAACATACTATGTGGTACCAACTCTGTAAATTGCTAACTGAATAAATATTATTATTATTATTATTATTATTATAACACAACCATGGTAGGAGGTACGATTGGAAGAAATTCAGTTCTATAGGTAAGGTAGCGTCAATGAACTTGACAATAATCTTTATCCTTGACCTCTTTGTAACTCAAAAGTTCCTAGAGCAAACTGGATGTAAATATCCACACCTATTTCCTCGTGGATTCTTCCCAAATGATAGAAACGTCAGCCCGATTGCTTTCATTCATTTCGAGTTATAAGATGTTAAGGGGTCAAGATTATTGTCAAGTTCGCTGGCGCTACCTATAGTGTATGTGGATTTTTTTTCCACATATAAGATCTGTTCTACCTGGAACAAACTTCCTTCAGAACTTGTAAACAGTTCAAGAGGAGTGTTTATAGTATTTTGCACACTGCAATGAGTGTATTGCTCTACACAATATATTTCCTTCCACTTCCAGTATCTCCCCGGAACAGGCTACAAGCTCTTTGAGATACTAACTATTCCTTGTAATATTTTTGTTCTCTCTCTCTCTCTCTCTCTCTCTCTCTCTCTCTCTCTCATATTTCTGTTCTGTCTATCTTTCCCCTAACTCTACCGACTTTCCCAAATTTGTTGACTATCTAAACTCTAGAGTGGAACACATTCTATCTATCTCTCCTTTCTCAGAAATCTCCATCTTAGGAGATTTCAACGTTCACCAATGCCAATGGCTCTCCTCTCACACTACTGACCAACCTGGTGAACAAGCCTACATCTTTTCTATCCTAAATGACCTAGAGCAGTTGGTTCAGCAACCCCCCCGTATCCCGGATCGCTTCAGATATTGGCCCAACGTTCTTGACTTTTTTCCAACTTCTAACCCTTCTTTCTATACTGTCGATCTTTTTTCTCCTTTGGGCTCCTCCGACCATAAACTTATCTGTCACCTGTCCTATTTCTCCGGTTTGACCACCCGATCCTCCCAGCCGGCGGCACTTGTGTCACTTTGGTGCTGCCGACTGGGAGGCTCTCCAGCATTACTTCTTTGATTTCCCATGGAATGATTTTTGCTTCCATGGCCAAGGACCCTCGGAGAGTGCTGAACGCATTACCTAGGTAATCCTATCGGGCATGGAGGCATACATTCAATTTTCTTTCTCTCAGACTAATGCAAAAAAATCTTGGTTTACTCACGCTTGTTCTACTGCTTTCCGCAATAAGGAGGAAGCGTTCATACTGTACCGATGCCTTAAACCTCAAGAATCTCATTCTTCCTATGTTTCTGGCCAGAATCAAGCCAAATCTGTTCTTTGACTTGCCAAACACTCTTTCATCAATAACATATGCACTGAACAATCTAATTCTAGCTCTTCCCGAGCTTTCTGGCATCTAGCCAAAAATATCTCCAACAATTTTTCTTCCTCGTCTTTCCCTCCCCTTTTCCACTCTGATGGCACAACCATCAGTTCCTCCTCTGACAAAGCTAAACTCTTTGCTCAAACTTTCGCTAGAAACTCCACCTTGGATGATTCCGGTGCTATTCCTCCTTCTCCACCCCCCTCTCTCGTACTTATGCCTAATATCCTAATCTCTTCTAAGGATGTACTTTCCACCCTCTCTGGGCTTAATACTAAGAAGGTGTACGGTCCGGATGGTGTTCCTCCTGTTGTACTCAAAAACTGTGCTTCCGTGCTGACTCCCTGCCTAGGCAAACTCTTTCGTCTCTGTCTCTCCTGTAACATGTTCCCTTGCTGGAAGTTCGCTCTCATTCAACCTGTCCCAAAGAAGGGTGACCGCCCTCAACCCTCCAACTATCGTCCAATTGCTCTCATTTCTTGTATCTCCAAAGTTTTTATAACTATTCTAGAACAAGAACGTCCAAATCGGATGACACAAAGTGGAAATTAGAAGAAAAAAGATTTGTATTTTCCCAAACATGCAGTACGGTAGTAGAATAAACCAAGATCACTGGAACAAATCATCCCATTTACCTTTTGAAAATTATGACGCATTTTGACAGTTCATTCTGGGTAGGCTATCATCCGACGATTTAATACAGCATAAAATGGATCTGTACTGTGTGAGTCTGAAATAAAGCATTATTATATATTATATATTATTATTATCATTATTATTATTATTATTATTATTATAAATACACTGCTCGAACATGTCAAAATAGATAAAAACCCTCACTAATATTTAAACACGATCCCTCCATGTAACTCATTTCCACCCCCTGAAATATGGTGACCACCCTATTTCTTAAGTTAAGAAGCATATGCGTGAAAGCGGTGCTGGATGGGAGGAGAGGAGGGGCGTCAACTGACTGGGGACAGAGGTGCATTAGGGTGATTCGTTCGTGGGATTCGAGGATTATGGCATCCGGCAATAGATAGATAGATAGATAGATAATAACCCCCAACACGTCGCACCAGATAGTGTTATGTCAAGAATGACTGTTACAACTATTTGTGCAGGCAATATTCCAGTACAAATCAGTTCCTTATATTATATTATAACTCCTTTAATAAGATGACACCTTTTTAATTTTATTCTGGTTATCATTAGTTGGTTTTCTTCAGCTGGAGAAGGACCTATGGAAGCCAAAAGGTTAAGATTTTTAACCTTTTCATTCCCAGAGGCTCTTCCTAAGTTGAATACAACCACCTAGTGATAGTCAAAATAATATCAAAGACATCAAAGTCTGCACACCTACGATGAGACACTTTATCTTAAAGAAACACAGAGTTATATACGAGTAGTGGCACGATATTAGAATTAACAAGTTTGTCTAGTCTACCCCATCTATATCATAATCACTCTCAACTGATTCCTTATCTGACTCACCCCGATCCTCACCAGGCTAATCCTCATCCGAGTCATCCTCATCTGACTCACCTTCATCCTCACCCGACTCATCCTCATCCGAGTCAACCTCATCTGACTCATCCTCATCCGAGTCATCCTCATCTGACTCATCATCTGACTCGTCATCAGAGTCAGGGAACCCTTCCAGTGACCGCTGAAGGTACAGGAGGCCAGGCAGTATGGCAGTCAACCTAGTGATAATTTCTGTGATAGTTGGTCGGTCCTCTTTGTACTCTACCATGTCGGCCACAAGTTCCTCAAGTCCCTCCGGCCAAGCACTCAGTCGTCCAGCCTTCATCTGCTTTACAACCATACGTTCAAGCATCATTCCAAGAGAAAAAATGTCACTAGCAAAAGATGCCCCTCTGTTAAAGAACACCTCAGGAGCATACCACTTATACTGAATGTAATTAATGACATTATGGTTTCTTGTATGTGCAACTTGATCTACAAGTGCCCCCAATCCAAAGTCAATCAGAGCGGCTCGAACCTTTCCAAGACCAGCCATAGGAACCTTGACAATTACATTATCGGCTTTGATATCGTTATGTAGGACCCCTGCCTTGTGAACATCTTGTAGGCTGCGTGCCAGTGCCAAGAACACTTCCACCAACCCTTGAGCAGTAAGACGGCTATACGCACGACTTAGAGTCTTGCCCTCCACACAGGACAGGAAGAGACAAGGACGGTCGGAGCAGTTGGCATGCAAGGCTGGGGAGCCTCCAGCACCCCGCAGATGATCCAGCAATAAAGCCTCACACCAGAAAGCCTGCAACATGCTCCAATCTTCTCGCTTACCCAGTTTGCATACTAGATATTTACCATTGTCCCGAAACAGAAATGTTTCACACGAGGCACCAGAGCTAAGAGAACGCTTATAAACAAGCTGTGGCTGTAGCTGTTCGTAAGAACAGGTACAGCTTGGAAGCTGATCTTGCAGTACAAGCTTCTGAGAAGAAGCTTTCTTGGGAGGGTCAATGACAAAATCGAGACAGGCAAGGACATGTGCCAAGTGAGGCCTGCCAAACTTTTGGTACTCTGCAGTGTTGGCCATCCATTCACAGAATTCCTGGAGTCCAGTAGGATAACAAGACACAAAAGACTTCTGCATCAAAACCTTCCAAGTGTCAAGGAAGGTGTGACCAAATGACCTAACAACAGCATCAGAACGAGCGAGTGTGTTTCCAACCGTTCGGTGTAGTTCCAGTAGCTCCATCACATTAGCCCTCAGCTCCCCCACAGCCAGGGAACCTCCCCCACATAAAGGATCTTGTTGGTCATTTTGATCAACAATTGTTAACAGATAAATCTTCTCACCAATTGTCAATAGATAAATCTCTAAATACTAGATTGTATGATTAATTTATAAAAAAAGTTTGGAGCAAACTAATAACACACCTGATAGCTGCAGCTGTAGCCTAAGAATGAGGACTTGTCAGTGAACGCCTGACTATACAGGCCGGTAATGACTCCAAAGTATATACATCTTGGCTATAACAATAAATTGGCTTTTGTGTTTCTTTATTTTTACTATATGATTTCTTTAATTATTGTTAAATGTTTGTCTAAAATTAACAACTCTGAAATAGCGATATATAAACAAAAATTAAAAATAATGGAAAGGCATTTATTTGATTGTATTAAAGTTAGGGGTAAAACATAATCTTATCTTGTCAGGGGGACCCACAGACTCGCAGAGGGCTGCTTTCGGGCAGCATGATATGCGGGGGTTGCGCAGGGGAACCAGGAGCAAGGGATAGGATCGTGTCACCCGGCTGAAGTTGGTTCCCGTTTCCCAGTAATTAGTTCCCGATTCAAGTGTTAATGTCATTTACCTAAATAAAACATCCCAAAACGTTGTTATGTTTATAGCGGCAGAGATAAGTTATATGCCATACAGAAGCTATATGTATAGGCTTTCCATTGAACCTATTATCAACTTGCAACTAACCTAAGAACCGCCTCTAATAGAACCACAATAGTAAAAAATGGCATTTCCTCAGTTAAAGCATCCAAAATTGTTGCTATAATTATAGTCTATATGCTTATAGCGACAGATATGAGATACATGCCATATAGAAGCTATATGTATAGGCTTTCTATTGAACCTATTATCAACTTGCAACGAACCCAATAACCGCCTCTAATAAAACCGAAATAGTAAACAAATGTCATTTCCTCAGTTAAAACATAATTTTGTTTTCCTATATTGTCTATATGCTTATAGCGGAAGACAAGAGATATATTCCATATAGAAGCAATTTGTATAGGCTTTCCATTGAACCTATTATCAACTTGCAATGATCGAACCTAAGAACGGCCTCTAATAGAATCTAAATTGTAAAAAAATGGCATTTCCTCAGTTTAAAACATCCACAATTGTTGCTATTTATTAGTGGATATCATCATTGTCGATATGCCTATTAATATAATAGCCTCCTTTCAAGCGCCCGCGGGTAGCCAGTTTGAAACTCCCGCTGCGGGGATAAGGAGTACTACATCATAAGTGCAACGATACTTCTCTTATGGAATCGTCTTATGATTGGGGTACACAATACAAAAAAACTTCGTAAAAAATAAAAGAGAAAAAATAAACTCAAAACTAGTTTTGCTTTCCATCTCGTGGATTTCTTGTGCGTGGCTTCTCGCACAGAAAGTGGCATCCGAGACGCCATATTTCTTCCTTCCTTTCCCCGCGACCATCCCAATCGGATGTGCGCGCCTGTGCTCTGCCACATTCTTCGTTCGCTCGCTTCTAGTGAGTCCTTGCTCATTTGTATTTATCTGAGTTGTATTGAACAGGTTTAGACTAGCTAGCAACAGGCTACCCCATTGGTATGCCCGCAGGGCAGTGTTAAAATAGGGTACTATTGTACAGGCGCCTACAATCCTCCAGGATCCACGCCTCATGTGTTTTTTGTTTATATGTTTCTGCACCTTAGCTCTGCTATTAACTACTAGTTATAGGAGGCTAAAATATCCGCAGCAATAGGCTTCTGACCGTCCATATGAGGTAGTTGCTCTTTTATTATTATAGCAGACGCCCTGGTCTAAGAGTTGTCACACGTAGTGTGGAACTTTCCATGGTTCGAGCCTTCTTTTCCCCTCTCGTGGGGCCCCCCACCAGATGTTGCAGCAGTGTCTTCAGGAGGTAAGGTAACAACAAGGAGTATGATTACTACAAGCCTCGTGGCCAGCCTCATTAGGGGTCTCCGTAGGGTCTAGGGGTCTTGTATTTATTAATAAATATTATTATTATACTATTATAGCCCTAAGATATTTCCCTCGTTTATATGTTTATGTGTATTTAACATATAAACAGGGAGTCAGGAGACGTCCTGATGGTGGTGTGGGGGTGTTTTGGGGGGGTCGGACTTTCACAAATAAGTCGACCCTTCCAAAGTTTTGGCTCGTTTCCTTCCGGCGATCTTTCTACATACTGACGCCTACCCTCGCCTCGCAGGCGAAAGGACTGAGCCAAAATATCCCGGCGTGGTGTGCTCTACCACGAACCTTCAGGCGGAAATGCAAAATTCCTAAGGGAGCAATCTCGGCCCGCCGAGCGAACTGGCCCAAACCGATAGCCTAGCACGGCATGACTTTCCTCGCCCGGCGCAACAGTCTAGTGGGGTTATTTCCATCTAGACCATAGTCAATAGATAGTTACTACGGATTAATTAGGCCAGTGGCACTTTGTCACAGGTAAGCAGTTCAATAGGAAATTAAGTTTTCCTAAGGCAAGTCCAGCGGAAGGTTAGAGTAGCAGTGCGCTATAGCTAATTTTCCGGCGGACTTGAAGGATAGGATGTGTTAACACCTCTCAAGTTATCCTTATGAGCATTGATTTCTGGAAATGTTCTACTTCCAGATTTCATCACTCCAGTAGCAGCACAGGCAGCAGGTGAGGGAGCCGATCACGGCGGGGTTTTTTTTTGCTCCATCATGCCTCTGTTTACGCTGTGCGCTACAACTAACTGTCCCCTTCTCCCGGGTTTTGCTCATAAACATTGCATCAGATGTGTAAAATGCCTCGACAGATCTAGAGGCCTTTGGATATCTAAGAAGTGCGTCGTTTGCTCAGAACTCCGGTCGAACTTGTTTGAGAAGAGGGATCATTCGTGCCTAGTAGCCCTTCAGGAGATTAAGACTATCTTTAATCTCTATGCAAAAGATGTGGCCCATAAGGCATTAATTTGTGATGACGACGCACTGTGGGACCATCTTGTGATTAAATCTCCAGTGTTAAAAGCAACGCCGGCTAAGTCTACTCCCAAATCGAAAACTAAGGCTAAAGTTGTGTCTAAGGAGTCAGTTAGTAGTAGCGAGAGTAGCGACAGCGATGAGGCAACCCCCCCCTGACCACCGCAAACGAGAACGATCCCCTTCGCCGAGGACCAAATCTAGGTCCAGGTCTAGGTCTCCTCATAGACGAGTACGCCAATCTTTAGTAGAATCAACGGCGAAGTCTAGTAAGAGAAGGCGGGAAGACTCTGTGACATCGACCCCAAAATCAAGTAGTGGACATAAAAGTTCCCTCAAGGATGAGACGCTCCCGCAGCGCCAGCCTTCGCCGGCTCCGCGGCCACTTTCCTCCGTCTCTGCCTCCATCTCTGTCCAATCAGGCAACTCGGAGGCGGGGACGGGGGAGACTAAGTCAAATCCCAGGGATGGGTTTAAAGAAACTATTAGTGAACCACAGAATACAATCTTTGCTATACCCAAGGTAAGTCTTACCGCACCACGTACGGAACAACCGATAGTGTCACAACGGGTGCTGGCGGAACAATACCGGGGCTATACACCTTGTACCGTGCAGCACTATGACAATTCTCAGGCTAGTATTATACCGGACTCCAAACCACCCGCCGTGATTAACAGGGGTGTTTGGAGACAGTCGGAGCCGGCACAAGCACAGTCTATGTTTCAGGGCCAAGACAGACAGAGGGTTAGTGATAATATTCCCTCGTCAGTCCCGGACTTAGTGTGGCCTTTCACTGAGCCGGTGGCAGAGCACAGGCAGGAAACGCCGGAGGTTGTGGAAGTGCCGGAGGAAGTAGAGGAACTTGAAATATCCTCAGGACAACCAGTGAACGAGGAAGGCTGTGAGGAGGGTTCAGAGTCTTTTCGGGGATCTCAGAGTAAATATGTGACAACAGATGACCTTAATGATATCTTGCATAAAGTAATGAGACAATATCATATCCCTAGTTCTCAGGTCCCTCCCACTCCGGCGCCGGTAGCTCCACCGATTGAATCGACTGTGAGGCCCTTAGAACCTACCGGAGCTCCACCTCCCAGTACTACCATGCCTCTGCTTAACGTCAATCAAACGACCACCACGGCAAGTGACACGACAATGTCCGCCGCCTTGACAACCACAAATGTCTGAGTTATCACGGATATAACCCCTCCTCCCCTAGACAAAATTCCACATAGAAAAGGCCCTATGACACTTCTATACGGGCCTGACTGTTCATGGGTTCCGGCGATTGCCAAGAACGTTCACAATGGCACAGACAACAATATCGGGGGAGGTTCCGGTCCCGAGTGATTGGACCATAGAGGTTAGCAAAAGCAAGAAACTGAGGGCTAAGGATACGCAGGGAAGGTTGTTGAATGTTTTAATTAAGGCTATACCCAATGTCTATAATCCTGATTTCTTTGTGTATTCGTCAACTCTGGCTTTGCCTCCAGCCTCATCTGCAAGACTTTTTGCAGACTGGACAAAATCTGACGGTGTCAACGATATGAAAGCTCTGAACGCATTGACGCCGGAATTGGATACAATTCCGGCGCTAGATCAAACACACAGTCCAGTCTTGCAGGTGGGGCAGGTAGGCGTGGGCCCTTGGGGGGACTGGGAAGCTGAGGCGCAACAGTTTGCAGCTACCATTACGACTAAATCCTCCCACCAAATTCCTCAAGAAACCCACTATTGGTTCTCACTCCCCATAAATAAGGCGGGAGGGGTGTCCTAAGCTCTTTTTATTTTCTTTCGGCCCCCAAACTTGCTCTCTATGAGTTAAGGGAACCTTTCTCGACTCCTCCCCCTGCTCACTTGGATAGAGACATTAAACTAAGAAACAAAGCCTATAGACTTTTTTCCCAATATCTTGTAAGTCTCCAGATAGAGTCCCTCACACGGACTATTGAAGCTATTGAAAATAAAAATGTAAGACAGGCCACGGAGTTGTCACGGCGGCTGCTCTTACAAAATTCAATCCAGTCTCTCGGCGACATCAGAATAGCCCTACTAGAGGCCGTACGAGCACGCCAGGACTTGAGGGTGTTTATGGTGAAAAAATTACCGGAAGACATTGGTCGCCGGGTGACTCTTTCCCCTGTCTTAACTGCCTCTCTATTAAATTTAGATACATGGAGAGAAGTTTATAATTTGGTAGGCAGCTTGACGCAGAGTGCCTCCCAGTTTAAGAAGGACTCGTTCAAGAAACCATACTCCAAACAAAAGACTGGAGGTAAGCCTCATGCTAACACTGCTAAGCAGTCCTTTCAGGACTCCCGGTCATCCCCACAGCAGGGAGGTACTCAGCAAAAGTAGAAACAAGGTAAACCTCAAGGTAAGTGGAACAAGAATAAGTCACAACATAAACCAAATCAGGGAACGACATCTGCCAAACCTAGCCAGCCATCTACCTCTACCCCAGTACCAACAAAAAACTAGTCAGTCAAACTCTCTCTCTCCCGGGGCCTACCGCAGGCGAGTTGGATTCGAGGGTAGTTCTGCCGGAAAACCCCAGTCTAGTGACGGGGTTGTTTCAAGCATGTCACAGGGCCTGGCCCCGGCGAACATGGGCGCGGACAGTGACACGCAAGGGAATCACCTGGCGGTGGCTCCGGCAGCCTCGTTTACGTCAAGCTCTAGAAGTCAACCATGTTTCTTTAGAGGTGGAGTCACTAGTTCAGGAAATTATCACCAAGCATGTCATTGTCCCGGTAGACTCAACTTGCCGGGTTTTCACGTCCAGACTCTTTCTTGTGCCAAAGCGGGACAGTGTGCAGATGCGACCAGTAGTAGATCTCTCGTGTCTGAACACTTACATTCACAATTCAGTCTTCAGGATGCTCACAATGAATCAAATCAGGCTCACCCTCCCGCCGCTAGGCTGGATGTGTTCACTAGACCTGACCGACGCCCATTGGCATGTCCCGATAAACAAGAGATTTAAAAAATTCCTCGCCTTGAGGATAAGGCAAGAGACTTATGTCTTTCAGAGAAAGCCTTTCGGTTTGAACTTGGCACCAAGAATATTCACGAAACTAGTCCGGCAGGCACTTATGCCAATGTTAGCTCAGGGGATCAAGGTGTTGTGGTACCTAGACGACTGGCTAGTAGTGGCGGAGTCAGAGAGTTTATGCCGTATCCATGTCAATCAAGTAATAAATCATGTACAAACCTTAGGGTTCAAGGTCAACCTGGTAAAGTCGAACCTTGTTTCCACACAGGTAATTCAGTTGATAGGGCTTGTCTGGGACACAGCCAATCTTACTCTCAGTCAGAGTGTGGACAACCGAGACAGATTTCGCAGGAAATTGTTCGTGTTTCTCCACAGTCTGAACACGACGAGGAAGACGTGGGAGTCCCTGGTCGGTTCTCTCAACTGGATTCAACTAACTGTGAAGTTGGGCCGGTTGAAAGTAAAGAGATTATTCATGATAGGCAACAAATGTTTCCCACTCTTACCGGAGGGAAAATTATGGCCTATCCCTCCATTAATTCACAACTTACTGTCGGTCTGGGCAAGGAGGGAAGCATTGCACTCAATAATGACGTGGGTTTCTCCCCCACCTACGGTATGGGTAGACACGGATGCTTCTGGGACAATAGGCTGGGGATATCAGTCGAATCTAGGCCACCAAAGGGCAAGGCCTGTGGTCCAAAGACGAGAACTTTCATACCAACAAACAACAACTTCTAGTCCCTTTGTTTTTTCTCCAAAATCACAGCTCTTCTTTACAGGGAAAATCAATAGCCTTTCGGATGGACAACTTGAATACAGTCCACTGCATTCAAAAGCAAGGGTCAACGAGGTCTCGCAAGTTGCTGGAATTGTCAGAGGAGATTTTTGCTCTAGCCGAAACGTTGAGCATACATCTTAATGCATCTTACCTCCAAGGCGTAGCGAACGTCTGGGCAGACGCCATGTCCCGGAGACAGAGCACAGTAGTAGAATGGGCGCTCAAGCAAAACTTCTTCAACAGGATGATTGCAGAGCCATCCCATCCACAAGTGGATCTATTTGCATCCGAGGGAAACCACAGACTCCCTCTCTACCTAACCTGCCGGGAAAGAACTGCGGCGGGGGGTCCAAACGCATTGTCGGAGGACTGGAACAAATGGAATTCAATCTATCTTTTTCCGCCTCCAGACGCTTCACTCATGTGTCAAGTAGTTCACAAACTACGGGGTTACCGGGGCGTGGTCTCGATGATCGCGCCACTTTGGCTGGCCCAGGTGTACTACCACCAGTTGAAAATGTGGTGCAAGAACCCGGTGTCACTCCCGGTCTCGTACTTCCACTTGCAGACAATTGGCAACCTAGGGACCTCGCTGACTTTTGCCTTATGGACATTCAAAATGCCAAATGGTTAACTCAGTATGGGGAGAGCATAACAAATAAATTTCTTAATCAATATATTATGTCTACCAGGCGACAATATCAAGCTCATTGGAAATCGTTTACAACCTGGATAGTAGAGACGGCGCAAACAGACTCATCAGTTGCTTTGGTCTTTAAATACTTAGACTATTTGTTTGAGCATAAGCATCTTTCTGTAGTCACACTAAAGAATCACTTATCTGCCATTAGAAACCCCTTTTACGACCTTACCGGTCTACCCATACCACAGGAGGAGGAGAAAGGGTTCATGAGAGCATGTTTCAAACTACGCCCACCACCACGGCACCTCATGCCTACCTGGTCGCTGGTAAAAGCTTTATCTTTGCTTCATTCGAGCAAATCAAACTACAGACCAATAGCTATAACTTCCACTCTTGGTAAAGTCTTTGAAATTATATTAAATAATCACATAATTAAGCATCTTGAGAATAATAAATTAATCAGTGATAGGCAATATGGTTTTAGACGATGTCGATCAACTGCAGACATTCTTTGCCTTCTTACGCATCAAATCAACCAAGCTACAGACCAACATGGTGAAACACATACAATAGCACTGGATATATCAAAGGCATTTGATAGAGTCTGGCATCAATCCTTATTGTCGAAGATGTCACACTACGGCCTTGCATCATTAGTTCCACTAATTTCTTCTTATCTTCATAACAGAAAAATACGTGTAATGGTAGATGGCCTTTATTCTCAATTTCACTCAATAAATGCTGGTGTTCCCCAGGGATCAGTTTTGGCCCCAACTCTTTTCCTCATTCATATCAATGATCTCATATCTACCACTCATAATCCAATACATTCCTATGCAGATGACTCAACACTCCACAGTTCCTTCACATTTACCAATTCTTTCACCCAACCCGATCTTATAAATTCAAAAATAAGCACTGCAATTTCTCTGAACCAGGACCTTTCTAGAATTGAAGAATGGGGACAAAAGAATCTAGTTTCCTTTAATGCACAGAAAACCAAGTACATTCAATTTTCTAACAGACAGAATCTCACTGACTCCCATATATTTTTTAATGATGTAAATGTTCCCACTTCCCCTAGTATTGACATTCTCGGTGTAACATTAACTACTAACTTGAGCTGGACACATTATGTTAGAAGCATTGCTAAGAATGCCTCTAAAAAACTGGGACTCCTGTACAGAGTTCGAGAATTCTTCACTGACGAGCAGTTGGCCGTAATATATAAAAGTCATGTGCGTTCTCAGATGGATTACTGTTCACCTCTGTGGAGTGGAAGTGGAGTGGTTGCATTGAGGCAGTTGGACAAAATTCAAAATAAAGCTATTAAATTAATCAATAACCCTGCAATCACACAGGACCTTCCTACATTATCCATACGAAGAAACGTTGCATCCCTTGCATTATTCTACAGATATTTTCACAGCAATTGTTCCGAGGAACTTGCTTCAATTCTGCCGCCTCCCCACATCTTTCCCCGTAGAACTAGGGCAGCTGAGAGCGCCCATGAATTTACACTTTCTCCTCCACAATGCAGAACTTCTGCTTATCAAAATTCATTTATCCCTAGAACTACTACTCTTTGGAATTCACTTCCCTCGAATTGCTTTCCACAAACTTACAATCTACAAATGTTTAAATCCAGTTGTTACAAACATTTTATGAATGGAGGATGCCTTTAGGCACATGGACCTTTTTGTTTTATCTGTGTGTTTCCTTCCTCCGTTCATTGTCTCTTAAAAAAAAAAAGAAAACAAAAATATAATAATGCGCCGGACTTTGATTCATTACTAAAGAAAGCTGTGTTCCTTATGGCTTTGGCGACAGGAAACAGAGTATCTGAGCTGGCGGCGATGAGCAACGAACCTAATTGCCTCAGGTTTGGGAGATTGAACGAGCATTCGTAGCAAAGAACAAACACTGTGATCATGTATTTCAGAATTCACAGTACCGGAACTTAAACGCGGACATACGCATCACGTTTTGTACCCAGTGCAGGCTTTAATAAAGTATATGAGGGTAGGAAAACCTCAACAACCAGGAGCCTTATGGGTCAACAACACAGGTACTCGCGTCACGAGAAAAAGATTGGCCTCCTTACTCGTAGAAGTCATTAGGGAAAGTAATCCCGGCGTAGTGGGCAGAGCCCATGACATCAGAATGTGGGCTGTCTCTCTTAGATTCTTACAAAATTATTCGATTGATGACATAGCTAACACTAATTTGTGGGCTTCAAATCATACATTCCTGTTGGTGGCCCTAGATAAACCAAAGCTAGCCTGTGTAGCCTTACGACAGAGGGTCTCATGAGTTATTGTGCTATTACTTGTTAAGTTTAATCTAAAAAAAAAAGGGGGGGGGGGGTGCAGGTAAGCCCCAAGACCCTGAGAGTCCCTCCGCCGGATGACGTGATAAGTTCACGAGCTGTGATACTTTATAAGTTGAGCTGGTTTTACAGCTCCAAAATATTGTTCTATGTATAGATACCTATAATAGTTGCAACTATATAGTCAATAATTTTATGTACAAATTATATAACATGTACAAATAAATTTAAGGACAAAAGATATGTTGATCAGGAATATAGTTTTGTTCCCTGACAACAAGTTTTTGAATCTCGAGATGAGAATCAAGGTATGAATCTCGAGATGAGACTCTTATCATATGTATATAGCAGATCTTCTTTGAAGTAACGCACTGCTTTCTATCCTTTTATACATTTGTTTATACTATATTGTATGTAAACAATAATGAAATCAAATTTGCTGTGCGATTCTTTGTCTCTACCTATGGTATTATTAGTGGTTTGATATTATTACGTATGTCCCCCTCCAGTCTTGAGATATCAGGCATATCGTCAATGATGGAGGGGCCACTAATAAATTAAAGGTTTGAGTCCCGGAGGGAAGAATGAAAACCTAATATTTAGTAGCGCCCCAAAATCATTGACGATGTAGGGCCCTCCCTTCCATCCCCTTCCCATTCATTTGATGTCTTGAGTTTAGTCTTAATATATCAGTGAAGGAATTAAGAAATATGGCGTCTCGGTTGCCACTGTCTGGGCGAGAGGCCACGCACAAGAAATCCACGAGATGGAAAGCTATAGCAAAACTAGTTTAGAGATTATTTTTCTCTTTTATTTTTTACGAAGTTTTTTCGTAATGTGTACCCCAATTATAAGACGATTCCATAAGAGAAGTAGCGTTGCACTTATGATGTAGTACTCCTTATCCTCACGGCGGGAGTTTCAAACTGGCTACCCGCGGGCGCTTGAAAGGCTATTATATTAATAGGCATATCGTCAATGATTTCGGGGCCACTACTAAATATTAGGTTTTCATTCTTTCCTCCAGCACTCAAACCTATAATATTATCTATATGCTTATAGCGGCAGAGATGAGATACATGACATATAGCAGCTATACGTATATGCTTTCCATTGAACCTATTATCAACTTGCAACGGACCTAAGAACCGCCTCTAATAGAACAGAAATAGTAAGAAAATGGCATTTCCTCAGTGAAAACATCCACAATTGTTGCTATATTGTATATATGCTTATAGCGGCAGAGATGAGATATTTGTCCTCCAAAAACCTGCTTCCAGAAAATAGCTATACATATGTTAGTGAAGCGTGGGAGACCAGGTCGTGGCTTGATCATGCAATCTCTAGCTCTGACTTTCATGACTCTATCTCAGAAATGGCCATAAGATACGACATTACGGATGACGACCACATACCTATAGAATTAACAATCCAAATTAATAAGGCACCGGAAATAACAGAAACTAGCAATAGCATCAAGGCAAAAGTTCCATGGAATGTAATCTCAAATGAAGAGTGCCAAATGTACTGTGATAAAACCAAAGACTTATTAAATAGGGTGCAATATGATGGTAATGGTGTAGCACAATGCAGGGATCCAAAATGTAGTGATGCACAACACAGAAAGGACATTATTAAATTTTACAATAGTATAATAGATTCTTTATCAAAAGCGGGGGAAAGTATTTTTAATAGCCGTAAATATAAGTCCTCATTCAATAAGCCAGGTTGGCAAGACTATGTGGCTGACCTGTATCAGGCCTCCAGAGATGCTAGGTCTCATTGGCTTGAAGTAGGTCAGCCTAGACAGGGGCCTATATTTGAACTTCACAAAAGAGCAAAGGCTAGGACCAAATATGCCATTAGATTTATTAAGCAAAATGAAAACCAATTAAGGAAGGAAGCCCTTGCAAAGAGTCTGGCAGAAAAGGATACTAACTGTTTTTGGAAGGACATCAGATCCATGCAAAATTGTAACACACCATTACCTGTCAGTGTTGAGGGGGTTACGGGTGAAGAGAACATTGCTGACTTATGGAAAACTCATTTTAAGGAACTACTTAACAGTGTAAACCAATGGTCTACTAATGGTGCAATTCAATATGTGAAAGATAGTAATTATGAAGACATTAAAGTGACTGAAAGTGATCTTGAGAATGCCATAAGAAAACTTAACCTAAACAAAGCTTGTGGGCTGGATGGTATATATGCAGAACATCTTAAATATGCAGATAAGTTGTTAATAGATAAACTTAGTTCTTGCATCACCAGTCTATTTACGCATGGTGTCCTGCCGGAGTCTATGATATCCGTAATACTTGTTCCTGTCATTAAAGATAAATCAGGTAAAATTACAGCTAAAGACAACTACCACCTTGCTAGTGTGGTGAGTAAGGTAGTTGAAATGATAATGCTAGAAAGAATGTCTGCATATATTGTCACCAGCAGCAATCAGTTTGGCTTTAAGAAAAATCACGGCACAGACCAATGCATATATGTGCTGAAAGAAGTGATTGATACATACAACAAACTAAATAGCTCAATTTTCTCTTGTTTTATTGATGCAAGTAAGGCTTTTGATAGGGTGTGTCACAAAACCTTATTTGAAAAATTTGTTAACGGGAGTGCCTAGCTATATTGTTAGGATACTTATTTTCTGGTATGCTAATCAAAAAATGTGTGTAAGATGGGGCAACATCCTGTCAGGCTCTTTTGACGTAACCAATGGTGTTAGGCAGGGGGGGATATTGTCTCCGTATCTTTTCAATGTCTACATGGATGATCTTAGTCTGGAGCTGAACAAGACTCGCACTGGGTGCTGTATTGGCAGCACCATTGTAAATCATCTCATGTATGCTGATGACCTAGCCTTAATCGCACCCTCTGGAGCAGGACTGAATAAATTATTAAGAGTATGTGAAAAATTTGGAATCGAACATTCAGTCAAGTTTAATCCTATAAAGAGCAATATCATAATATTTAAATCTAACCTTCTATTGAAATCAAAGCTACCTAAATTCCATTTGTATGAAGAAATTATAGAAGAAGTAAGTAAAGTAAAGTATCTAGGACACTATATTTCAAGTGATCGCTCAGATGATGAGGATATGGGTCGTCAGCGAAGGCAACTTTACATGCAGGGAAATTCAATATTAAGAAAATTTTATATGTGCACATGGGATACAAAAATAACA
The DNA here is from genome assembly GCA_032716605.1 of Paralithodes platypus. Lineage (NCBI taxonomy): Eukaryota > Metazoa > Arthropoda > Malacostraca > Decapoda > Lithodidae > Paralithodes > Paralithodes platypus. The sequence goes on from CM064481.1 coordinate 16,035,318, forward strand.
TTGTTCAACTCTTACTGCTCACCAATGTATACAGCACAACTATGGTGGAACTATAAGAAAATGACAGTGAATAGACTAAGTATATCATATCACAATATCATGAAAATGTTTCTGGGGCTCTCAAAATATGAGAGTACAAGTACGCTATGTGCCTATATGAACTTACACTGTTACCAATCACTCATTAGAAAGCTAACATATAAATTCATTCAGCGCCTTAACACTTCTGAGAACAGTATCATTAAAATGCTACAAACTCCAAGCATAGTGTACACCTCTAGGATCCAGGCACACTGGAGGAAGTTGCTCTATATTTAACCTTAAGTAATGATTTCAGGTCTGTTACTCTACAGAATTAGCATACCGGTACTGAACCTCATAGTGCAGTACAGTACCGATATTCCTATACTGTACTGTAGCAACATACTGTACCGGAAGCTAAATGATGTGAGGCATGGTACTGTACACAATTAGGACAGTGGTTTTGGTAACACAGTAGTTTGATGACCACTGTTTTTGGTTGAGGCAGTGCTGTGAACTACATGATAGCAAGCTGAGTATTATTTAATTTCTTTTTATTTTATGTAGCCTATGTACAGTAGCTTATATATATTTATGTTACTGTAAGGTATATATGGACCCCAGTATGGTCCCCTCTGTACTGTGTGAGTCTGAAATAAAGTATTATTATTATTATTATTATTATTATTATTATATGCCATATAGAAGCTATATGTATAGGCTTTCCATTGAACCTATTATCAACTTGCTACGAACCTAAGAACCGCCTCTAATAAAACCGAAATAGTAAGAAAATGGCATTTCCTCAGTTAAAACATCAACATTTTTGCTATATTGTCTATGTGCTTATAGCGGCAGACATGAAATATATTCCATATATAAGCTATATGTATAGGCTTTCCATTGAACTTATTATCAACTTGCAACGAACCTAAGAACCGCCTCTAATAGACCCGAAATAGTAAAGAAATGGCATTTCCTCTCCTATATGCCAGTGTTGTTAGTCCTAACTTCTTCAACCGCTCTTCATAGCTAAAATATTCCTAAGTGTCGGTACCAATTTGCTCGCTCTCCTCTGTACATTTTCAACAGCATCAATATCTTTATATGGAGCCCATACCTGATTAGCATACTCTAGATGTGGCCTAACCAGTGCTACATACAGATATTTAAAAATTTCCTCATCCATTGATACAAATGTCCTCCTTATAAGCCCAACTATTTTATTAGCCTTGTTTATCTTTTCAGCCAAATGGTTTGAAAAGTTTAATCTATTATCTATTACAACTATATAGGTTTGAGTCCCGAAGGGAAGAAGGAAAACCTATTATTTATTTGGAAAACATGTTTTTTGGTTGTGCCAAATTGACAATGAGCACAATTAACCCGTACTGTATCATAGGATACAGTAATAAAAGTCCCCAGCAGTCCCAAGCAATGTTATGTGGCAAAAATGGCAGGAGAGGCCACCTATCTACCTCCAAAGATGAGGCAACACTGGCTCTTGTCACCCTTCAGTGGATCTCATATAAGCTGAGAAGTGTTGCCAACACGGGAGCAGTGCTCAAAAGGTCGTGGTAACTGGTACAGGGTTGTACAGGCAGTTACAATGAAAGTACATTACTGACGTATACGTTGCTGGGACTGGGAAGTCACTTATCTACTGACGTATATATACGGTGCTGGGATTGGAGGGGTTAAACTAAGAGTCTATTTGGAATCCTTAGGAAATTAGGCCATGGGGAATCTATTGATATAAGATAAAGTTAGTTTGGGCCCATACCTTAGGGTATGGGAGCCTTTCAAAGTTGAAACAGTAGTTAAATCCACCTGTTTTCCGGGGTGGCTAGACATTTTTTTCCACAATAATGGCGCAATTTCAATTATGCAGCTACTAATGGATCCAGGGGGTTGTAGTGTACTTCGGAAAAAATAGTTGAGCTGATTCCATACATTGTGACCTACAGTAGGTTAGGTTAGGTTAGGTTAGCTAAGGTTCATAGCAGATTTACAAGTAATAAACAACTCTTTGAACAGCTGCCAAGGGCACTAAAAATGTAAAAAAAAAAAAAAACAAAAATCATATACCGTTCGAATTGAAGCGCTGTGAAAAGTACAACTATACTCATAAATATGTAAACATTCAAAGTGACCCAAATAAGTGACAAAGTATGACAAGCCCAGGTGAAAATATACATTTGATTATGGCAGAATGACACGCTGCAGAATAAAACTGCGACCATATGTGGAATCTGTAGGCCTAGGGGAAGCCATTGGTATAAGTTAAAATTAATTTGGTCGCATACCTTAGGGTACAGAAGACTTTAAAATGTCCAATATGGGCTATTTCGAAAACCCAGAATAATGGTCCAAATTCATGGGCGCGTTTTGTTCGTGGCCACCCCTTAGGGAACCACGGCGTCCGGCAATAGATAGAAGATAAAATACGGTTGTAGTGCCATATATTATATACATAATACACTCAAATTCAGCAATAGGGCCTATTTATACCAATCACAAACTAACATATAGGCCTATACTGCTTATAGTTCTGCTAAACTTCCTTATACTTCCTTATAGCCAAAAAATCGCAAGTGGTCAATTTACGGAAATACTCACAGATACTCAAAGATACTCACAGTCGATGATCTGGAAGAGGCTTATTCAGCCTGTGTCTCCAGCTCTATATTAAACTCACTAGCCAGTACCGGGGTGGTGGTCGATGTGTTATTTGCTCTTTTTATTTGTTCTTTGTAATTATATTTTATTTCTTGCTTATGCCACGTTTGATCCAACCTTTTTTTATAGATTCTGAGGCAACCACATGATCTGGTAGATCATTCCAACAATTCACCACTCTACAGCAGAAAGAGTTCTTCCTTTTTCTTGAGGAATTCTTATTACAGTACTGAATTTAAATAACCATCCCCTTTCTCTATTATAAATTCCCTTATTCGGATTTTCCAAAAAAATAGAGCAATATATAATAATTGACAAAGAAACAATACAAACACAATATAAATAAAAGTTAATGTTTTTTAAATATGCGCTGGTTAGGTTAAATATATGAGTTACCCATATAATTTCCATTTTCTTAAAGAACGTGTTCCAAGAAAACAATTAAATATGGGTAGGCCTAACACAAGAATATTTTATATATATTCTCCGCTATTTTCTTAATTATTATGTTCTATCCAACAACCAACCTTACTCCTAAAATCGATTAATGAAATATTACAAACACATGTGGCAGTCCGTGGATTCGAACCCAGGACGCTCACACCGAAAATCAACACCTTATGCATTACGCCACGAAGACATTTAAAGAATGGTGGACACTGCCTACGATTTATTATGCAACTTCGAATCCTGCATATCAATCTAAGCATGTACACACATCCCAACTGAAACTCACGTAGGCTATGCATATGTGAATGGAAAGAGCAATTAATGGGGCCTTAACCCGGGAACTACGGGGAGACTCTTAAGAGTTCCCCGGCGGACTGCGGGGAGACTCTTAAGAGTGAGTGAAAAACAAAATCAACTTTTGACATCGAAAAAAAAAAAAAAAAAATTTGGCCCCTGGGCCATGCAAAATCTCAGTCCTCTACCTCCCCTCCTTCCCCACTTTCCTCCTCTCCTTCAGTTATCACCTATTTTCCCTGTTATTCCCTTATTCTGAGGTATATTTTCGTGCTAACATTAGCGAGTTGCAAGCAGGGTGTTGTCATCACTGATGGCAAGCGAGTGCAAGAGAGAGAGAGAGAGTATCGATCGACTGTGTCTCAGTGGCCTTCGGGGAAATTGGCGGGAAAGCAGCTTGCCTCACCCATACATTATACAACTCGCGGGCTATATCTCCGATTTTGACCATCCAAACGCTGTTTTCACTCGTTTTATTGTTGTTTCAGGTTAATACCTTTATAATCAACCCATAATAGGCGCATATGGATAAGTATTAATGCTATTAACCCTCCCGCATCCAGCAACTTAATTATCTAACTTATGGTAAGACCTTCTCTAATTTGCCATGAAATATCAGGCTGGGCGAGTTTTCGAAACCTTGTGTTTTTCTGTATTTTCATCCACCAGAATGCTGTTTATTGTGATGTATCATATGTCAATGGAAAGAGGAATATTTGTAGTACATGATAAAAAAAAAAAAAATGTAAATAAATCGAAATATGAAAGTGTAAATGAGTCTGGAATACAATGATTTCCCATGCAATTGTCTTCACACCGTCCTAGCTCTAAATTGTGAGTGATGACCATATATTTTGTTTTGCTCAAATAATAGTATTTTTTCTCCTCTTTCCAAATCTGAAAACAGAAATTGTTTTTCTTCAATAGTTCTCAAGCAGTGACCGAAAAATATATATATATATATTTTGATTGATATGGTTTATAACATTTTCGATTTATTTCGTTGCTACGAAGTGTATGGTTTTAAATTTAGGCTGTATGAATACGGCAAATAATGCTGATGAGTATAAAACAAACTAGAAGTTCCTAGGACAAATACTTTTTGCGCTATGAATATTTGAAATGAAGAGCCAAAATGTGAATATTTACGCTTCACCCGTCTCTTTTCCGCCAATGCTAGCCGGGTTCCGAGCTGTTCCCCACCTCGGCATTGGTTTATTTGCTCGGATACGTATATAACTGTTTATATCACCGTCATCGGAAAATTATGCTCTTTCTAATGGTAAAAACAAAAATAATATAGCGTTATTGGTTCGCGAGCTATGCGCAATTGTTTCCATGCATTGTTATTGTTATGTAAATATATGAGAATGTTTATACAGTTGTATATCTTTGCCACAATGTACAACATTTATATAAATATATAAATATAATATATATATATATATATATATATATATATATATATATATATATATATATATAAAATAAATGAAATAAAAATATAAATAAAATGAAATAAATCAAATCAAATAATAAATATATAAATAAAATAAAAATGTAATAATAATATAAATACTCGATTATGGGCCTTGGGCTTGCTCGGGACCTTGGGGCTGATCCGCTAGACACCCTGGGGAACAGGAATAAAAAAGAAAAAAAAAATATATATATATACCGGGTATATATATATATATATATATATATATATATATATATATATATATATATATATATATATATATACTGTATATATAAATCAAAAAAAAATAAAAAAAAAATATAATAATATAAATACTCGATTATGGGCCTTGGGCTTGCTCGGGACCTTGGGATCTGATCCGCTAGACAGCCTGGGGAACAGGAATAATAAAGAAAAAACAAATATATATATACCGGGTATATATATATATATATATATATATATATATATATATATATATATATATATATATTATATAATTATATATACTGTATATATAAATAAAATAAATAAAATAAAAAATATAATAATATAAATACTCGATTATGGGCCTTGGGCTTGCTCAGGACCTTGGGGCTGATCTGCTAGACACCCTGGGGAACAGGAATAACAAAACAAATATATACGGTATATATATATAAAATAAATAAAATAAACATAAATAAAATGAAACAAAAACTAATAAATCAAATATATAAATATTTAAATAAAATACAAAATATAATAATAATATAAATACTTGATTATGGGCCTTGGGCTTGCTCGGGACCTTGGGGCTGTTATATACTGTATATAGGCTATATATAATATATATATATATATATATATATAATAATATACAGTAATATAACTAAAATTCCATAGAGTACTTATCATACTTCCTGTAAGCATTCCTGTGACATCTTCGTGATAATAATGTATTTATTTCGTAGGCAGTATTTATTGATAATTATATTTGTCTTTCAAGCAAAAAATAGTGTAAAGTCATCAATGATACCTAGACAAAACTGCATCAATACTCAAGGGGTTAACCAAGATTCACTCCCCTCAGTCACCAAAAGTCACAAGTAACATCTTATATACATATATAGTTCGAATTATTCACTAAACACTTTCGCTGGGTAGATGAAATAATCCATAATTGCCTGCCTATAGCTAGGCATGGTGGGCCAGAGGGAGGGAGCCCAGAATTTAAAGGGCCGGGACCCTGCCTCACAGTCTGGGGGCCAGGAAACTACTGACTTTACAGAGGCCCGCGCTCCTCAGAGAGGGACGCTATGGGGTTGCTAGATACTTCCTTTTGTAACTTACTGATGCCTAACTTACCAGTCCAAATTGAGTCAAAATCGAGTCATAAACTTATTTTTGGCGAATATTTCTAACTTACAGGTGGCATTATGACGCGATTGCGTCATACGAGCACTCTTGGAGGGGTGGCGTTATGACTCGATCGCGTCCTATAGATGCGAGAGGGTTAATGGCACAATGAATATTTTAGTGACGGAAACACCTCAAATACGTCAGCACAGGGGGACGTTTCCAATTACCCCCATGCGCACTTCAGAGGTTAACCACTAGGGAAGACCTCTCGATAAATTACTCCTGAATCAATATCAATATAATATATTTGAAACGATTGCATTATTAAGTAGACTATTTTCTACGGACACAGGATTTATACGGTGAAGTAAAGATCAGAAACAACTTGATTTGAAGCAATATATAAACAAAAATATATGTAGATATTTTACAATATCTTGGAGCGCTCTGGGAAGGGGGTGTATCATTATAATTTAGTGAGTTCTGTGATCAACTTGTGTTTCTCTTCTCGTCCGTGATTTTGTTATACGTATACGATCAATTTGTCGAAAAACTATCATAAAAAACTTTCTAAACGATCATTGTAAGCTATTACAGAGTTATATTTATAAATAGTTGATACGTATATTGTGGATTAAATAAAAATGAACTCGAATGGTCTAAGCCCAAATCCGTCAGAGGGCATAAATGCTATAATAATTAATGCCGTTGAGTATCACCCCCCACTCAATGTTAGGTTGGCAAAATACCCCGAACTACTAAAAATTAAACTTCCAAAGCAATGCAAAAAGTGGTATAGTCGAAAAACATCGAAACACAAATCAAAATTATTATTAATGACTGCAATTGGGAAAACATGCCTAAGTGGGGGGCATGTTATAAATTTGATTCAGGGGCGATGGGGCAAATTTGAAAAGGGATTTGAAAAAATACAGTTTAAATGGAAATTGGGGCGAAAAACCCTTAAAAAATATACAATAGATATAACAAAAAGCGCCATCAGTCCTGATGATCGGTGTTTGATTGAATACAATGTTGTCCGACACAAACGATTCTGCTGAGCACAGCCCGCCTTGCAACGATTCGGCGGAGGATCCCACCCCATTGCGCAACGATATGGTGGAGGAGCCCTCTCCGCTGTCCAACGATATGGTGGAGGAACCTACCCCACTCTCCAACGATATGGTGGAGGAACCCATCCCACTGTCCAACGATATGGTGGAGGAACCCATCCCACTGTCCAACGATATGGTGGGAACCCACCCAACTGTCCAACGATATAGTGGAGGAACCCACTCCACTGTCCAACGACATGGTGGACGAACCCACCCCACTGTCCAGCGATATGGTGGAGGAGCCTGCCCCACTGTCCAACTATATATGGTGGACGAACACACCCCACTGTCCAACGATATGGTGGACGAACCCACCCCACTGTCCAACGACATGGTGGAGGAACCCACCCCACTGTCCAACGACATGGTGGAGGAACCCACTCCACTGTCCAACGACATGGTGGAGGAACCCATCCCACCGTCCAACGATATGGTGGACGAACACACCCCACTGTCCAACGATATGGTGGAGGAACCCACCCCACTGTCCAACGATATGGTGGAGGAACCCACTCCACTGTCCAACGATATGGTGGAGGAACCCACTCCACTATCCAACGATATGGTGGAGGAATCCACTCCACTGTCCAACGATATGGTGGAGGAACCCACTCCCCTGTCCAACGATATGGTGGAGGAACCCACTCCACTGTCCAACGATATGGTAGAGGAACCCACTCCACTGTCCAACGATATGGTGGAGGAACCCAATCCACTGTCCAACGATATGGTGGAGGAACCCACTCCACTGTCCAACGATATAGTGGAGGAACCCATCCCACTGTCCAATGATATGGTGGAGGAACCCACTCCACTGTCCAACTATATGGTGGAGGAACCCACCCCACTGTCCAACGATATGGTGGAGGAACCCACTCCACTGTCCAACGATATGGTGGAGGAACCCACTCCACTAACCAACGATATGGTGGAGGAACCCACTCCACTGTCCAACGATATGGTGGAGGAACCCATTCCACTGTCCAATGATATGGTGGAGGAACCCCCTCCACTGTCCAATGATATGGTGGAGGAACCCACTCCCCTATCCAACGATATGGTGGAGGAACCCACTCCACTGTCCAACGATATGGTGGAGGAACCCACCCCACTGTCCAACGATATGGTGGAGGAACCCACTCCACTGTCCAACGATATGGTGGAGGAACCCCCTCCACTATCCAACAATATGGTAGAGGAACCCACTCCACTGTCCAACGATATGGTGGAGGAACCCATTCCACTGTCCAACGATATGGTGGAGGAACCCACTCCACTCTCCAACGATATGGTGGAGGAACCCACTCCACTGTCCAACGATATGGTGGAGGAACCCACTACACTGTCCAACGATATGATGGAGGAACCCACTCCACTGTCCAACAATATGGTGGAGGAACCCACTCCACTGTCCAACGATATGGTGGAGAAACCCACAACACTGTCCAACGATATGGTGGAGGAACCTACTTCACTGTCCAACGATATGGTGGAGGAACCCATTCCACTGTCCAACAATATGATGGAGGAACCCACTCGAGTGTCCAACGATATGGTGGAGGAACTGATCCCACTGTCCAACGATATGGTGGAAGAACCCATCCCACTGTCCAATGATATGGTGGAGGAACCCACTACACTGTCCAACGATATGGTGGAGGAACCCACTCCACTGTCCAACGATGTGGTGGAGGAACCCACTCCACTGTCTAACGATATGGTGGAGGAACCCACCCCACTGTCCAACGATATGGTGGAGGAACCCACTCCACTGTCCAACGATATGGTGGAGGAACCCACTCCACTATCCAACGATATGGTGGAGGAACCCACTCCACTGTCCAACGATATGGCGGAGGAACCCATCCCACTGTCCAACGATATGGTGGAGGAACCCACCCAACTGTCCAACGATATGGTGGAGGAACCCACTCCACTATCCAACGATATGGAGGAGGAACCCACTCCACCTTCCAACGATATGGTGGAGGAACCCACTCCACTATCCAACGATATGGTGGAGGAACCCATCCCACTGTCCAATGAAATGGTGGAGGATCCCACTCCACTGTCCAACGATATGGTGGAGGAACCCACTCCACTGTCCAACGATATGGCGGAGGAACCCCACCCACTGTCCAACAATATGGTGGTGTAACCCACTCCACTGTGCAACGATATGGTGGAGGAACCCACTCCACTGTCCAACGATATGGTGGAGGAACCCATCCCACTGTCCAACGATATGGTGGAGGAACCCACTCCACTGTCCAACGATATGGTGGAGGAACCCACTCCACTGTGCAACGATATGGTGGAGGAACCCACTCCACTGTCCAACGATATGGTGGAGGAACCCATCCCACTGTCCAAAGATATGGTGGAGGAACCCATCCCACTGTCCATCGATATGGTGGAGGAACCCACCCCACTGTCCAACGATATGGTGGAGGAACCCATCCCACTGTCCAACGATATGGTGGAGGAACCCATCCCACTGTCCAACGATATGGTGGAGGAACCCACTCCACTGTCCAACGATATGGTTGAGGAACCCACTCCACTGTCCAACGATATGGTGGAGGAACCCACTCCACTGTCCAACGATATGGTGGAGGAACCCATCCCACTGTCCAATTATATGGTGTTGGAACCCACTCCACTGTCCAACGATATGGTGGAGGAACCCACCCCACTGTCCAATGATATGGTGGAGGAACCCACTCCACTGTCCAACGATATGGTGGAGGAACCCACTCCACTGTCCAACGACATGGTGGACGAACCCACCCCACTGTCCAACGATATGGTGGAGGAGCCTGTCCCACTGTCCAACTATATATGGTGGACGAACCCACCCCACTGTCCAACGATATGGTGGACGAACCCACCCCACTGTCCAACGACATGGTGGAGGAACCCACCCCACTGTCCAACGACATGGTGGAGGAACCCATCCCACTGTCCAACGATATGGTGGACGAACCCACCCCACTGTCCAACGATATGGTGGAGGAACCCACCCCACTGTCCAACGATATGGTGGAGGAACCCACTCCACTGTCCAACGATATGGTGGAGGAACCCACTCCACTATCCAACGATATGGTGGAGGAATCCACTCCACTGTCCAACGATATGGTGGAGGAACCCACTCCACTGTCCAACGATATGGTGGAGGAACCCACTCCACTGTCCAACGATATGGTAGAGGAACCCACTCCACTGTCCAACGATATGGTGGAGGAACCCACTCCACTGTCCAACGATATGGTGGAGGAACCCACTCCACTGTCCAACGATATGGTGGAGGAACCCACTCCACTGTCCAACGATATAGTGGAAGAACCCATCCCACTGTCCAACGATATGGTGGAGGAACCCACTCCACTGTCCAACGATATGGTGGAGGAACCCACCCCAATGTCCAACGATATGGTGGAGGAACCCACTCCACTGTCCAACGATATGGTGGAGGAACCCACTCCCCTATCCAACGATATGGTGGAGGAACCCACTCCACTGTCCAACGATATGGTGGAGGAACCCATTCCACTGTCCAATGATATGGTGGAGGAACCCACTCCACTGTCCAATGATATGGTGGAGGAACCCACTCCACTATCCAACGATATGGTGGAGGAACCCACTCCACTGTCCAACGATATGGTGGAGGAATCCACCCCACTGTCCAATGATATGGTGGAGGAACTCACTCCACTGTCCAACGATATGGTGGAGGAACCCACTCCACTATCCAACAATATGGTAGAGGAACCCACTCCACTGTCCAACGATATGGTGGAGGAACCCATTCCACTGTCCAACGATATGGTGGAGGAACCCACTCCACTGTCCAACGATATGGTGGAGGAACCCACTCCACTGTCCAACGATATGGTGGAGGAACCCACTACACTGTCCAACGATATGATGGAGGAAGCCACTCCACTGTCCAACGATATGGTGGAGGACCCACTCCACTGTCCAACGATATGGTGGAGGAACCCACTACACTGTCCAACGATATGGTGGAGGAACCCACTCCACTGTCCAACGATATGGTGGAGGAACCCATTCCACTGTCCAACGATATGATGGAGGAACCCACTCCATTGTCCAACGATATGGTGGAGGAACCGATCCCACTGTCCAACGATATGGTGGAGGAACCCATCCCACTGTCCAATGATATGGTGGAGGAACCCACTACACTGTCAACGATATGGTGGAGGAACCCACTCCACTGTCCAACGATGTGGTGGAGGAACCCACTCCACTGTCCAACGATATGGTGGAGGAACCCACCCCACTGTCCAACGATATGGTGGAGGAACCTACTCCACTGTCCAACGATATGGTGGAGGAACCCACTCCACTATCCAACGATATGGTGGAGGTATCCACTCCACTGTCCAACGATATGGTGGAGGAACCCATCCCACTGTCCAACGATATGGTGGAGGAACCCACCCAACTGTCCAACGATATGGTGGAGGAACCCACTCCACTATCCAACGATATGGAGGAGGAACCCACTCCACCATCCAACGATATGGTGGAGGAACCCACTCCACTGTCCAACGATATGGTAGAGGAACCCATCCCACTGTCCAATGAAATGGTGGAGGAACCCACTCCACTGTCCAACGATATGGTGGAGGAACCCACTCCACTGTCCAACGATATGGTGGAGGAACCCACTCCACTGTCCAACGATATGGTGGAGGAACCCACTCCACTGTCCAACGATATGGTGGAGGAACCCATCCCACTGTCCAACGATATAGTGGAGGAACCCATCCCACTGTCCAACGATATGGTGGAGGAACCCACCCCACTGTCCAACGATATGGTGGAGGAACCCATCCCACTGTCCAACGATATGGTGGAGGAACCCATCCCACTGTCCAACGATATGGTGAAGGAACCCAATCCACTGTCCAACGATATGGTTGAGGAACCCACTCCACTGTCCAACGATATGGTGGAGGAACCCATCCCACTGTCCAATTATATGGTGTTGGAACCCACTCCACTGTCCAACGATATGGTGGAGGAACCCACCCCACTGTCCAATGATATACAAAGGAGTACAAAGGAAATCAAGCAACAACAGATCTAGTGACCCTTCTAGGCTGCTTGTCCTCCAAAACACTGAGGATCAAGTGTCCAAACAGTGGTTTAGAGTGGGTAAGGGAACATTGGAAAGGGAACTACTGCCCTGCCACTAATGTGGCAGGACTAAGAAGTAGTAGGGGACATATGGGTTAGTAACTGAGGGGAGGATAAAATAAAGTTATTCATTTACAAACGCAGTCAGTCGCGGGTTTGATGCGAGGTATTTGTCTAGGTGGAATTTAAATGAATCAACGGTGCTGCAGTCTATAACGTCTCGGGGAAGCCCATTCCACAAGTTGACAACTCGATTGAAGAAGAAATTATTAGATTCGTGTGAGTTAAAAGATTTACCAATAATTTTGCAACCGTTTCCCCGCGTGTAATTAGATTGGTCGATAGTGAAGTACTTACTACAGTTTATATTGTCGATGCCTTTGATGATTTTGAACACTTGAATTAAGTCACCTCTTAATCTGCGCTGGGTTAAAAGAAATAATTTAATTCTCTAAGACGCTCTTCGTATGGTTTGTTCTTTAGGCTAGGTATCATTTTGGTAACTCTACGTTGAACTCGTTCTAGCTTGTTTATGTCTTTTTGGTAATAAGGGCACCAGCATTGAACGCAGTATTCCAGAAGAGGGCGGACTAAGGAATTGTAAAGGGTTAGGATTACGTCTTTGGATTTATGCTCAAATGATCTGCCTATAAAGCCAATTATTTTGTTTGCCTTCTTAACAACTTCTGAACATTGTTGACTCGGTTTTAGGTTACTCGATATTGTTACTCCCAGATCGGTTTCTCTGTTTACATTCTTAAGCTGAGTGCCATTCATCGAATAGTTTGCTTTCTCATTTAGGTATCCGATATGTAGTACTTTACATTTATCCGCATTGAAACTCATTTGCCAAATTTGGGCCCAATGTGACAATTTATCTAGATTGTGTTGCATATCGTCAACTTGATCTTTTGAGAGTACGCTATTTGCAATTTTTGTATCGTCAGCAAATTTTGAGATTGTACAGGTGAGACCCCCATCTATGTCGTTGATGTAAATTAGAAAGAGAATTGGTCCTAGTACCGATCCCTGGGGTACCCCGCTACTTACATTGGTCCATTTAGATGCCTTACCGTTTATGACTACTCTTTGCTTTCTGTCGCTGAGCCAATTTTCTATCCATTTCAACACACCGTCTTGTATTCCATGCGCTTTTAGTTTTAGCAGTAAACGTTTGTGGGGAACTTTGTCAAAGGCCTTTTGAAAATCAAGGTATATAATATCTACAGCTTTACTCTCATCGTAGAGATTGAGGATATCGTGGAAGAAGTCTAAGAGGTTTGTTAAACAGGAACGTTTTTTACGAAAGCCGTGTTGAGTATCTTTAAGTATGTTATGTCCTCTAAGTGATTTACGAGTCTGTCTCGTATGACCGTTTCTAGCATTTTACATACAACTGAGGTTAAGCTAATTGGACGATAGTTACTGGGTAGGGATTTGCTGCCTTTTTTTAATATCGGTGTTACGTTGGCTATCTTCCACTGATCAGGCATAGTTCCAGACTGCAAGGATTTATTGAATAGTAATGTCAGTGGTTTGGAGAGCTCATCCTTAGCTTCCTTTAGAACTCTAGGCGAGATTGTATCAGGTCCAGGCGTTTTATTTACCTTGAGTTTATCTAAACAATTCAATACTTCTCTCTCTGTAACGGTGATATTGCTTAGAACATCTGAATTATCAATCTGAATCGGCGATGGTGTAGGGATATCACTGAGGTCTTCTGTTGTAAAAACTGATGCAAAGAAGGTATTGAGGGCAATACTCATTTGTACTTCGTCTTTGGTGTATTCTCCATTTTCATCGACTAACGGTCCAACAGTTGAAGTAACTATTTTTTCTTTCTGATATAACTATAGAATTCTTTCGGGTTTGTTTTACTTTGATTCGCAATATGTAACTCTAGGGTCTTTTTACTTTGCTTAATTAACTTTTTGGCTTTGCGTCGTAGCTCTACAAATTTCACCCGTTCTTCGTCATTTTGTGAGGATTTTAATCTATCATTAGCAAATTTTTTAGCAAGCAGGCAGTTTGAAATATCTTTATTCCACCATTTGGGCTTATTATTATGGCCTGGACGCCGTATTTTCGATGGTATGCAGTCTTGCACTGCTTTTAGGTAAGTTGTTTCGAATAACTTCCAAGATGTATTTATGTCGTTATTGTTAATTAAAAAGCTCCAGTCAGTTTCTTTAAACATAGCTCTAAGTTTATGAAAGTTTGCTTTCTTGAAATTAGGGACTTTTTCGATGCTACTATTTGGTTCGTTACTAGTAAAGATTAAAGTGAAAGTTATCGTACGATGGTCGCTGTTACTGAATTCATCACCAACATTCAAATTCTCTATTAATTCTTCTTTTGTTGCAAGTACAATGTCAAGAACGTTATTGCCACGGGTCGGTGTTCGAACAAATTGATAAAGCAAACTCTCTTGCAAGTTCGTATACAAGTCATGTCCGGAGTGTGAAGTAAGAGTATCGCCCCACTTGGTCACAGGTAAATTAAAGTCGCCAAAAAATACGGTATCTTGTGAGTTACTTACATCTGCAATTTGTTCATAAATTTCTCGGTCAGTTTGCACTGATTGAGCTGGAGGTCTGTATATTAATGCAAGTATTTTTTTTGTACCTTTATTATTCTTTATTAGCACAAAAGATGTGTCGACGTTCACAATTTGAGGTTTTGACAAGAGGGTCGGGTTAAGACTTTCTTTGATATAAAATAAAACGCCACCTCCATTTTTATTTATTCGGCTTTTCTCAAACATTACATAACCGGGAAGTGAATACTCTGCTAAAAAGTCTCTATCTACTGTATTGAGCCAAGATTCTGTTATACCAATCACATCATAATTATCAGTAAACACTAGTTCCTCTAAATCTGAAAATTTATTGCGTATGCTACGAGCATTTGCATAGAAAACCTTTAAAGTTGCGGTTTTAGAACTCACAGAACGTTCTTTAATCAAATTTTTGGTTCAGATCGGATCTACATTTACATTCATGGCTGACATCGGTCCTCGGTCGTTATCCCTGGCGGTTTTGAATTTGGGTCGTGTTGGTGGAGCTTTATCCAAATTCGCGGTTCTTGACAGATTAGCATTTAATTCCTTCGCAGGTTGCCGCCCTCGCTGTCTTCGGTCCTCCTTCCTGGTTGTCCTGTGCTGAGTCGATTTCTTCTCCGAAAATCCTTCACCGCATCGTTGAGAAGACGCCCAAAACGTGCTGCTCCCACCTGGTTCAGATGAACTCCATCGTCCGAAAACAAATAGTCATCGTAGTAGAAATTGTCCCAGGTGTCGACGAATCCCACGTTTTCCTTCCTGCAGAGGTTTGCTAGACAACGATTTGTGCTGCTGGCTATGTTGTAAAATCGGCTCTCTACACCAAGCCGGGGGACGATTCCTGAGACGATGATCCTTGATGACTTCTCCTTAAACGACTTGATCAGCTGCTGGTACTTTAAAAGCAAATCTTCCGACCGGGTTCGCTGTACATCGTTGGATCCAACGTGGATGACGTACATTGTATTAGCAGGGGCCAGCTTAGATACTTCGTCAACTGCAGCAACTACGTCGTCCACACCACCACCAGGGATACAAAAACGCTTCCTGGTCTTAGGTGCTCTGGCGTAAAACTCTGTGAGCTGACCACGTATCATCGAGTCTCCCACGAGCCGGACTTCTTCTATTTCCTCTTCGTCATCTGAGTCTGCGAGTATCTGGAAGCGGTTTTGACACTCGGTAATCGGTATGGGTTTCCTGGTCTTGGGGCAAACGTTGTTCCTCACAACACGGAAGTTGTCTTGAGGGGGAAGAGAGTTACTATTTGTTTCTTGAGTATCGGAACCATCAGATGACTACTGCAGGCGTTGAATTGTTGGCAGTTGACGTTGGGGCGTTGGTGGCTGCTGGAGTTGCGGTGACAATTGAAGTTTGTGGTACTCCAACGTTGAGTGTTACAAACTCTTGGAGTGATTCCAGCTTCATGGTGAGGACGTTGATCTTGTTGTAGGCTTCATCTAATTTCACTGTCAAATTCTCTTGTTGCTGGCAGAGGCGGCAGACTTGAAGATCGACAGTAACAAACATGGACTCACCAAACCTACTGGCGCAGTTCGTACAAGTGTGAGGCATGGTAACAGTCAGTTTCTTCAGATCACTTCACTCACTTTAAAACACTTAACTCACTTTAAAACACTTAACTCACTTTAAAACACTTCACTCACTTTAGAAACACTTCAATCACTTCAACCGAAAACAATGTTGAAATACACAACAATAGGTTATCAGGGGTGATAGCCTAACCGAAAACAAAAAATTTGAGATACGCAGAATTAGGCTTCCAGGGGCGATAGCCTAACCAAAAGTTTAAAAAAAAATTAAATACGCACCAAAAGGCTACCAGCGTTGAATAGCCTAACCGAAAATAATAAAATTGAAATACGCAGAAATAGGCTACCAGGTGTGATAACCTAACCTTAAACAAATATATATATATAAAAGAATATGTAACTAAATATACAATTCACCAAATAGAGATTATATAAATATAAAGTGTGACCGCACACAAGGGGTTAATATACTGTATCAACAGATGGCCCTGGTGTCACTGAGCCTAGTAAAGCGGTAGCCTACTCTTTTAAGATAAAACAAAACAAAATGTATCAGTCAAAGGTTACTACAAGATCGTGCAAGCAACAACTAAAATTACAGATATATATAGCTACAGTAGGATACTAAATACAATATCTACTAGAGTTAATAAGAACAACAGATTGGCTGCCTATAGGCTAGGCTAGGTTTGGTGGAGGAACCCACTCCACTGTCCAACGATATGGTGGAGGAACCCCCTCCACTGTCCAACGATATGGTGGAGGAACCCACTCCACTGTCCAACGATATGGTGGAGGAACCCACTGCACTGGGAGGAACCCACTGCACTGTCAAACGATATGGTGAACCCACTCCACTGTCCAACGATATGGTGGAGGAACCCACTCCACTGTCCAACGATATGGTGGAGGAACCCCCTCCACTGTCCAACAATATGGTGGAGGAACCCACCCCTCTGTCCAATGATATGGTGGAGGAACCCATCCCACTTTCCAACAATACGGTGGAGGAACCCACTCCACTGTCCAACGGTATGGTGGAGGAACCCACTCCACTGTCCAACGATATGGTGGAGGATCCCACTCCACTGTCCAACAATATGGTTGAGGAACCCACTCCACTGTCCAACGATATGGTGGAGGAACCCACTCCACTGTCCAACGATATGGTGGAGGAACCCATCCCACTGTCCAATGATATGGTGGAGCAACCCACTCCACTGTCCAACGATATGGTGGAGGAACCCATCCCACTGTCCAACGTTATGGTGGAGGAACCCATCCCACTGTCCAACGATATGGTGGAGGAACCCACTCCACTGTCCAATGATATGGTTGAGGAACCCACTCCACTGTCCAACGATATGGTGGAGGAACCCACTCCACTGTCCAACGATATGGTGGAGGAACCCATCCCACTGTCCAATGATATGATAGAGGAACCCACTCCACTGTCCAATGATATGGTGGAGGAACCCACCCCACTGTCCAATGATATGGTGGAGGAACCCACTTCACTGTCCAACGATATGATGGAGGAACCCACTCCACTGTCCAACGATATGGTGGAAGAACCCACTCCACTGTCCAACGATATGGTGGACGAACCCACTCCACTGTCCAACGATATGGTGGAGGAACCCACTCCACTGTCCAACGATATGGTGGAGGAACCCCCTCCACTGTCCAACGATATGGTGGAGGAACCCACTCCACTGTCCAATGATATGGTGGAGAAACCCATCCCACTGTCCAACGATATGGTGGAGGAACCCTCTCCACTGTCCAACGATATGGTGGAGGAACCCACTCCACTGTCCAACGATATGGTAGAGGAACCCACTCCACTGTCCAACGATTTGGTGGAGGAACCCACTCCACTGTCCAACGATATGGTGGAGGAACCCACTCCACTGTCCAACGATATGGTGGAGGAACCCACTACACTGTCCAACGATATGGTGGAGGAACCCACTCCACTGTTCAACGATATGGTGGAGGAACCCATTCCACTGTCCAACGATATGATGGAGGAACTCACTCCACTGTCCAACGATATAGTGGAGGAGCCTGCCCACCTGTCCAACTATATATGGTGGACGAACACACCCCCCTGTCCAACGATATGGTGGACGAACCCACCCCACTGTCCAACGACATGGTGGAGGAACCCACCCCACTGTCCAACGACATGGTGGAGGAACCCACTCCACTGTCCAACGACATGGTGGAGGAACCCCTCCCACCGTCCAACGATATGGTGGACGAACCCACCCCACTGTCCAACGATATGGTGGAGGAACCCACCCCACTGTCCAACGATATGGTGGAGGAACCCACTCCACTGTCCAACGATATGGTGGAGGAACCCACTCCACTATCCAACGATATGGTGGAGGAATCCACTCCACTGTCCAACGATATGGTGGAGGAACCCACTCCACTGTCCAACGATATGGTGGAGGAACCAACTCCACTGTCCAACGATATGGTAGAGGAACCCACTCCACTGTCCAACGATATGGTGGAGGAACCCAATCCACTGTCCAACGATATGGTGGAGGAACCCACTCCACTGTCCAACGATATAGTGGAGGAACCCATCCCACTGTCCAACGATATGGTGGAGGAACCCACTCCACTGTCCAACTATATGGTGGAGGAACCCACCCCACTGTCCAACGATATGGTGGAGGAACCCACTCCACTGTCCAACGATATGGTGGAGGAACCCACTCCACTACCCAACGATATTGTGGAGGAACCCACTCCACTGTCCAACGATATGGTGGAGGAACCCATTCCACTGTCCAATGATATGGTGGAGGAACCCACTCCACTGTCCAATGATATGGTGGAGGAACCCACTCCACTATCCAACGATATGGTGGAGGAACCCACTCCACTGTCCAACGATATGGTGGAGGAACCCACCCCACTGTCCAACGATATGGTGGAGGAACCCCCTCCACTGTCCAACGATATGGTGGAGGAACCCCCTCCACTATCCAACAATATGGTAGAGGAACCCACTCCACTGTCCAACGATATGGTGGAGGAACCCATTCCACTGTCCAACGATATGGTGGAGGAACCCACTCCACTGTCCAACGATATGGTGGAGGAACCCACTCCACTGTCCAACGATATGGTGGAGGAACCCTCTACACTGTCCAACGATATGATGGAGGAACCCACTCCACTGTCCAACGATATGGTGGAGGAACCAACTCCACTGTCCAACGATATGGTGGAGAAACCCACTACACTGTCCAACGATATGGTGGAGGAACCTACTTCACTGTCCAACGATATGGTGGAGGAACCCATTCCACTGTCCAACAATATGATGGAGGAACCCACTCGAGTGTCCAACGATATGGTGGAGGAACTGATCCCACTGTCCAACGATATGGTGGAAGAACCCATCCCACTGTCCAATGATATGGTGGAGGAACCCACTACACTGTCCAACGATATGGTGGAGGAACCCACTCCACTGTCCAACGATGTGGTGGAGGAACCCACTCCACTGTCTAACGATATGGTGGAGGAACCCACCCCACTGTCCAACGATATGGTGGAGGAACCCACTCCACTGTCCAACGATATGGTGGAGGAACCCACTCCACTATCCAACGATATGGTGGAGGAACCCACTCCACTGTCCAACGATATGGCGGAGGAACCCATCCCACTGTCCAACGATATGGTGGAGGAACCCACCCAACTGTCCAACGATATGGTGGAGGAACCCACTCCACTATCCAACGAT
Organism: Paralithodes platypus; assembly: GCA_032716605.1. Classification (NCBI taxonomy): domain Eukaryota; kingdom Metazoa; phylum Arthropoda; class Malacostraca; order Decapoda; family Lithodidae; genus Paralithodes; species Paralithodes platypus. The sequence continues at coordinate 16,055,740 of CM064481.1, forward strand.
ATGGAGGAGGAACCCACTCCACCTTCCAACGATATGGTGGAGGAACCCACTCCACTATCCAACGATATGGTGGAGGAACCCATCCCACTGTCCAATGAAATGGTGGAGGATCCCACTCCACTGTCCAACGATATGGTGGAGGAACCCACTCCACTGTCCAACGATATGGCAGAGGAACCCATCCCACTGTCCAACAATATGGTGGTGTAACCCACTCCACTGTGCAACGATATGGTGGAGGAACCCACTCCACTGTCCAACGATATGGTGGAGGAACCCATCCCACTGTCCAACGATATGGTGGAGGAACCCACTCCACTGTCCAACGATATGGTGGAGGAACCCACTCCACTGTGCAACGATATGGTGGAGGAACCCACTCCACTGTCCAACGATATGGTGGAGGAACCCATCCCACTGTCCAAGAGATGGTGGAGGAACCCATCCCACTGTCCATCGATATGGTGGAGGAACCCACCCACTGTCCAACGATATGGTGGAGGAACCCACTCCACTGTCCAACGATATGGTGGAGGAACCCATCCACTGTCCAACGATATGGTGGAGGAACCCACTCCACTGTCCAACGATATGGTTGAGGAACCCACTCCACTGTCCAACGATATGGTGGAGGAACCCACTCCACTGTCCAACGATATGGTGGAGGAACCCATCCACTGTCCAACGATATGGTGTGGAACCCACTTCACTGTCCAACGATATGGTGGAGGAACCCACCCCACTGTCCAACGATATGGTGGAGGAACCCACTCCACTGTCCAACGATATGGTGGAGGAACCCATCCACTGTCCAACGACATGGTGGACGAACCCACCCCACTGTCCAACGATATGGTGGAGGAACCCCCACTGTCCAACGATATGGTGGAGGAACCCACTCCACTGTCCAACGATATGGTGGAGGAACCCACTCCACTGTCCAACGATATGGTGGAGGAACCCACTCCACTGTCCAACGATATGGTGGAGGAACCCACTCCACTGTCCAACGATATGGTGGAGGAACCCACTCCACTGTCCAACGATATGGTGGAGGAACCCACTCCACTGTCCAACGATATGGTGGAGGAACCCACTCCACTGTCCAACGATATGGTGGAGGAACCCACTCCACTGTCCAACGATATGGTGGAGGAACCCACTCCACTGTCCAACGATATGGTGGAGGAACCCACTCCACTGTCCAACGATATGGTGGAGGAACCCACTCCACTGTCCAACGATATGGTGGAGGAACCCACTCCACTGTCCAACGATATGGTGGAGGAACCCACTCCACTGTCCAACGATATGGTGGAGGAACCCATTCCACTGTCCAATGATATGGTGGAGGAACCCACTCCACTGTCCAATGATATGGTGGAGGAACCCACTCCACTATCCAACGATATGGTGGAGGAACCCACTCCACTGTCCAACGATATGGTGGAGGAACCCACCCCACTGTCCAATGATATGGTGGAGGAACTCACTCCACTGTCCAATGATATGGTGGAGGAACCCACTCCACTATCCAACAATATGGTAGAGGAACCCACTCCACTGTCCAACGATATGGTGGAGGAACCCATTCCACTGTCCAACGATATGGTGGAGGAACCCACTCCACTGTCCAACGATATGGTGGAGGAACCCACTCCACTGTCCAACGATATGGTGGAGGAACCCACTACACTGTCCAACGATATGATGGAGGAAGCCACTCCACTGTCCAACGATATGGTGGAGGAACCCACTCCACTGTCCAACGATATGGTGGAGGAACCCACTACACTGTCCAACGATATGGTGGAGGAACCCACTCCACTGTCCAACGATATGGTGGAGGAACCCATTCCACTGTCCAACGATATGATGGAGGAACCCACTCCATTGTCCAACGATATGGTGGAGGAACCGATCCCACTGTCCAACGATATGGTGGAGGAACCCATCCCACTGTCCAATGATATGGTGGAGGAACCCACTACACTGTCCAACGATATGGTGGAGGAACCCACTCCACTGTCCAACGATGTGGTGGAGGAACCCACTCCACTGTCCAACGATGTGGTGGAGGAACCCACTCCACTGTCCAACGATATGGTGGAGGAACCCACCCCACTGTCCAACGATATGGTGGAGGAACCTACTCCACTGTCCAACGATATGGTGGAGGAACCCACTCCACTATCCAACGATATGGTGGAGGAATCCACTCCACTGTCCAACGATATGGTGGAGGAACCCATCCCACTGTCCAACGATATGGTGGAGGAACCCACCCAACTGTCCAACGATATGGTGGAGGAACCCACTCCACTATCCAACGATATGGAGGAGGAACCCACTCCACCATCCAACGATATGGTGGAGGAACCCACTCCACTGTCCAACGATATGGTAGAGGAACCCATCCCACTGTCCAATGAAATGGTGGAGGAACCCACTCCACTGTCCAACGATATGGTGGAGGAACCCACTCCACTGTCCAACGATATGGTGGAGGAACCCACTCCACTGTCCAACGATATGGTGGAGGAACCCACTCCACTGTCCAACGATATGGTGGAGGAACCCATCCCACTGTCCAACGATATAGTGGAGGAACCCATCCCACTGTCCAACGATATGGTGGAGGAACCCACCCCACTGTCCAACGATATGGTGGAGGAAGCCATCCCACTGTCCAACGATATGGTGGAGGAACCCATCCCACTGTCCAACGATATGGTGGAGGAACCCAATCCACTGTCCAACGATATGGTTGAGGAACCCCCTCCACTGTCCAACGATATGGTGGAGGAACCCATCCCACTGTCTAATTATATGGTGTTGGAACCCACTCCACTGTCCAACCATGGTGGAGGAACCCACCCCACTGTCCAATGATATACAAAGGAGTACAAAGGAAATCAAGCAACAACAGATCTAGTGACCCTTCTAGGCTGCTTGTCCTCCAAAACACTGAGGATCAAGTGTCCAAACAGTGGTTTAGAGTGGGTAAGGGAACATTGGAAAGGGAACTACTGCCCTGCCACTAACGTGGCAGGACTAAGAAGTAGTAGGGGACATATGGGTTAGTAACTGAGGGGAGGATAAAATAAAGTTATTCATTTACAAACGCAGTCAGTCGCGGGTTTGATGCGAGGTATTTGTCTAGGCGGAATTTTAATGAATCAACGGTGCTGCAGTCTATAACGTCTCGGGGAAGCCCATTCCACAAGTTGACAACTCGATTGAAGAAGAAATTATTAGATTCGTGTGAGTTAAAAGATTTACCAATAATTTTGCAACCGTTTCCCCGCGTGTAATTAGATTGGTCGATAGTGAAGTACTTACTACAGTTTATATTGTCGATGCCTTTGATGATTTTGAACACTTGAATTAAGTCACCTCTTAATCTGCGCTGGGTTAAAAGAAATAATTTAATTCTCTAAGACGCTCTTCGTATGGTTTGTTCTTTAGGCTAGGTATCATTTTGGTAACTCTACGTTGAACTCGTTCTAGCTTGTTTATGTCTTTTTGGTAATAAGGGCACCAGCATTGAACGCAGTATTCCAGAAGAGGGCGGACTAGGGAATTGTAAAAGGTTAGGATTACGTCTTTGGATTTATGCTCAAATGATCTGCCTATAAAGCCAATTATTTTGTTTGCCTTCTTAACAACTTCTGAACATTGTTGACTCGGTTTTAGGTTACTCGATATTGTTACTCCCAGATCGGTTTCTCTGTTTACATTCTTAAGCTGAGTGCCATTCATCGAATAGTTTGCTTTCTCATTTAGGTATCCGATATGTAGTACTTTACATTTATCCGCATTGAAACTCATTTGCCAAATTTGGGCCCAATGTGACAATTTATCTAGATTGTGTTGCATATCGTCAACTTGATCTTTTGAGAGTACGCTATTTGCAATTTTTGTATCGTCAGCAAATTTTGAGATTGTACAGGTGAGACCCTCATCTATGTCGTTGATGTAAATTAGAAAGAGAATTGGTCCTAGTACCGATCCCTGGGGTACCCCGCTACTTACATTGGTCCATTTAGATGCCCTTACCGTTTATGACTACTCTTTGCTTTCTGTCGCTGAGCCAATTTTCTATCCATTTCAACACACACCGTCTTGTATTCCATGCGCTTTTAGTTTTAGCAGTAAACGTTTGTGGGGAACTTTGTCAAAGGCCTTTTGAAAATCAAGTATATAATATCTACAGCTTTACTCTCATCGTAGAGGTTGAGGATATCGTGGAAGAAGTCTAAGAGGTTTGTTAAACAGGAACGTTTTTTACGAAAGCCGTGTTGAGTATCTTTAAGTATGTTATTTTCCTCTAAGTGATTTACGAGTCTGTCTCTTATGACCGTTTCTAGCATTTTACATACAACTGAGGTTAAGCTAATTGGACGATAGTTACTGGGTAGGGATTTGCTGCCTTTTTTTAATATCGGTGTTACGTTGGCTATCTTCCACTGATCAGGCATAGTTCCAGACTGCAAGGATTTATTGAATAGTAATGTCAGTGGTTTGGAGAGCTCATCCTTAGCTTCCTTTAGAACTCTAGGCGAGATTGTATCAGGTCCAGGCGTTTTATTTACCTTGAGTTTATCTAAACAATTCAATACTTCTCTCTCTGTAACGGTGATATTGCTTAGAACATCTGAATTATCAATCTGAATCGGCGATGGTGTAGGGATATCACTGAGGTCTTCTGTTGTAAAAACTGATGCAAAGAAGGTATTGAGGGCAATACTCATTTGTACTTCGTCTTTGGTGTATTCTCCATTTTCATCGACTAACGGTCCAACAGTTGAAGTAACTATTTTTTCCTTTCTGATATAACTATAGAATTCTTTCGGGTTTGTTTTACTTTGATTCGCAATATGTAACTCTAGGGTCTTTTTACTTTGCTTAATTAACTGTTTGGCTTTGCGTCGTAGCTCTACAAATTTCACCCGTTCTTCGTCATTTTGTGAGGATTTTAATCTATCATTAGCAAATTTTTTAGCAAGCAGGCAGTTTGAAATATCTTTATTCCACCATTTGGGCTTATTATTATGGCCTGGACGCCGTATTTTCGATGGTATGCAGTCTTGCACTGCTTTTAGGTAAGTGTTTCGAATAACTTCCAAGATGTATTTATGTCGTTATTGTTAATTAAAAAGCTCCAGTCAGTTTCATTAAACATAGCTCTAAGTTTATGAAAGTTTGCTTTCTTGAAATTAGGGACTTTTTCGATGCTACTATTTGGTTCGTTACTAGTAAAGATTAAAGTGAAAGTTATCGTACGATGGTCGCTGTTACTGAATTCATCACCAACATTCAAATTCTCTATTAATTCTTCTTTTGTTGCAAGTACAATGTCAAGAACGTTATTGCCACGGGTCGGTGTTCGAACAAATTGATAAAGCAAACTCTCTTGCAAGTTCGTATACAAGTCATGTCCGGAGTGTGAAGTAAGAGTATCGCCCCACTTGGTCACAGGTAAATTAAAGTCGCCAAAAAATACGGTATCTTGTGAGTTACTTACATCTGCAATTTGTTCATAAATTTCTCGGTCAGTTTGCACTGATTGAGCTGGAGGTCTGTATATTAATGCAAGTATTATTTTTGTACCTTTATTATTCTTTATTAGCACAAAAGATGTGTCGACGTTCACAATTTGAGGTTTTGACAAGAGGGTCGGGTTAAGACTTTCTTTGATATAAAATAAAACGCCACCTCCATTTTTATTTATTCGGCTTTTCTCAAACATTACATAACCGGGAAGTGAATACTCTGCTAAAAAGTCTCTATCTACTGTATTGAGCCAAGATTCTGTTATACCAATCACATTCATAATTATCAGTACACACTAGTTCCTCTAAATCTGAAAATTTATTGCGTATGCTACGAGCATTTGCATAGAAAACCTTTAAAGTTGCGGTTTTAGAACTCACAGAACGTTCTTTAATCAAATTTTTGGTTCAGATCGGATCTACATTTACATTCATGGCTGACATCGGTCCTCGGTCGTTATCCCTGGCTGGCTGAATTTGGGTCGTGTTGGTGGAGCTTTATCCAAATTCGCGGTTCTTGACAGATTAGCATTTAATTCCTTCGCAGGTTGCCGCCCTCGCTGTCTTCGGTCCTCCTTCCTGGTTGTCCTGTGCTGAGTCGATTTCTTCTCCGAAAATCCTTCACCGCATCGTTGAGAAGACGCCCAAAACGTGCTGCTCCCACCTGGTTCAGATGAACTCCATCGTCCGAAAACAAATAGTCATCGTAGTAGAAATTGTCCCAGGTGTCGACGAATCCCACGTTTTCCTTCCTGCAGAGGTTTGCTAGACAACGATTTGTGCTGCTGGCTATGTTGTAAAATCGGCTCTCTACACCAAGCCGGGGGACGATTCCTGAGACGATGATCCTTGATGACTTCTCCTTAAACGACTTGATCAGCTGCTGGTACTTTAAAAGCAAATCTTCCGACCGGGTTCGCTGTACATCGTTGGATCCAACGTGGATGACGTACATTGTATTAGCAGGGGCCAGCTTAGATACTTCGTCAACTGCAGCAACTACGTCGTCCACACCACCACCAGGGATACAAAAACGCTTCCTGGTCTTAGGTGCTCTGGCGTAAAACTCTGTGAGCTGACCACGTATCATCGAGTCTCCCACGAGCCGGACTTCTTCTATTTCCTCTTCGTCATCTGAGTCTGCGAGTATCTGGAAGCGGTTTTGACACTCGGTAATCGGTATGGGTTTCCTGGTCTTGGGGCAAACGTTGTTCCTCACAACACGGAAGTTGTCTTGAGGGGGAAGAGAGTTACTATTTGTTTCTTGAGTATCGGAACCATCAGATGAAAGGGCTACTGCAGGCGTTGAATTGTTGGCAGTTGACGTTGGGGCGTTGGTGGCTGCTGGAGTTGCGGTGACAATTGAAGTTTGTGGTACTCCAACGTTGAGTGTTACAAACTCTTGGAGTGATTCCAGCTTCATGGTGAGGACGTTGATCTTGTTGTAGGCTTCATCTAATTTCACTGTCAAATTCTCTTGTTGCTGGCAGAGACGGCAGACTTGAAGATCGACAGTAACAAACATGGACTCACCAAACCTACTGGCGCAGTTCGTACAAGTGTGAGGCATGGTAACAGTCAGTTTCTTCAGATCACTTCACTCACTTTAAAACACTTAACTCACTTTAAACACTTAACTCACTTTAAAACACTTCACTCACTTTAGAAACACTTCAATCACTTCAACCGAAAACAATGTTGAAATACACAACAATAGGTTATCAGGGGTGATAGCCTAACCGAAAACAAAAAATTTGAGATACGCAGAATTAGGCTTCCAGGGGCGATAGCCTAACCAAAAGTTTAAAAAAAAATTAAATACGCACCAAAAGGCTACCAGCGTTGAATAGCCTAACCGAAAATAATAAAATTGAAATACGCAGAAATAGGCTACCAGGTGATAACCTAACCTTAAACAAATATATATATAACAGAATATGTAACTAAATATACAATTCACCAAATAGAGATTATATAAATATAAAGTGTGACCGCACACAAGGGGTTAATATACTGTATCAACAGATGGCCCTGGTGTCACTGAGCCTAGTAAAGCGGTAGCCTACTCTTTTTAGATAAAACAAAACAAAATGTATCAGTCAAAGGTTACTACAAGATCGTGCAAGCAACAACTAAAATTACAGATATATATAGCTACAGTAGGATACTAAATACAATATCTACTAGAGTTAATAAGAACAACAGATTGGCTGCCTATAGGCTAGGCTAGGTTTGGTCGAGGAACCCACTCCACTGTCCAACGATATGGTGGAGGAACCCACTCCACTGTCCAACGATATGGTGGAGGAACCCACTCCACTGTCCAACGATATGGTGGAGGAACCCACTGCACTGTCAAACGATATGGTGAAGGAACCCACTCCACTGTCCAACGATATGGTGGAGGAACCTACTCCACTGTCCAACGATATGGTGGAGGAACCCACTCCACTGTCCAACAATATGGTGGAGGAACCCACCCCTCTGTCCAATGATATGGTGGAGGAACCCATCCCACTGTCCAACAATATGGTGGAGGAACCCACTCCACTGTCCAACGGTATGGTGGAGGAACCCACTCCACTGTCCAACGATATGGTGGAGGATCCCACTCCACTGTCCAACGATATGGTTGAGGAACCCACTCCACTGTCCAACGATATGGTGGAGGAACCCACTCCACTGTCCAACGATATGGTGGAGGAACCCATCCCACTGTCCAATGATATGGTGGAGCAACCCACTCCACTGTCCAACGATATGGTGGAGGAACCCATCCCACTGTCCAACGATATGGTGGAGGAACCCATCCCACTGTCCAACGATATGGTGGAGGAACCCACTCCACTGTCCAATGATATGGTTGAGGAACCCACTCCACTGTCCAACGATATGGTGGAGGAACCCCCTCCACTGTCCAACGATATGGTGGAGGAACCCATCCCACTGTCCAATGATATGATAGAGGAACCCACTCCACTGTCCAATGATATGGTGGAGGAACCCACCCCACTGTCCAATGATATGGTGGAGGAACCCTCTTCACTGTCCAACGATATGATGGAGGAACCCACTCCACTGTCCAACGATATGGTGGAAGAACCCACTCCACTGTCCAACGATATGGTGGAGGAACCCACTCCACTGTCCAACGATATGGTGGAGGAACCCACTCCACTGTCCAACGATATGGTGGAGGAACCCCCTCCACTGTCCAACGATATGGTGGAGGAACCCACTCCACTGTCCAATGATATGGTGGAGAAACCCATCCCACTGTCCAACGATATGGTGGAGGAACCCTCTCCACTGTCCAACGATATGGTGGAGGAACCCACTCCACTGTCCAACGATATGGTAGAGGAACCCACTCCACTGTCCAACGATTTGGTGGAGGAACCCACTCCACTGTCCAGCGATATGGTGGAGGAACCCACTCCACTGTCCAACGATATGGTGGAGGAACCCACTACACTGTCCAACGATATGGTGGAGGAACCCACTCCACTGTTCAACGATATGGTGGAGGAACCCATTCCACTGTCCAACGATATGATGGAGGAACTCACTCCACTGTCCAACGATATGGTAGAGGAACCCATCCCACTGTCCAACGATATGGTGGAGGAATCCATCCCACTGTCCAATGATATGGTGGAGGAACCCACTACACTGTCCAACGATATGGTGGAGGAACCCACTCCACTGTCCAATGATGTGGTGGAGGAACCCCCTCCACTGTCCAACGATATAGTGGAGGAACACACCCCACTGTCCAACGATATGGTGGAGGAACCCATTCCACTGTCCAACGATATGGTGGAGGAACCCACTCCACTATCCAACGATATGGTGGAGGAACCCACTCCACTGTCCAACGATATGGTGGAGGAACCCATCCCACTGTCCAATGATATGGTGGAGGAACCCACCCAACTGTCCAACCATATGGTGGAGGAACCCACTCCACTATCCAACGATATCGTGGAGGTACCCACTCCACCATCCAACGATATGGTGGAGGAACCCACTCCACTGTCCAACGATATGGTGGAGGAATCCATCCCACTGTCCAACGAAATGGTGGAGGAACCCACTCCACTGTCCAATGATATGGTGGAGGAACCCACTCCACTGTCCAACGATATGGCGGAGGAACCCCACCCACTGTCCAATAATAAGGTGGAGGAACCCACTCCACTGTGCAACGATATGGTGGAGGAACCCACTCCACTGTCCAACGATATGGTGGAGGAACCCATCCCACTGTCCAACGATATGGTGGAGGAACCCACTCCACTGTCCAACGATATGGTGGAGGAACCCACTCCACTGTGCAATGATATGGTAGAGGAACCCACTCCACTGTCCAACGATATGGTGGAGGAACCCCTCCCACTGTCCAACGATATGGTGGAGGAACCCTCTCCACTGTCCAACGATATGGTGGAGGAACCCACTCCACTGTCCAATGATATGATGGAGGAACCCACTCCCCTGTCCAACGATATGGTGGAGGAACCCACTCCACTGTCCAACGATATGGTGGAGGAACCCATCTCACTGTCCAACGATATGGTGGAGGAACCCATCCCATTGTCCAATGATATGGTGGAGGAACCCACCCCACTGTCCAACGATATGGTGGAGGAACCCATCCCACTGTCCAACGATATGGTGGAGGAACCCATCCCACTGTCCAACCATATGGTGGAGGAACCCACTCCACTGTCCAACGATATGGTGGAGGAACCCACTCCACTGTCCAACGATATGGTGGAGGAACCCACTCCACTGTCCAACGATATGGTGGAGGAACCCATCCCACTGTCCAATGATATGGTGGAGGAACCCACTCCACTGTCCAACGATATGGTGGAGGAACCCACCCCACTGTCCAATGATATGGTGGAGGAACCCACTCCACTGTCCAACAATATGGTGGAGGAACCAACTCCACTGTCCAACGATATGGAGGAGGAACCCACTCCACTGTCCAATGATATGGTGGAGGAACCCACTCCACTGTCCAACGATATGGTGGAGGAACCCACTCCACTGTCCAACGATATGGTGGACGAACTCATCCCACTGTCCAACGATATGGTGGACGAACCCACTCCACTGTTCAACGATATGGTGGAGGAACCCATCCCACTGTCCAACGATATGGTGGAGGAACCCACCCTACTGTCCAACGACATGGTGGAGGAACCCACTCCACTGTCCAACGATATGGTGGAGGAACCCACTCCACTCTCCAACGATATGGTGGAAGAACCCATCCCACTGTCCAACGATATGGTGGAGGAACCCACTCCACTGTCCAACGATATGGTGGAGGACCCCATCCCACTGTCCATCGATATGGTGGAGGAACCCACCCCACTTTCCAACGATATGGTGGACGAACCCACTCCACTGTCCAACGATATGGTGGAGGAACCCATCCCACTGTCCAACGATATGGTGGACGAACCCACTCCACTGTCCAACGATATGGTGGAGGAACCCATCCCACTGTCCAACGATATGGTGGAGGAACCCACTCCACTGTCCAACGATATGGTCGAGGAACCCATTCCACTGTCCAATGATATGGTGGAGGAACCCAATCCACTGTCCAACAATATGGTAGAGGAACCCACTCCACTGTCCAACGATATGGTGGAGGAACCCATCCCACTGTCCAACGATATGGTGGAGGAACCCACTCCATTGTCCAACGATATGGTGGAGGAACCCATCCCACTGTCCAACGATATGGTGGAGGAATCCACTCCACTGTCCAACGATATGGTGGAGGAACCAACTCCACTGTCCAACGATATGGTGGAGGAACCCATCCCACTGTCCAATGATATGGTGGAGAAACCCACTCCACTATCCAACGATATGGTGGAGGAACCCACTCCACTGTCCAACAATATCGTGAAGGAACCCACCCCACTGTCCACCGATATGGTGAAGGAACCCACTCCACTGTCCAAAGATATGGTGGAGGAACCCACTCCACTGTCCAGATATGGTGGAGGAACCCACTCCACTGTCCAACGATATGGTGGAGGACCCGACTCCACTGTCCAACGATATGGTGGAGGAACCCACTCCAATGTCCAACGATATCGCGGAGGAACCCACTCCACTGTCCAACGATATGGTGGAGGAACCCAACCCCCTGTCCAACGATATGGTGGAGGAACCCATCCCACTGTCCAACGATATGGTGGAGGAACCCATCCCACTGTCCAACGATATGGTGGAGGAACCCATCCCACTGTCCTACGATATGGTGGAGGAACACCCTCCACTCTCCAACGATATGGTGGAGGAACCCATCCCACTGTCCAACGATATGGTGGAGGAACCCACCCCACTGTCCAACGATATGGTGGACGAACCCACTCCACTGTTCAACGATATGGTGGACGAACCCATCCCACTGTCCAACGATATGGTGGACGAACCCACTCCACTGTCCAACGATATGGTGGATGAACCCATCCCACTGTCCAACGATATGGTGGATGAACCCATCCCAGTATCCAACGATATGGTGGAGGAACCCATCCCACTGTCCAACGATATGGTGGAGGAACCCATTCCACTGTCCAACGATATGGTGGAGGAACCCATCCCACTGTCCAACGATATGGTGGAGGAACCCCTTCCACTGTCCAACGATATGGTGGAGGAACCCACCCCACTGTCCAACGATATGGTGGAGGAACCCACCCCACTGTCCAACGATATGGTGGAGGAACCCATCCCACTGTCCAATGATGTGGTGGAGGAACCCACTCCACTGTCCAACGATATGGTGGAGGAACCCATCCCACTGTCCAATGATATGGTGGAGGAATCCACTCCACTGTCCAACGATATGGTGGAGTAACCCACCCCACTATCCAATGACATGGTGGAGGAACCCACCCCACTGTCCAACGATATGGTGGAGGAAGCCACTCCACTGTCCAACGATATGGTGGAGGAACCCGCCCCACTGTCCAACGACATGGTGGAGGAACCCATCCCACTGTCCAACGATATGGTGGAGGAACCCACCCAACTGTCCAACGACATGGTGGAGGAACCCATACCACTGTCCAACGATATGGTGGAGGAACCCATCCCACTGTCCAACGATATGGTGGAGGAACCCATCCCACTATCCAACGATATGGTGGAGGAACCCACCCCACTGTCCAACGATATGGTGGAGGAACCCGCCCCACTGCAGGATGATCCGGTCAAGGTGCCCGCCCCGCTTTCCTACGGGCAAAGCAACCAGTACGATAAACGCAGGGCAAAAAATTAAGCTACGAGCGATTCAATAAATCAAGATATTGTTAATGAATATTTACGTTTGTATCCGGATACGACTCCCCGTCCAGAAAATATGACCCATACTCAAAAAATGCGTTTACATAAGAAAAAACGTGATAGGGCTCTTACAAATGCCGCGGCTTGGTGGAACGAAAAGCAAGGATTATTACAGTTGGGGCTGTCCCATACTATGGTTTTCAAATTATTGTATTTTATTTAATGAAGAAAATGGGCGAAAATCATGTTGGGAAAAAAATATTTGGAAGAGTGATATACTGAACAGTTTCACTTTTTCAAACATTTTTAGAAAGCCTGAGTAGTGTCTAAACTGGATGCATTATATTCACACATTTTCTCTGTCTTTTTTATGCATGATCTTGCCCTCTTTGCCTTTGTACAAGAAACTGAGATGAGAGTGGTAACCGTATATCATATGCGTGGACTTTGGCTCATATTCTTAACCCGTTGAGACCCAGCGTCGCACGTGTTGCGTCGGCAGTCTTTGATCACCAACTCCCAGCGACGCATCACGTGCGTCCGACATATAAAAAACACTTACGTGGCTCGTAAGGTAGGAAATGGCGGGAGAATAGGAGGGGGAGGTACCGTAGTGTGTGTGGGAGCCGGGCCAGTAGGTGTGAGCGGGCCGAGACAGCCGCGTGGCTGGTGGTGGTGGGCTTAGTGGGGATAGTTTACACCCTTAGTTCACCGCCACTTTGAACCTTCATTACTCCGGTCGTATGGGAGCTAGAGGCTTGAGATTTATGTGAGACACTCCTTAGGATGTATGCCGTACAATGCCATACTCAGTTTTTACCCTAGTGCTCCCGGGCAGGTGGTCATGCGGGGGAGACAAACTATTGAACCCCCCCCCCCCCGCCCCCCAAATGACCGAAATGAGTTTTTTTAATTTTTGTCTTCATTTCTCACCATTCTCTTCCATTTTGGCTCAACAATTTTTTTTGAGGCTCCCCCCACCGGCCCCCCCCCCAAAAAAAAATGTCCGAGGTGATTTATTTTTTTTATTTTTTTCATTTCTCATCCTTGTCTTCCATTTTAGCAAACAAAAAAAAGAAGAGAAAATGGCTTGGGACTGGGGTGAACAAAATATTATAACTAGCCGGGGCTCAACGGGTTAAATCGAACCCTATCATTCTCGGTGGTAAAAACTATAGTTTTGCTGTATTCCTAGCCAATTAATAGTATGTGCTAATTGTTATATGGCTGTTGTAGGACTAGGCGTATTATGATATACCTTCCGTCCGTAAGTGCATTAACTTTATTTGTCATCACTCTAGCAGCTTTACTTCCTCACTGATTTATAACATAATGTCTTATGGACTTATAACATAGCTTCACTAGTGTAATACCTTGAATTATTTCGATTTTCAGCTTTTTACCATGTTTATAGAATAACCACCAACTTTCCATTAAGTCTTCAATAATTACACTACAAAATTATACCACTTGACATTTTATGATCATTATGACGTTTTATCACTGTTCAGCTTTCTACAGAAAATCTAAGGAAACAGCCACCCAGTTTTCACTGATGTCATAAGATGCTTTATCAGTTAATTTTTTTACAAAAAGTCTAGGGAAGCAGCCACCACACTTTTCACTGACTCGATAAGTACAGTACAATAGTAAACTGTATAATGTCATATGCACTCGCTATGCGACGGGTCAGGCTGACGGCCGTATTGTGCACCCGTTTGCAGTGCTCTTGTTGTAATTGTAATAAAAGTACTGTAATATTGATTCAGTACTTTTCATTGCAATTACAATACGTAGTGTACAATAACCTGGCTAGGAATATGGCAAAACTATAGTAAAGATGCCCTTCAATGATGGGGTTTGTGTAGGACTAGGGGATCAAGAGGTTCTATATAATATAACTATAGTAAAGGTCCCCTTCAATGATGGGGTTTGTCTAGGACTAGGGGATCAAGAGGTCCTATATAATATAACTATAGTAAAGGTCCCCTTCAATGATGGGGTTTGTCTAGGACTAGGGGATCAAGAGGTTCTATATAATATAACTATAGTAAAGGTCCCCTTCAACGATGGGGTTAGTCTAGGACTAGGGGATCAAGAGGTTCTATATAATATAACTATAGTAAAGGTCCCCTTCAATGATAGGGTTTGTCTAGGACTAGGGGATCAAGAGGTTCTATATAATATAACTATAGTAAAGGTGCCCTTCAATGATGGGGTTTGTCTAGGACTAGGGGATCAAGAGGTCCTATATAATATAACTATAGTAAAGGTGCCCTTCAATGATGGGGTTTGTCTAGGACTAGGGGATCAAGAGGTTCTATATAATATAACTATAGTAAAGGTCCCCTTCAATGATGGGGTTTGTCTAGGACTAGGGGATCAAGAGGTCCTATATAATATAACTATAGTAAAGGTGCCCTTCAATGATGGGGTTTGTCTAGGACTAGGGGATCAAGAGGTCCTATATAATATAACTATAGTAAAGGTCCCCTTCAATGATGGGGTTTGTCTAGGACTAGGGGATCAAGAGGTCCTATATAATATAACTATAGTAAATGTGCCCTTTAACCTGACAAGCGCGATATAGACCTAGGTCCTAGGGTAGTTATTTGTGCATTTCTAGCCCTGGATTCTGACAGAATTCGTTATATTTACAATATAAAGCATTATTTGTTTTCGGTATGCTTTTATTTTACATATATGATGTATATATGAACCTTCAAGAGTGCTAAAATAAGTGGGAAAAGCATTTGGGTGGTGAAAAACGAAGATATTGGCCACCCGGTCATAATCTCAGGCGAGAGAGAGCCACAGGCAGCCCTCCCCTCTCGCTGTCTGGGAGTCAACTGAGACGAGCGGGGCGGTGTGTGCCGGTGTCTGGGTGTTGCATAACGATCTTTTATGCAACCAACTTGTGCTACATTATCGCGGGAGAGAAAAATAACCGATAAATGATGATAATAAGAGGAAAAATAGGTGATAATTGAGGAGGGGGGGGAGGGGGGAATAAGGTGGGGAAGGAGGGGAGGGGGAGGGGTGAGAAACACATGTATGAGTACTAGAGGGGAATTATCTCACCTAGAGACAAAATCCTTTGTTTTGATAGGCCCTTTTTTTTTTTGGAAGGATTTTTTTATGGTCTTGCTTCCGTGAGGCCTATCGCGTTCCCTATAGGAAGCCTTCCGTGAGGCCTATCGCGCTTGCCGGGTTAATGATGGGGTTTGTATATGTTGGGTCTGGCTGCTTCCAGACGATCCCCAGGTACTTATCAAAGAGGTGGGATAAGTCAAACACTGGGTAAAAGTTAATAGGTTCTTGTATTCAGGAGTGAAGTGGGTACCGTGTACAGGGAGACCTTTGGTAGGCTAGTCTCTCTCTCTCGATCTGATCATAACATACCCCTAGCGGGCAGATCATGAAATACCCATAGTTACCATGTGCAGTCAATACAGTACAATTATATAAGTGAGTGCACATGATTACTATGGTACATGTTTAATATAAGGAGGTATGCATATAGATAATATTAGTGTTACATACAGATACTTGAGAATGCTGTTGCCTCAATAAATCATATACATACACCTCCCTCCCCCCTCACGCTCGTAATTCAATCTCGAGCGGACTCCTTTTTTCTGGGTCGTTTCGAATAACGTGGGGCAACTGGGGGGTCAGACGCTAAGGACAACTGTTTCTGGTCATTGCAAGGGGTTGCAGGGGACTGGGGGAGGGGGTCAAAACTTTGGGGTACAGGGCGGAGGTAACGGCGGTTCCGCCACCACACACGACCACTAGGGAGACGCACCTCATAATCCCTGGACTTGCCAAGACTCATGACAACCCCCACCTTGTCCCAGCATTGCGATGTCGGGTCTTGAATCCGAACTTGCTGACCGACACGCAACCTGGGGAGGGGCTGTGCGTGCGCATCGTACCGGGTCTTAACCTGCTCGGCACGGTCGGCTGCACGTCTGTCACAGTCCTCGGCCTTGCCCTGCCACTCCTGAGCAAAGGATCTGGGGTCGGCAGGTAGACATGTCCGAAGGGGATGACCATATAGGAATTGGGCAGGGGAGCGGCCAGTGAAGTTAGGAGTGTTCCGGAGTTCCATGAGACCCCGGTCAAAGTCCTCTATGTCAATGTTGCCAGAGGGTGCAGTCTGAAGAATGAGGTGCCTGATTGACCTCACTGCAGCCTCGGCATGGCCGTTCGCCTGTGGGTGATGCGGTGACGTAAGCACATGGCGGACTCCCCATCGCTCTATAAAGTCCCGGAAATCCTGGTTGGTGAATTGTGGGCCTCCATCAGTCCTCAGACAGAGGGGAACACCAACTTCCCGGAAGTAGTGACAGAAGAGCCTGATTGTTGCAGAGGCAGTAGCGTCGCCTTTGCAGGGGACGACAACGGGCCACCCCGAGAGACGGTCGACCACGACCAGGAAGGACTTCCTGGCAACCATGATAAAGTCGGCCGAGACAGACTCAAAGGGCCCCGTCGGGTTCTCGTCATTCAGGAGGGGTTCCTTCTGGAGGCCAGGCTGGAGGATCTGGCACGACTCGCAAGCATGAACAGTACTGGCGATGTCGGAATCTATCCCCGGCCAGAAGACAGCCTGCCTCGCTCTGCTCTTGGTGGCCTCCACACCTCTGTGACTGTCGTGGAGTTGCTGCAGGGTGCGGCGGCGGAGAGCCGGAGGAACCACAATCCGAGCTCCGTAGAGGACGAGATCTCCATCAGCACAGAGATCATCCCGTAGCATCCAGTATGGGAGCAAGGAATCATGTAGGTTATAATGGTTGACAGGGAAGCCTGAGGTGACGCAGTCGAGTAGACAGACGTATGTAGGGTCCGCTCTTGCTGCGGCGCGAAGATCCTGTAGAGTCCTCTCGGCGTCTTGTACTGGAGATTCTCCTGGGTTGATGACATCCAAAATGGGCTTAGGAAAGTCCTGAGAGATGATGGCCAACTCCCTGCAATGGCGATAAGAAAGCAGAGGAGTCTGGACACCGTCGTGCACTTGAATCAGGGCAGGACACGATCTCTTGCCTAGGGTGAGGGTTGCCTGAAATGCACCCAGAGCAGGCGCCATCGTGGACCCATCTGCCGTGAGCGTCATGGTAGGCGAAGGGTCTTGCAGGCTGCTCCTAGAGACACCCAGAGATCCTAGATGTCGCAGGCCAATCACTGTAATGTCAGAGCCTGTGTCCGGTAGCATCGTAGGCGGGATTTGACATCGCCGTGTGACAGGGTGACAACGATGGGCTGTGGTGTCTTGTCGGCAGAGGAAGAAGTTGATCCCACACGACGACAGTTGTTGTGCTTCGCCTCGTGAGACTCGCTGGAGTCGGAGGAGGTACCACTGCTGCTTGGAGATCCCCCTCGGCGCTTTTCCTTCTTCTTCGACGCCCGACAACACTTCTCAATGTGCCCAATGCGGTGACAGAGGTGGCACTTGATCGTCCGCGACCAGTGGCCATGTCGCCCGCAGGCGTCGCAGGTGCTCTGAGCAGCTGGGCACGTGTCCAACCCATGCTGGCGAGCACAACACTGGCAGAAATCCGTTGACTTTGATGAATTCTTGATGGGCGGAGTCTTGCCGTTTCCCTGAGCTTTCTTGTCCTTTTTATACGAAGAAATTGCGCTCACTTGGTTAGGAGGAGCACTAATGGCCGTGGTCGCAGATATAGCGGCCTCATAGGAGCGGCACCTAGTCACAACATCCTTTAGTGGTGCTTTGGAGTCCAGGGAGATGAGCTTCTGTACCAGCTCCTTGTCTCTGATCCCCATGAGGATCACCATCTTGAGCTGTGTTTCCTCGCAGACAGATGAATTTCCCGGGCACACATCAACTTCCTCGGAAATGCGCTTCAGGCGGACATAAAACTCGGCAAATGACTCCCCTTCAAGCTGCTTACAACTCAACAATTCTCTTCGACGAAGTGCCTCGTTGCGAAGTCCCTTGATGTGAGCTTGCAGGGCATCCAACACCTCATCCACCGTCTTGTCAGTCGAAGGGGCGATCTGAAGGGTGTGTTCAAGTATGCGCTGCATCTCGAGGGTCAGGCACATGCGAAGCTGGATCATCTGCTTTGCCGGAGGTAGTTTGGGGAGGTCCACCATTACTGCATAGTCATCCCAGCGACGTCTCCACTCTCGAAACATCTGAAAGGTGGAGTCGGCTTTAAGTGGTGGTGGGGACTGTGCTGTAGCCTTTGGTGGTGGTGGAGGTGCTGAGGGATCTGAAGGGCTGACTCGTTGCTGTTGGGAGGGTGGGCCCTGGGCCATGGAGGGATCTGTAGATATCCTGGAAGTGGCCAACAGTTGAATCAAAGCCTGAAATCTTGCATTCTCTTCCTCTCTTCTTAAAGCCTCCTCTTGTTTTCTCACTGCCTCCTCTTGTCTTCTCACTGCCTCCTCTTGTCTTCTCACTGCCTCTTCTTGCCTTCTAGATTCCTCCAGAAACTGAATAAACTGTAGGAAATCGGCCCCAGACAGAACTGAGGGTGAAGCATGTGGGTGGGAGGGTGGAGGAGGTGGAGTGCGTAAGGGGGTAGAAGTAGAGAAACCAGAAAAATCTTGGGAGATTTGTGGAGGTGGAAGTGGTCCAGAAATCCCAGGGGAGGTTTGTGTAGGAGAGCTGGGAGGTGATGTGGGGTTGTGTTGCAATCGTACATCTTCCTGGTCTGACATCCTCTTGTTAGGGCAACAGACAGACAGGTTGATATCAAAGAGTCGAAAAATTCCCCACTTGAATATTCGTCTTAGTAGATAACAGTGTTTTTGCTGTGAAAGATTGCCAGCAACAAATAGTGTGTGTGACGGCGTGCTCAGTGCGTGTATGCGTATGTGTGTTCACCAACCGCTCGTGGCTCGGGAGGGGGAGGCGGCCGCGTTCACTAACTTCACTCACTCAACTCAGTGTTGCTCAGGCCGTGGTGGGAGGAGGGTGTAGCGCTCCGCTCGCTGGCTGGCCCTGCTGCTCTGGAACTCGTACCCAGGGCAAGCACACATGAAATATACACAAAATAAAGCACTAGCAATACACAACACTTCACTGTTAGCACTGTATATCCAGGGGCACTGCTCACTGTAATCCTGGGTCTGGAGGCACTGTCTTACTCCCGAGTGGTGGAGCTGGCTTGGTAATGGCGGCTTCACAAGGGTCCCACAGGATTGTCCAACTTCGTAACTCCGGTTTTTACTCACTGCGCCATGTATATGTTGGGTCTGGCTGCTTCCAGACGATCCCCAGGTACTTATCAAAGAGTTGGGATAAGTCAAACACTGGGTAAAAGTTAATAGGTTCTTGTATTCAGGAGTGAAGTGGGTACAGTGTACAGGGAGACCTTTGGTAGGCTAGTCTCTCTCTCTCGATCTGATCATAACATACCCCTAGTGGGCAGATCATGAAATACCCATAGTTACCATGTGCAGTCAATACAGTACAATTATATAAGTGAGTGCACATGATTACTATGGTACATGTTTAATATAAGGAGGTATGCATATAGATAATATTAGTGTTACATACAGATACTTGAGAATGCTGTTGCCTCAATAAATCATATACATACAGGGTTTGTCTAGGACTAGGGGATCAAGAGGTCCTATATAATATATGTTATATAACTATAGTAAAGGTGCCCTTCAATGATGGGGTTTGTCTAGGACTAGGGGATCAAGAGGTCCTATATAATATAACTATAGTAAAGGTGCCCTTCAATGATGGGGTTTGTCTAGGACTAGGGGATCAAGAGGTTCTATATAATATAACTATAGTAAAGGTGCCCTTCAATGATGGGGTTTGTCTAGGACTAGGGGATCAAGAGGTTCTATATAATATAACTATAGTAAAGGTGCCCTTCAATGATGGGGTTTGTCTAGGACTAGGGGATCAAGAGGTCCTATATAATATAACTATAGTAAAGGTCCCCTTCAATGATGGGGTTTGTCTAGGACTAGGGGATAAAGAGGTTCAATAATTATAATATAACTATAGTAAAGGTCCCCTTCAATGATGGGGTTTGTCTAGGACTAGGGGATAAAGAGGTTCAATAATTATAATATAACTATAGTAAAGGTCCCCTTCAATGATGGGGTTGTCTAAAACTAGGGGATCAAGAGGTCCTATATAATATAACTATAGTAAAGGTGCCCTTCAATGATGGGGTTTGTCTAGGACTAGGGGATCAAGAGGTCCTATATAATATAACCATAGTAAAGGTGCCCTTCAATGATGGGGTTTGTCTAGGACTAGGGGATCAAGAGGTCCTATATAATATAACTATAGTAAAGGTGCCCTTCAATGATGGGGTTTGTCTAGGACTAGGGGATCAAGAGGTCCTATATAATATAACTATAGTAAAGGTCCCCTTCAATGATGGGGTTTGTCTAGGACTAGGGGATCAAGAGGTTCTATATAATATAACTATAGTAAAGGTGCCCTTCAATGATGGGGTTTGTCTAGGACTAGGGGATCAAGAGGTTCTATATAATATAACTATAGTAAAGGTGCCCTTCAATGATGGGGTTTGTCTAGGACTAGGGGATCAAGAGGTCCTATATAATATAACTATAGTAAAGGTCCCCTTCAATGATGGGGTTTGTCTAGGACTAGGGGATAAAGAGGTTCAATAATTATAATATAACTATAGTAAAGGTCCCCTTCAATGATGGGGTTTGTCTAGGACTAGGGGATAAAGAGGTTCAATAATTATAATATAACTATAGTAAAGGTCCCCTTCAATGATGGGGTTTGTCTAAGACTAGGGGATCAAGAGGTCCTATATAATATAACTATAGTAAAGGTGCCCTTCAATGATGGGGTTTGTCTAGGACTAGGGGATCAAGAGGTTCTATATAATATAACCATAGTAAAGGTGCCCTTCAATGATGGGGTTTTTCTAGGACTAGGGGATCAAGAGGTCCTATATAATATAACTATAGTAAAGGTGCCCTTCAATGATGGGGTTTGTCTAGGACTAGGGGATCAAGAGGTCCTATATAATATAACTATAGTAAAGGTCCCCTTCAATGATGGGGTTTGTCTAGGACTAGGGGATCAAGAGGTCCTATATAATATAACTATAGTAAAGGTGCCCTTCAATGATGGGGTTTGTCTAGGACTAGGGGATCAAGAGGTCCAATATAATATAACTATAGTAAAGGTCACCTTCAATGATGGGGTTTGTCTAGGACTAGGGGATCAAGAGGTCCTATATAATATAACTATAGTAAAGGTCACCTTCAATGATGGGGTTTGTCTAGGACTAGGGGATAAAGAGGTTCTATAATTATAATATAACTATAGTAAAGGTCCCCTTCAATGATGGGGTTTGTGTTAGATACTCCAATATATCCAACTATTACTCCATGAATTACTTAAACACTAGAATACATATTTAAAGTATATCTCACTATTATAACCTTAATACAACTACTCATATTAGTAAACATAATATGTCTTACACCGACTGTATATGATGGAGGCAAGTGGTACTGGGCGCCTAGAATCTGAGGTTTAAGTAGACGTCAGCTTCTAGTCAGCATTCCCGAGATCTCACAATAGAGTTGGTTACACGTGACCGCTCTGATGGAAAGTTACCCAGAACAGGTCACGTTGGAAGCCACACCTTATGACGTCATTATTGACAGGTACTAGGATTGGTCGTGATGTACACGTGAATGATAATTTTTTTTTTTTTTTTTTTTTTTTTTTTTTTCTATATTCCAACTTACTTCCTCTCGGGCATAGGCTGAGAGCCTTAACATTCACCGCTTTACAATGAACAGTGAAGCCCGTGAGGTCTTGTTCCAGTCTAGGGAGTGAGACATGTGAAGCACGTAGAGTACAACGAGCACCTGCCATCTTGCCTTCACATGAGGCACGGTGCTCACTCATGGCCCGAAACGACCCCATCTCTGAAGCCATCTCGTTCCCGTGCTTCACTGTCTCACCCCCTACACTCGGACTCTCACACTTACACACACACAACGCCACCTGTTGAGCAGATAACTCACCAGGCATTGCACCCCTATAGCATATTTTGAATATGGGAATATTCATACAGTGCTATTTAATCAGGGAACAATGAGGGTATTTTATTGACGTTTCGGTGGGCTTGTGGTAATGCACTGATACTAGGTACAGCACTAATTCCATCCCAATAATATCTTCCCATTGATACATCGGGATTTGAACCCGGGACCTTTGGATTACCAGGCCAGTGGCAAGACCACTCCACCACACCTCCCCTATGAGTGGTTTTACGTCATAAAGAGGGGCATAACCCAACATAATATAAGGTGGATATCCAGAGAGCGAGGGTAGAAACAAGAGAGAGACCCCGGCTCACTCATCGAAGGGTCAGAGGTTAGCTCCGTGTGTGATAACCAGACTATATAACATACTTGAATTAATCGTACTGATACGAATACTTATACAATCAATATATTAGTGTACTTCTGAATAAGTCTTAAGATATCTTTTATTATACTATTCTTAATTATTCTCAAGTTTCATTTACCTAACCTTACCATTTATCTAACATTCATTTGAGTTATCTAATTAATCTCAGGGTAAACCTGTGATGGTGGCAGCATATATATATAGGGGAATTGATACCATTATTAACCCTATTCGCTTAAGCTTACATGGTGGCAGCGCGTGGTCCTTTCTTGTTACAACAGAGGCTACACTCACGTGTCGATTAATTGACCGCTAAAGCTACTAAAAGTATTTAATTCAAGTCACTGGAGTCTGTATACATATATATAATTCACACACGGCGGGCTGAAACACTTGTACATCTGGCAAGTTTCCCTCCCTGCCTGCAACGCTCCCCCACACAACTACGGGGCTGGTCGCAAATTCGTCAAAATATTCTTGCGGCGGAAGCAGGGAATCCTCAACTTTGTCTGACGGAGGAGGAGTCTACATGGATATGGTACCGACGTGTGGTGTGATTGGCCTGACTTAGGAGGACCAACGCTGACTGACAGTGGTTTGAGGCCGAATTCTGGACGTCGCCGGCACTGAAAACCACTCAAGCTCCACCGCGGCTAACTCACAACAATTCTTGTAATGCCCTCGAAAATGTCCCGCACTCACAATAATACTAACCCGAGTTGACGTCAGGTATAGCGTAAAATAATCGTAGATGGTAAGTCCAATAAACTCATCTCGAGAGACTATCACCGTGGTTCTTAAAGATAGTCGTAGATGGTAAGTCCAATAAACTCATCTCGAGAGACTATCATCTGGTTCTTAACTCTTAATTAGCGGCGAGCAACATAAGTCGAGTTAAATAAAGCTGGACTATGTGGCGGCGCTCGACATAGGTCGAGTGGCAATTTCAGCACGTAATGTTGCTGAGAGAGAGAGACAAGTGGTGGCAGGAGAGTAGCGAGCGTATGACTGCTCCAGACCACCGCGGCGAACATACTGACACGAATCCCAGCTCCCTCCTCCCTCTCTCACTCGCTATATAAGGAATTGTATCGGGAAAGTGGCTAATTACATGCTTTTTGCACTCGCGTTGCACGGTTATTGCAAGAAAACTAGCCATCATAAAAGGATCGTTATGGTGTTATTCGAAAGCTCTGTTTATGCCCTTTCAGGGATAGATACTTGTTTTACGTTCTGGGTCTTATTTAGGCATGAAAATGATCACGTAAACAGCCCTATTTTGGCTAAAAACACCCCGCTGGGCGGTACATATAAATAAACCGCATAGGCCGCTCTTAAGGTGTTAAAAATCGGACTAAGGTTGCTATACTTTTGTACGTCCGTGGTAGTACAGTGGGTTAGCGCGCGGGCCTGGTGGTGATGGTGGTGCGTCACTAACCAGGGGTCGAACCCCACCCAAGGCATCTCAAAACCTGTGGGTTTTTAGGAGGGTTAAATTCCCTTCAGAGGTTCGTACCCCGCGCCAGGTATCAGGAAAGGTTGATCCTAAAGGTAGCCTGGGGATAATTCCCATTCCTATTTAACCTGGAAAAACCTAGCATTTCATTGGTGGCAGTAAGGGAACGTGACCTGGTAGCTACGTGCTGGAGCACCCGTCATGCGAACCCTATACCAAGAATTGAGATGGCTAAGGTAAAAAGGCTACGATACCTTACGACCTTACGAGGCTAGGGACTAGCCTAACTAAAAAGGAATGTGGTGTAATGCCCTCGAAAATGTCCCGCAACCACAATAATGTACTACCCGAGTTGACGTCAGGTATGGAGAGCGAAGTAAAATGCCCCAGAACAAGAAGCCCACCACAGAAGCCACGAGCGAACACCACACAGAAACACCCGAAAGAAAGGTCCACAGAACGAAAGGACCAGCTGACCGAGCCAGCCAATTCAGACAGGCCCAAGCCCGCAGGGCTAAGCAGCTCCAGGCCGCACCCTCCTACCTTTTCTAAACTGACCATTTTCCACACCTCACGTACACTACCCCCTCGTGTCCTACACTCCTAACTACAAAGATGATGAACAGGAATATACAGTGGTGATGGGCTGGTCTATCAGAGTGAGAACTGAGCGATCTCTGCCATACCCATAGCTTACTCTGACTGTTCCTTTTACTTATATATTTTCTAGATCTCAAGTGACGGCGTCTCTTCCGTGGATTGACCTCCCAATTTACCAAGATTGGAAGTCAAACCGTCACATTTTTCCTTTGCCCCTCAACTTTCTCTTCATAATTGCTGAGGGGCACAGGGCCCTGGGTGGGGCTTTGGTTTCCCGGGCGTTTCCGCAGCCTCCTCAGCTCCCCGCCATGGAGTGGCTTCGGTCACCCAGGCTTTATTGTGGTCGGCAGGGAGGGTTCTGTGGGGGCGCTCGGTTATGGCCTTGGCCTTGCTCGGGGCCATGGGGCTGTTCGGCCAGGCTGCTTGGGGAACAACAACAACAACAACAACAGGAATATACATTCATATTAAAAACACCCATGCCCTGTCCCTATGTTGAGCCAATGCCAACACATCAGACAGCCATAATTATATCTATGTATGTTCTTACATCCGAGAAGTAGATGTTATATATCTTAGAAGTTACCTTTTCTAAACAAAACCAAATCCCACCGCTGCCACCAATGAAATGCTAGATTTTTCCAGGTTAAATAGGAATGGGAATTATCCCCAGGCTACCTTTAGGATCAACCTTTCCTGGTACCTGGCGCGGGGTACGAACCTCTGAAGGGAATTTAACCCTCCTAAAAACCCACAGGTTTTGAGATGCCTTGGGTGGGGTTCGAACCCTGGTTAGTGACGCACCACCATCACCACCAGGCCCGCGCGCTAACCCACTGTACTACCACGGACGTAATAAAAGTATAGCAACCTTAGTCCGAGAATTAAGAACCAGGTGATAGTCTCTCGAGATGAGTTTATTGGACTTACCATCTACGACTATCTTTAAGAACCAGGTGATAGTCTCTCGAGATGAGTTTATTGGACTTACCATCTACGACTATTTTACGCTATACCTGACGTCAACTCGGGTTAGTATTTTCGAGGGCAGGTTTTACCAGGGTTAAATAGGAATGGGAATTATCCCCAGGCTACCTTTAGGATCAACCTTTCCTGGTACCTGGCGCGGGGTACGAACCTCTGAAGGGAATTTAACCCCCCTAAAAACCCACAGGTTTTTGAGATGCCTTGGGTGGGGTTCGAACCCTGGTTAGTGACGCACCACCATCACCACCAGGCCCGCGCGCTAACCCACTGTACTACCACGGACGTACAAAAGTATAGCAACCTTAGTCCGAGAATTAAGAACCAGGTGATAGTCTCTCGAGATGAGTTTATTGGACTTACCATCTACGACTATCTTTAAGAACCAGGTGATAGTCTCTCGAGATGAGTTTATTGGACTTACCATCTACGACTATTTTGCGCTATACCTGACGTCAACTCGGGTTAGTATTATTGTGGGTGCGGGACATTTTCGAGGGCATTACACCACATTCCTTTTTAGTTAGGCTAGTCCCTAGCCTCGTAAGGTCGTAAGGTATCGTAGCCTTTTTGCCTTAGCTATCTCAATATGGTTTTTAGGGTTCGCGTGACGGGTGCTCCACGTAGCTACCTGGTCACGTTCCTTAGCTGCCACCAATGAAATGCTAGGTTTTACCAGGGTTAAATAGGAAGGGAAATATCCCCAGGCTACCTTTAGGATCAACTTTTCCTGGTACCTGGCGCGGGGTACGAACCTCTGAAGGGAATTTAACCCCCCTAAAAACCCACAGGTTTTGAGATGCCTTGGGTGGGGTTCGAACCCTGGTTAGTGACGCACCACCATCACCACCAGGCCCGCGCGCTAACCCACTGTACTACCACGGACGTACAAAAAGTATAGCAACCTTAGTCCGATTTTTAAGAACCAGATGATAGTCTCTCGAGATGAGTTTATTGGACTTACCATCTACGACTATCTTTAAGAACCACGGTGATAGTCTCTCGAGATGAGTTTATTGGACTTACCATCTACGACTATTTTACGCTATACCTGACGTCAACTCGGGTTAGTATTATTGTGGGTGCGGGACATTTTCGAGGGCATTACACCACATTATTCTGGTCAACCTTGTGTCGATATTGCCCTCAGCAGTAAAAGACCATTTCCGGGTGCACGATTTCGTCGGATACAGAAAAGATCTCGTCACGATCCGACGTATTTTGGCCGTGCGCACAGAAGCACCCTCCCAAATCGCTGCAATCAAGAGGTTTCCCACGCACCCGCAGCAAACCAACCACCAAAACTCCAAGAATGCCTACCCAGCCTCATCCTTCAACAACAGACCCACCTACCCTTCCGGCAAGCCCCAACCCAGTAGACCCCGGTTCCAACCGACCCAGCCACGCAGAATCTTCAACCGGAACAGCAACTACAACACCTACCAAAGTAAAAACCCTACCTTAGTTATTATCAACCCCTATGATTTCCCTGCCTGTAATGCTCAGTGTGCCCTCCATCAAATTCGTGACTCTGCCAAACCTCGCCCCTCTACTCCTCGCATTTCTGTAAATGAAGAGGAGTGGGGACAAGAGGAAGAAATAGCCCCCCATATCATGACCTCAGACGATACCGAAGAAACCCTGGAGGAGGTAGATACCGATCCCCAGGATTTTTAAAGTATCCCCCGCCCACGATGGGCTCGGCGGGGGACGCCATAACTAGTCGCACTGCCCCCATTTATTACATGGCCAAAATCAAGGACATTCCTGTCCGCTTGCTAATCGACACGGGAGCTGCCAAGTCATGTTTGTTCAAATCTTACTATGAAAAACATCCCCGACTATTTGGCCCTTTGTTAAACACCAAAACAGAACTCATCTCAGCTGCTGATACTTACTTAAATCTCCTAGGAGACACTTTACCCCTATCAGTAGCCACTCCTGACCCCCATGCTCGTTGTTATCACACATTCACAGTATTTTCCTCCAACTGTAAACATTATGATGGTTTCCTTGGACTTGACCTCCTTCAAAAACTCCAGGCCCAGATTGACTGCGGCCAAAGGCTGATCTCATTCAAAAACAAATTCCAGCCCAAAGCCTCTGACAAACCAATCACGCAGAAACCCATTCCCAAAAAGAATAAACAAGCTCCCCCTCAACAAACCCTGAGTCAGGGTTACCAAGTTGCAGCTAGCACTAAGGTGACTCCTAAAACCTCCCCTTGCCCCGAGTTCTCTCAAAACCTCACTCAATTCAGTAAAAAAATGCCTCAACAAACGAAAGAAGACAAGTCCAAAAACTCCCTCTCGGTAACCCCCTCAATTCTCGTAACTCTGTCCAGAATAAATCCTCCCATGTTTTCAGGACAGACTCTGATATATGTAACCATAATTCTATCCAATGTTTATGTACACATGTTTCCAGAGAAAATGCCGACCGATGTACCCAAAAATGTTTTTCCCATGCCCCCAGAAATGTTCAACTATCCCACAACCAACAACAATTCCCTGGTGACAGTTTTCCGTCAGTAGCTCCCTTTCCCCCCCACACCATTCACACCCCTGAAAAATTTCACAACCCCACACTTGACTCGCCCTCTCATGACCAACAAACTCACCAGTCCCACATAACCTGTAACCAGACCGTTACTGCCACCAAAACAATTCCTCACCTTCGTCCTGTTAACAACCCCAAATCAATACACCAGTCCTACACCAATAACCCATGTTCTACACCTAACTTTTTCCCCACCAACCCTCCGCAGTCCCCCCATCAAATCCCGTTTTCTAACTCGCTCACCTCTCACCCCTCTGAACCGCCCGCACTCGCCGTTAATCCCCCCCTCACGCGTGCCGACCGAGGGACACAACCATGTTCCCACCATGCCCCCAGAAATACCCAGCTATTCCACCACCACCCCAATCCCTCTTGTGACAGTTTTTCGTCAGTAGCTCCCTTCCACCCCCACACAATTCACACCCCTAGAAAACTTCACAACCCCACACTTGACTCGCCCTCTCATGACAAACAAAACCACCAAATCCACATAAACTCCAAACAAACCGTTACTGCCACCGACAACGCTCCCCCCACCAACCCTCCGCAGTCCCTCCAACAAATCCCGTTTTCTAACCCCCTCACACCGCGCCCCACTGATCCTCCCACACGTGGCGTTAATCCCCCCCTCACGCGTGACCCCCACCAAAGTGACCTTGCCCCCCTTATAAGTACCAAGCACCTGCTCGCCAGTCAATCCCCCACCATCATTAGCCCAGCGGTAGTTCAGGATAAATGCCAAATTCCCCCCCACCATCAAAAATGGGTGAACCTGCGGCCCATACCCCAAACTCACATGATATTTTCCCCCACTAACACGTCCCCCAACCCCCATCGTTGCCTCTTACAACCCGCCATCATTTCCGCTCGCATCAACCACATTCTCGTAGCAAATATCTCAGAGGAACCCCTGACATTACCAAAAGGTCTCATTATAGGAGACCTCGAAACTTTTGATGACCTCCCCATACATTGTAACGACACCCCTACCAGCCTCCAATTGCCCCCTCTTCCTGAGACACTATCTGACCACCAAAAGAACGGCATGTACGACCTACTGCTGGAATTCAGTGACGTGTTTGCCCAACAACCCACCGAAATCGGACAGACTGATGTAGAACAACATATCATTAACACCACAGGCCCCCCCATATGACAACCATCCCGTAGAAAGAACCCCATACAACGTCAGGAAGAGGAACGCCAAGTCCAGGAAATGTTAGAGGCCGGGATTGCCACCCTGTCCATTAGCCCCTGGTCTTCCCCTGTTGTCTTAGTCAAAAAGAAAGATGGGACAACCCGTTTTTGCGTCGATTACAGGAGGTTAAATGACATAACCATTAAAGACGCTACGCCCTTACCCCGAATAGACGATTCCCTTGACTCCCTATACGGATCCAAATGGTTCACTACCCTCGACTTGCAAGCAGGGTATTGGCAAGTGCCTATCAAGGCCGAGGACCAAAAGAAAACAGCATTTTCCACTAGTGGTGGCCATCACTATGAATTTAACGTCCTACCTTTTGGCCTCTGTAACGGACCCGCCACTTTCTCCCGTTTGATGGAAACGGTATTACATGGCCTAACCTGGGAAACCTGCCTAGCCTATCTGGACGATATTATTGTGTACTCTCCAACCTGGGAAGAACACCTCCTCAGGTTGAGACAAGTCCTTCAAAGAATCCGAGCCGCCGGGTTGAAATTAAAACCCTCAAAGTGCGTGATTGCCCGGAATAAGGTAGATTTTCTCGGACACGTGATATCTGAACATGGTATTGCGCCAGACCCAAAGAAACTTCAAGCCATACAAAACCAAACCCCACCCACCACTGTTAAAGGAATACGTTCGTTTCTAGGTTTAGCCACATACTACAGATGTTTCGTCCCCCACTTTGCCACCATAGCCAGACCCCTCCACCAACTTACCCACAAAGACACCCCGTTCACCTGGACACCTGAAAGAGACCTCGCGTTTAACACTTTGAAGCAAAAGCTAATCCAAGCCCCTATTGTCGTTTTCCCTGACTACCAGAAACCTTTCCGTCTTTATACCGACGTATCTCTGTACGCCATGGGTGCAGTTTTAGCTCAATTCAGAGACGGAAAGGAACATGTGATAGCGTATGCCAGCTCCACCCTCACCCCACCACAACAGAATTACGCAGCCACCAAGAGAGAGTGCTTAGGGATCATTTGGGCACTCAGCCACTTCCGGTCATTTGTGTTGGGCGCAAAACTCAAAATAATTACGGACCATCAATCTTTACAATGGCTGCGTAGGTGCGAAACCAACTCAGCCATTTTGGTACGTTGGAGGGAGACACTAGAGGACTACGACTTTATCATACAATATCGTCCCGGCAAACTCCATACTAATGCAGACGCCCTGTCACGTTTGCCAGTACCAAAAGACCCCCCCACCAACCTAGCCGCCTTACAAAACACTCAATTGGTATCTACCCCCACCCCCCGACAGAATGCCCCCCCAGCCCCCTCCCTAATTCAATCTTGGGAAGCACGAATCAGACCCCCCTGGATACCGTTAAATGTCTTCAGGGGACTGACTCGCTGGGGAGATCAACTTGCCACAGACACTGGTCACATAATCTTGGACCCCACCATTGCCCATGACTACATGATTGCCATCCACGAGGGAAACGGCATACACCTTGGACAAAAGAAGATGTTAAAGATCTTCACAGACCAATACTGGACCCCCAACCCCTCCAAAATTGCACAACGAGTGACAGAATCCTGCAAACCGTGTTTATTGGGAAAGGATAGATCACGCACCCTAGGCCCAGCTGGTACCATTTCTGCCAACAAACCGTTCCAAGTCCTATCCCTCGACATCATGGGCCCGTTCCCTTCTTACGCTGGCAACCGCTATATCGTCACATTTGTGGACGTATATTCAAAATTTTAATAGCCTGCCCAGTTAAAGACCACACAGCCACCACAGTCGCCACACTGCTTGCCACAGAAGTGTTCCCTATATTCGGCCTTCCCCTTGCTCTTCTATCGGACAATGCCCCCGAGTTTAGTGGACACGTTTGGCAACAATTCACCCAACAATGCGGTATTAAGATTAAACACTCATCCCCGTACTGGCCTCAAGGAAATGCTATATGCGAACGCAGCCATCGCACCATCAACAACCAGTTACGTACAAGAATGATTGCTCTTAACACCTCAGACTGGCCATCACAACTAAAGATGATACAGTGGGGTATGAACACCTGTCCCCGGGAAGACGGTATTTCCCCTCATGAACGTGTTTACGGTGTACCCCCCTGTTACTGCCATTCCACCACCACGCTCACCTTCCCTCCACCACCTCCACAATTGACCCATTGCAACATCTGCAAAACACCCTCCATACCGCCCAGATCTGTCAGGACACCAAAACTGATAACATCGATGACAAAAACCCTTTCGCCATCCATGACACCGTAATGGTAGCCAACCTCCCTATCACCAACAAGTTAGGCCCTCGCTATGTCGGGCCCTACACCGTCATACAAGTCCCAAATGCCTTTCAAGTCACCATCGACTATCACGGCATGACTCGCACGTTCCGAACTAGATTCGTCCGAGCGTTTAAACCTCTAAAGACACAAGACATTACCCCACCCCACACGTCCGACCCTAAATTAAACACCCCTACTCACCCTCCCACTCAGGCTATGCATATTCCCATACAAACCCCTAAGGACCTAAGCCCTCCAACACCGAACCGACAAATCATTTCTCAACATACCCCCCAAACTAACCTCCACAAACCCCAAACCCCCACTATCACACCCTCTTCCACCATGACACCTTCCTTCACTTCTGATAGTCAAGTGCCTCCCCAACTTATCCAAGTACGAAAACCTCCACCCACAACCCCGACCACAACAGAAACCCTCCCGTCTAGCCCTGACATACCTCCACCAGGCACCACAGTGAGAAAACCACCACCCCCACCCCAAACCAAGTACACACCCAACCGCACCACACAATCTACCTCAGTAACCTCACACTACAACTTACGCCCACGACAAAAATCGTTTAAAACCTCCAGAAAACACACCCTGCTAACCAAGTTCCTTAGTGCTGCCAGACCACTACACTCCTCCTCCTCCTCCTCTTCTTCTTCTTCGTCGAATTCTCCCCCACAAAGGGAACGAAGACGAATAATCACCAGCAAATCACCAACCTCATCAAACGACACACCCCACACACGCCCCTACCCCCAACCCTCCAACTTAAATCTACACTCCTTACCCACCCGTCTAGCCCCCCCCGCATCCGCCCCTTTCCCCTCCACGATCCCCACCACCCCACCCACACACCGACCAACCTCCTCATCTCACCGAACCCCCAACCAACCAACCCCTAAGGAATCCCCCCACAAAGTCACCCCTGAGAAAACCCCCACATGTCCTTTACCTGTAAAACGTTCTTCCCCTCAATATAAAACATCGTCGAGCGACTCAAGTCCCACGACAAACATCTACCTTCCCACCAGGACCGCCAGAGGTAGAATAATCAACAGACCCATCAGATTTAAAGACAGCGATACAAAAATAACACCCCGTTCTGACACTCAGGACCCAAGCCACACAACACACACACCCCCTCCTTCCCACGCACCACCATCACCACCAGGCCCGCACGCTAACCCACTGTACTACCACGGACGTACTAAAAGTATAGCAACCTTAGTCCGATTTTTAAGAACCAGGTGATAGTCTCGTGGTGTTATCACGTGATGAGTTTATTGGACTTACCATCCACGACTATTTTACGCTATACCTGACGTCAACTCGGGTAGTACATTATTGTGGTTGCGGGACATTTTCGAGGGCATTACAATTCTCTTCAGCCTAGCATACCCCAGAGGCACTGCAGGCAGTTGTATCTTTCCTTAGTTTGAGTGAGGATATACGATACAGCCAGGTGTGACATTGAAGAGGTAATGTGTTACTGGAGGTCTTCAGTGCATATTTCTATCCATAAAATTATACCAATCTTAATTCAATACATTCATTCAATTGTGTAATTCATTTTTTTTTATCACTGCCTTTTAATTAATTAATTAATTTGTGCAAAATAGGGTGTATTTAGATTCAAGATTTATTGTGCGTTTTTTTTTTAACAGGAATTATTTACTATATATATGGGAGGATTTTATATATTATATGTTTATCAAGTGAAATTTCCACATGTCATTAAAACAACTGTTTAGCAAAAGGCCTAAGGTTCCCACTATCAATCCAGTTGATCCCGAATTATCTGATATTGCTGAGGATAGCGGAGACGATTTTTCGGATGATTATTGGAGTGATTTTGATAATCATTATTCAGAGATTGAGTCTCAAGCAAATCCGGCTTCTTCGGGACTTCTACCTTTGTACCAAAATGTTAATCAGAGTGTGTTAAGAAGCGGGACTTTCCGAGATACGACCCCCACCAATTTGGAACCATTGCCTAGTATAGTAATTCCCTCACCTCCCGAAAATAACGTCATTATGTCGGGTAACGAACCCCAGGCTTTTCATTTAAGTGTGACCCATGGTCAGGCCGTACACAATTTCACTGGGTTGGAAGAACACAGAAATATTTTTTCAGTTTTGGATGATTTAGAGACGGAAATTGCAGCAAAGGGTATCACACAGGAGAGGGCCAAAATTTACATTTTTTGCTCGAAAATTGACAAAGGGAATACTCCAGCTGGGTACCTTTTGGCTTGCGATGACCTCATACATGCTAAGACTTACGATGAGTTCAGGCTAGAATTCCTAGAGAAGTGTGGGTCGTCAGCTAAAGGGGAATTTGCGAAATTCCATGATTTCGCCGATCAGCTATTGAAGCAAAAGAAAAATCTGTCAGTAGATACATTATTGGTGCAGTGTTCACAGTTCGCGAATTGTATGTCGCAGGATCTAGTTCGTCACTCCTGGTTTGAGGACAGTAAGATGACAATAGGACAGCTGAGCAAGTTACTGGGGTATGTTATGCTGGTTAGTGCTTTACCAGACACCGTGAAACCGATCGCACGACGTATAGAGTTCCCTCGAACAATGTCTCTCAATAAATTCTCGAAGGAACTTAGGAAGTCTTGTGATACTAGCGGTGTAACCACCGAGCAAATTCAGTTCTCGTGTGCTGCCGTTAGGAATTCCCTACCTGTTTCCCCAGCTCAACCTGGGCCTAAACAGAATTTCCCTAAACAGAGTCAACCAAATAAGAACTCTCAACCACATAGAAATCCCCAGCAGTTCTCCTCAAACAGTTCTTTTCCCAAATTCCATAAACCTGCACAAGTAAGTCAGAGTAGACAGAGTTACAGCTCTCAAACATGGAACCATCAATCGCCTCGTTATCAGGGGAATGGTGGTCGACCGCGGGCCGCAGGCGGAGGCGGTCAGGGCGCGCAGAGACCTGCGATAATGGCTACCGGCGCATCTGGTCAACACAGGGATGTTATGTGTTTTTATTGTGGGGGACGGGGTCACATTGTTCCTCATTGTAACATCAAGGCCAAGGAGCTATATGAATATACGGCAGATAAGCAACCTTTCTGTCGTAGATGCAAGTGTAATGATCACAGGACCGGAACTTGCCCGGAAGTGAAGGTAGATTTGGACGATTGGAAAGCCAGTCACCCTAGGTCGGGGGAAGCTTACGATCACTCCCAAGCAAACGTAATATAAAACATCAATGTACACAAACTCCGGAATGTCCTACGTTAATGATAAGTGCCCTTATGCATTCACCTGACTCGTTCATTTTGAAGTCATGTGTAAATAATACAGATATAAGTGTTTTAATTGATACAGGTTCTCCTGTGAACCTAATGTCTAGCTCTGTCTTTAACAAATTGAATCATGATGATTCATTTAAACTTGAATTCCCCGATGTTAATCTTCAGAGTGTTTCAGGGGATAATATTTCAATATTGGGGGTTACATACTTACCGTTAGCATTGCATGAGGACTTGGATTTAATCATTAATATACTCTTTCATAGACTATACTGTGTGTTATAAGGTAATAAGTTAATTTACTATGAGTCTACATAGCGTTTATAAGCCGACCACCCTTCCCCTCACGGCCAAAATGTCTTTCAAGGAAAAGCTATTTTCCTGCAAGTTGTTTATGATATTTACATTCTCATTGCTTGTGGTGTTCCATCTAATCGATTTAGTGTGTGTTTTAGTTTTGAAATATAAGTATATTAACTCAGGTGATATATTTGGTAACTCCACCAATACCCTGAAGCTAACGCTACACCATTTGGTCGTTAAAGATATTAATGATTGTATTATAACTGAAATAATACACATTTTATCCATCGTACTATTGCATTTATCCAGTACATATGCCGCCTATGCTAAAATAATCTGTGTATCCAAACATATAGTCTCATTAATATGGGAATATGAACATGATTAGATTAATATCCAGTATTCGAGAATGGATAATAAGTCGTAGGCGTGTGCATAAACCTTTAACCGTCCTGGTGGTGTAATGGTTAAGGTGGCAAAAATATATGTGTGATAACCCGGGTTCGAATCCCGGTGGATCATATATACTTTAATTAATTTCATTGGGGGTGTGGTGATGAGATTAATAAAAATAATAATAGGTATGGATGCACAGTCCCAATCACTGTTATTCCACCTGCAGTTTATTAAGCCTCTCCATAGCCTTAATATTGTGGAATACAAAAACTTTATGTGGTGGGGGCTTGGGGAAGGTCAGTGGGTTTCGGGGCTCATGTTTGTATTCATAGCCAAAAAACTCGTCCATTATGGATTATATAGTTTTGTTTTCTATGGCCACCACATGACACAGCATAGCACCTCCTCGGTAAGTTACCAACCCCAAGGTCGGCCAAGTTTACAATTAAATGATGTGGAGAGCCTCAGCCAGGACCCATCACCAGATTATGTTATAACAGATCACTACTCCGTCAGTAGTGGTGATAAGGTCATCATTGACATTCCCCCCAAAACAATCTGTTCCATCCCAGACTATCATAGTTGTCAGTCTCATACGTCTGATACGTCTGACAACGGCTATTTTGATATAGCCTAAATCTGGCATAACATCTGATATATTATTTTTCTGTTGATGTTATTTGGAATTTAGTTTTTTTCTCATGTGGACCACTAGCCCAAGTCTCAATTATTATAAGAATATAAGAAAACGGGAGTTTGCAAAAAGGCAATTGGCCCACATAAGGCAGATCCCTCTCATGTACTAGATGTACTAGAGTATTATTTAGTTTTGTTAATTCTGTGTATTTTAATTAAGGATACTAGTAGTATGTTTTTAGTTTTTATGTGTATTTAATTAGTCTTAAGCTGTTATGGAAATATATTATTCTCATAATTTATTAAACCAGTAGGCTACTTGAGTTGTTTTTAATATGTTATAGAATTGTAAGGAGGACTATTTTGTTTGTTATATTAGCAGTAGCAGTACCCACTTGGGTCAATATGTAGCACGTGCGACAATATAGGTAAAAAATTAATCTCAATGGCATGTGATTAAACACATTTTTTCCAAGATATTCATATACATGTCAGCTTCAGGAAACTATCATAGAATATGTTCTATAGGTACTTACGTTTCAATGGCCGCTCTCTGTTCTCGCCGCCATTTGTATTTTTGTTTAGTTACAGTGTGAGGCCTCTTTCCCGTGTCTCTCAGTCAACAATGAAACATCTGGTGACGAATTCAATGCCCCCTAGTGTGTACTTGTTTTTAAAAAGTTAATATTTACCTCCTGTTATCGAAAATCAAAGCTGAAGATTATGGAGTAGCCTACACACCGTAGACTTCATCGACTTTTTCTTTCGGCACCTGTATTTATTAATTTAACACCTTACGAGCGGCCTATGCGGTTTATTTATGTGTACCGCACAGCGGGGTGTTTTTAGCCAAAATAGGGCTGTTTACGTGATCATTTTCATGCCTAAATAAGACCCAGAACGTAAAACAAGTACCTATCCCTGAAAGGGCATAAACAGAGCTTTCGAATGACACCATAACGATCCTTGTATGATGGATAGTTTTCTTGCAATAACCGTGCAACGCGAGTGCAAAAAGCAGGTAATTCGGTACTTTCAGTACATAATTGAGTATGTAGCGAGTGAGAGAGGGAGGAGGGAGCTGAGATTTGTGTCAGTAGGTTCGCCGCGGTGGTCTGGAGCAGTCATACGCTCGCTAGTCTCCTGCCACCACTTGTCTCTCTCTCTCAGCCACATTACGTGCTGAAATTGCCACTCGAGTTATGTCGAGCGCCGCCACATAGTCCAGCTTTATTTAACTCGACTTATGTTGCTCGCCGCTAAATAAGGGTTAATACCCAATCAGCGGGGGTGTGGGGGCGGCAGCCCCCACCCATAATACTAGGATAGGTTAGGTAAGGCTGTTAGGTTAGGCTAATACTACCCTTTATTTTTGTCTTTTACCCCACAATTTCCCTGATCTTCATAGCCCTCCCCACTATTGATCTTCATAGCCCTCCCCACTATTGATCTTCATAGCCCTCCCCACTATTGATCTTCATAGCCCTCCCCACTATTGATCTTCATAGCCCTCCCCACTATTGATCTTCATAGCCCTCCCCACTATTGATCTTCATAGCCCTCCCCACTATTGATCTTCATAGCCCTCCCCACTATTGATCTTCATAGCCTCCCCCTATTGATCTTCATAGCCCTCCCCACTATTGATCTTCATAGCCCTCCCCACTATTGATCTTCATAGCCCTCCCCACTATTGATCTTCATAGCCCTCCCCACTATTGGGCTGCATGTCTAAGATTGATGAATAATGGGTAAACGCTAAATTCCCATTCAACTTCATAATTAGAATAAACTAAAACACCAAAAACAAAATACAACTATAAAAAGAAATATCTGAAAAACACGTTGTCGTTAATCCTACATAATTACCCCTACTTGTATTGTTGACTTACTTCGAAGCAAAATGGAATTACTTTAGTAGACTGTAATTCTGTTACCTTATGACGATACACGTATCCTTTCCCATCTTAAGCCATTACTGTAATATGAACATGGACATAATTAATTACAATATAAATGTAAAGATCAATGCCGATATGTTTGCACAGTCATATGCGGTACGCAACGAAAGTATTTAAGGAAATAGACAAATTATATTTAGCTTGGCTTTTTAGATAATATGCTGCGTAACGACACGACACGAGTTGCTTATGTTGTACCGACCACCTTTTCTCACGTATCCCTACACCATTATCTACTCAATTGGCCAACCGAGAAAGAAAGGGTAATAGGTATAACTTATATGTGAGAGTACTGTAGTTCGATGGCGAATGTTATGACAGTAGTAGAGCGATATGTGCTTCCTACACTATCTGTTTGTCAACTCCCGACTTTTTCCTTGCAGTCCCTGAGATGTCACTGGATTTTTTTTTACCAAACATTTCCCCCAACCACAACCACCACCTCAGTAACACCAGTGCACATTGCTAGCATTACTTCTTGCAACATGAAGCAGCGCCCCCCGAGATCCAAGAACCATCAGAGCAGGGGAAAGAAAAGTACCAAAGAAAACCAGGTCCAGATCAACAAGGCTAACTGCAGCAAACCACCAGGCCTGAAGAAAGAAAACCACAGTTGGAGAAGAGACTGCCCTAGCCGCCCCGATGCACACGTGGACCATAACAACTATATGCAAATAGCATATCAACCCCTTCAGTGTGCCCCTGTGCTATGTAGTGACCTAAATCGAGAAAATGTGAAGAAACAATATAACCATTCCCCTGACATAACAAATCCCAGTAACCCTATCAATAATAAGCAAAGGAGGAACAAAGTCATAGTAGACTCACCTAACCCATCATGCCTAAACCCCCCTCAAAGTAAATACCAACCCCAGCTTCACACACAAATGCTACCTACATCATCTTCATGTAATCTGAAATACAAATTCAATGTTAATGCGACCGGCTCTATGAGAAAAAACAAAGTCAGAGGCTCACACATGTCCCTCTTGCCCCAGAGCCCGGCCCCCCTGGTGCCGACCAAATCAGTCACTATGCGCGTTGAGCTTAGAGAAAGTAAGCCTTCAGCCCTCAGAATTACCTACCATTTTGGGTTTGGAACTAACAACCAAAGGTAAAAGTCTTGGTGAGGAACTTCATTCCTTATCTACTGGTGTACAATCATTTATAAGGAGCCCAGTAGATAGTTAGACTACAAGCAATGCTTTATGCGAGTTTGTAAACGAAACCCTAGACTTTGCACAGACCAGCCACTCAAGTCTTTCTCACGACTCAGTATTCCAGAACGGGAATGAGATAGATTTATTGGTCGAGACACCCTTTGATACGAGCATATTAGGTGACTCCAGTACTTTCGATGCAAACTTAGATAATCTTGCTCAGCCTCAGTTTGCATCACTGTACCCGTTCGCAGTTCCAGATAATTTGCTTTGATCTTGGCCGCCTATGCCTGTTAATACCCTCAGTATATCAAGTGTAGGGGATCCTTTGTTATCATCCGCCAGACTCAACGTGGATTGTGACCAAGTGTGTGGTGTCAAGCCAGGGAAAGAGAGAGAGTGAGAGAGAACGACCGTGCCCTGCAGTTATTTGGGCCTGAGCCTGTCTAGGAGGTGTGAAATCCTAGACCCAGTAGTCAAGGACCAGGACAACTACAACTAAATTGCAGTGCTCCAAAGTCGCTCTACCAGTGCCTATTCTCTCTACATAAATAATTTACAGTAAATATTTCTTTTGTTTGTAATGGTAACGATGATTGTTGTGAGGGTCTAGACCAAGGTATGATAAGGTTCACTAAGTATTAACGTAATTAAAGAAGATTTTCCATTCTTCCCTTTCTTATTTATTATTTGTTGCTCTGCTTCGGGTGAACAATATACACGTCTATCGGGCGGAAAACGTTTATATACTTCTACGGAAACGGGTTCCTGTATTTATTATTGTGGAAATATACAAAGGTTTATGCCGGTATAAATACATACATTTACACGTCAACTTGAATGCTTACTCAGATCTTAGTTTATACGCTACGTGTCATCAGGGTACAAGTCCAACAGTGATTAGTTCAAGTCGCGAGTAATTGCTCTTCAGTCACATATTTCTGACTATTATATTTATTACAAGTTTATGAATTCATAATTCATATTTATGACCACAGGCCACAGGCACCCTTACGGCCACAGGCCGTAGCTCGATTGGTAGAGCGTTCGCCTGCTAACCGTGAGGTTGACGGTTCGAGCCTCGGGACAGCCAGTGAGTTATTGGCAGATGTCAGTGCTGTTGGTGAATGGTGCGGTCTAGCAATCTGTGGCAACTATTCACTAAGTCCCTGATTCATCAGGGTACCCACCCTAGCCTTGCTATTCAGCAGGGAGTGTATGGTGGTAAAAACTGGATTATATCACTCTTTGAGTTTATTCAGTTTAATTATCTGTTCAAGTCGCTTAGACTTATTGTTCGTTTAGAAGTCAAATACTGTCCTATTGTCCATACTTATCGGTGCTACGCTATTGACCTCGCAGTAACTATTATTTACACTTTGCCCAGCCATATTTGAGAGCTTGTATATTTATATCAGGACCTTATTTATTGTGATTTGAGACTTATCCTCTCTTGTGTTATTATTCATATGTTCAGTTATAACATTATTATTCTCTTTATATGAATGTTATGATTATTGTTTCATAGACATATTGAGATTGTACCCTAGCTATTAAGGAATAAAATCTGTTAAAAACCTTTCATGTGTATTTTGTGTCCATTGCTTATTACTAGAGTGCTGTGTTATAGAGTTAAGGTTAATCTTTGCCCAGTGGAGAGGCATCTCCTCTAGGTCCTCCTGGCCAAAATGCACCCCCAGGGAGCCAGAGCTGGGCCTGAGGTAGGTCCCTCCACGTCAGTGAGCCGCCATTAGGTGAGTTTGAAGCATATCTTACGTGGATTGCCCCAACCACAGGTGTTAGCTGTGGGCCTAGCTTTTGCCCAAAAGGACTTATTCTAGATACTAAACTCTAATACAAATGATGAGATACAGGTGCCTGTGTGATGCCACATTGACCCTTTTGATACCGGTGACGTCTTTTTGTTTTATTTCAGCTGTCTTTAGACGATTTTATGCAGCTCAGGACGGATATATGGTAGCTAAAAGGATTAATCGAGATAGTCTGTCGCCCTTTAACGGGTAGACATACTGTACTTCTTAAGCTGAATAAAATTGCATAATAGTAGCCACAATATAATGCAAAGGACGTCACCGGTAGTGAAGGGGTTAAGGTTCCAACAAGGAAGATGTCACACAAGCAAGTTTATCAGTAGATGTGTCAGAGTCAAAGTCAGGGATCCCATAACAATGCCTACCACTTTTAGGAATTATTACTATATAATCTTTTTATTTATTAGTGGCCCCTCCATCATTGACGATTATGCCTATTACATAAGGCCTCCTCTTCAAACGCTCATTTACCGTAGTTTGAATCTACCGCGCAGAGCATAAAAATTTGAGGAGCCTTCATCATGAGCGCACGCAACCTCACTCATGGTTCTGTCATTATGAAATTGGGTTCTCACTACGAAAAAACTTCGTAACAAATAAAAAATAAAAATAAAATAAGAATAACTATTCATAAGCTTTCCATATACTCGTGGATGTACTTGTGTGGATATTTGACCAGACGCTGACTTCAGGCGTCATACTTCCTTCTTTGCTCTGCGCTCAACCTGCCCTGACGTGTCTCCCCACGCTCCGCTGGTTCCGCATTTGCTGCGTCCCTAGTGAGTTTTTTCTCATTTGTTTACTCTGGGATGTATCGAGTAAGGTTAGGATATGCGTAGCAGGAGTGTCAGGGACGGGTTTCCCGCAGTTCAGTGTATTTGGTCGTGTGTTTGGGACACCTATTTCTGGTGTACCCTCGTGGTCCCATGGTGGACGCGTGTTACATTTTTCGCGGCTAGCTAGCCTAGTTATTTAGTTGGCTTTAACTACGCGTTATCAGGCTTCTTCTTATCTTTCTGATGAAGTTGCCTTATTGTTTGTTTACTGACGTTCCTAGCGTATTTTTCTTCACATAGTGAATTTTTTTCTAGGTCCCGAGTTAGTGCTTCCCTCTCCCGGGAGTTTTTCTATAATGTGGTGATGGCGGTTGTTCCTGTTGTGATATGTTACAGTGCTTTTTGTTTATATTACGACGTGATTAAGTGTTATTTACGTCTGCTTAGGCCTAGCCAGCCGCTCGTAGCTTTTTACATGTACAAGTGTTATTGATTTATGATTTAAATATGTAATACCGTGTCATGTGTGTCCTGGATTAGTTGTGTTTTGGCTTAATCCGGGGCCTAATTGTGTTTCTCAGATTGCATCTAGCTTGTGTGGGTTGCCTTTTCTGGCGGGTTTTCTCGATTGCTCCGAGAAAATCCGGCTGGTTGCCTTTTCCGGCGGGTTTTTTCGATTGCACCGAGAAAATCCGGCTGGTTGCCGAGTTTTATATCACGCGTGGTTAAAATAGGCTAGTTTCCCCCGGCGAGTGGTGGCCTGAGGGCTCTCCAGGACTGCGTCTCTGAGGTGGAGCCTGTGTTTAGGCTTACTATGTGTTTCCCGGCGGGATGGCTATACCCGTTTCACTAGGTGTTCATACGGACACCGGTGGAGTATAGTTTTTCCCGGTTTTTGCAAAGCCATTGAAAAACTAGGCTGTTTTGTTTGTTTGGTTTTTCCACCCCGGCGATCTTTTGCAAAGAAGTGGGGATAGGAACAATTGGGGTTAACATTTAAATAACTTTCACACCCGGCGGTTGAACCTTGGGGAGGTGGGATTAACGGATTTTCAATTCGGTGGAGTTAGCCAGACAATTGAGGGATACAATTGGGTATGGAGGCCTTCAAAATACGGCGATCTATGAAGGCTTCGAGAGAAGTAAGATCAAAAACGTTTAAGATAAGCTTACCCCCTTTTTAACTGCGATATAATAAGGAGGCCGGCGTCTTAATATGGGTTTCCGGTGGCCAAAAATACCACTGGGAAGACTGCGTCATTTATAACGACATGCTCGTCTCTATATTTTGTCGGAGGATATGCTTAAATCTTTTGGACAAGTAAAGATATTCTAAAATCTTTACATAAGAACCTACAGGGTAACAAGAGGTAATAGTGGTGTATTACGTCTTGTTGCCC
The DNA here is from genome assembly GCA_032716605.1 of Paralithodes platypus. NCBI lineage: Eukaryota > Metazoa > Arthropoda > Malacostraca > Decapoda > Lithodidae > Paralithodes > Paralithodes platypus. Next base: position 16,099,843 of record CM064481.1, read on the forward strand.
GGTGGTTCATTAACACTTGTGTTAGAACATTTTGGGGTAACCTTAAGCTTGGTTCACACATACCCGTCCTGAGCTCCCGTCCTTCCCCGACCACCAAAAACTGTTGGACGGCATCAAACGGATGACCTTGTATCCCGAGTGGGCCCGAGTGGCCACGTGTGGCCCTGATGCCCGACCTCAACACGTCACCGCCCCGGAAGACGGCGCATGCACGGTTAGTGGACGGAGATCTCAACATGTGACCGCCCCGGCAGACGGATCATGGGCGGCGACTTGGTGCCACGACCAGTCCCTTTGGAAGGCGACCTAATAAGTCTGAATACGACCTGTCTGAGACGCACTGTGACGGCACTGCGACGACACTGCAACCACAATATGATGGATGCAGTGTCGTCGGCGATGGGCCCCCATCATGCATATATATTGGGGCGTGGCACAGAGACACCTCAGTCTCAACCAGCGTGCCGCCGATATAACTTCTCCTGCCGAGTGTCCCTCAACATGGACGCCACTCTGTTGAATCAAGTGCAGCTGTACATGGATTGCAACGTACAACTGTGCTCAACGGTCCTAACTTTCATGGAAGTTGTGAGCGAGCTGAAGAAGAGAAGGAAAAAGCGAAGTGTGTGGGTGAAGCCATACCTATTGAGGAAGGAGACCTATGGCCACTACCACACCCTCATGAGGGAATTGTCAGCAGAGGATCCAGAACTGTACCGGAGCTTCCTTCGGCTCGACGAGGGTCTCTTCGACGAGATATGCGAGCGTGTGCGGCCTCGGCTGGAGAAGAAGACCACCTTCTGGAGGAGGCCCATGGAGGTAGGGCTGAGAGTGGCCATAACCTTGCGATTTCTCGCAAGTGGGAACTCCTACGCCAGTCTCAGATTCGCTTTCCGTGTAGCCAAGAACACCATCTCCCTACTTGTTCCCGAGACGTGTGAGGCCATCGTTGGAGCCTTTTCTGACGAGGTGTTCCACTTCCCCACGACACCAGAGGAGTGGAAGGCCATTGCACACAGGTTCTCAAGTCGGTGGGACTTCCAACACGCACTAGGGGCGATCGATGGGAAACATATTCGGATCAGGAAGCCATCATACGGTGGATCAAAGTATTACAACTATAAAAAGTTCTACTCTGTTGGCCTACTTGCAGTCGTGGATGCGGACTACAAGTTCATCCATGTGGACATCGGCAGCCCTGGATGCGAGTCAGACGCCGGGTGCTTCCTTAAATCCCCACTAAATGAACTCATCAACTCCAACCATGCAAACTTCCCACAACCTGAGCCCCTGACCAACGCCCGTCACCAAGATGTACCCTACTACTTTATCGGTGACAACGCCTTCAGCCTTCGTCCATGGATGATGATTCCGTATCCACAACGGGGTCTGGGCTATGACGAAAGGATCTTCAACTACCGGCTATCAAGGGCACGAAGAGTGGTGGAGAACGCCTTTGGAATCCTAGCGAACAGGTAAGCAAGAAATATAGTATTTTATGGTATTGAAACATTATTTATTTATTTTGAGTGAGAGATACGAATATGTTCCTACACTTACCAACCTAATTGAACATCTGACAGACATTAATATAACACAGACTTATTAGCACCACTGTACATGATATAAACACTTTAAATATCCAGTAATATGTCTTGGGGATATTACTAAAGCACGATGGTGTACTTCAGTCATGATATTCTAGGCTACAAACTTCATAGTCTATTCATTATATGAATAATAAAACAAAAATTATCCAAACCTCTATCACTCAAAAATGGTTGTAAATATCCACAGATATTCCCTGGCTGACATTTTTTCCCAATGCTAGAGTTGTCGGTGGCGCTCTGGGTTATTTATTAAATATAATAACTATTGATTATAAATTAAAATCTTTTGGAATTTATAATTTAGATGTATTTATAGGTTCTATATGATTTATACCTTTTATTTCAACTTTAAATTTTTCTAAAAATAGTTTAATAGGAGGCGCAAGATTTTATAAACTATGTGATATGGGGTGGTCTGAGACTCTAGGTGGCCAGGGTTTATTTAACTCTGTGATTAAATTTTCTCTATCTAGACAAATTCTTCAGGATAATGGTATTAAAGTATTTATAAAAATATTTTTAGTATTATCTATTATCTTATTATTATTTATTATTTAAACTTTTATAATTTAATTTGCAGAGAATATCGCGCTGAAGATGCGAAAGAGGTAAGACTATAAAAACGAGAAATGAATGGAATTAAACCACTCAAGTTAAAAGTTAGAAGCTTTTTCTTCGGCAAAAATCTCTATTATTTGATAGGAATTAATTCTAATTCAATATTATCATTAACAATGACGCACCTCTTTTTGGTTTCTATCAAAATTAGAGGTCTTAATGTCCAAAATTTAGGTCGAAACTAATTAAATTAAATTAGTTTGACTATACTCTAATTTTTGTCCAACCCACAGGTTCCGAGTTCTCCACACATCAATCACCCTCGCCCCAGCAAGGATCGAGTCTGTGGTGACGGCTTGCTGCACCCTCCACAACTTCCTCAGGATACGTCGCCCATCGGCCCATGAGGCAGACCAGGAGGACCCCGAAACCCATTTGGTTTCCCGAGGCCCCTGGCGAGATGACGACGTACTGCCTAGTATTCCCACCCCTACAGCTCGCAACACAGGCAACCAGGCTGGCAAGAGAGTACGGGAGTATCTGACGAAGTACGTAAACTCACCAGCGGGGAGTGTGTCGTGGCAGGAGAACATGATATAGGTGAGAAACAACATATTGTGTCGTGGCAGGAGAACATGATATAGGTGAGAAACAACATATTGTGTCGTGGCAGGAGAACATGATATAGGTGAGAAACAACATATTGTGCCGTGGCAGGAGAACATGATATAGGTGAGAAACAACATATTGTGCCGTGGCAGGAGAACATGATATAGGTGAGAAACAACATATTTGTGTTTTTATTAATTTGTTTTTTTCAGGTATGTTATGTCATTTATATTCAGTAGTATTTATTCACATTATATTTCCATATGTAGTATCATTATCTTTCATTCTAAGTTCAGTGTACTCATGTGTATTTTCATTTCTCTTTTTTTCTATTGCGTATTCTTATTATTGTTTATTTTTTTTTAATGTAGGACTATTTTTTCTTCAATTTAGTTTGTTTATGCATTGATAAGATTATTCTTTATTTATACTCTCATTGCATGCCATTGTAAGTTCAGTTAATTCATGTTTTCTTTTATTTCTTTAGTTTTGCATACCTTATTGTAAATCGTATATCTTAGTTATGTATTAATTATTCATATTTATATTGATGTAGACTAATTCCATTTTTTTCCAGTTTATTCTTTGTTGGCAGTTGTTCTATAATTCCATTTCTTATTATTAGTATTATATGCCTCTTCATTGATTTATTACTTTTCATGTACTGGTGCACGTTTCTTATTATATGTTCTTATAATTGTGCACAGATATCTTCATATGATTTAATAACATAAATAAGGACATAAAAAAAATTTTTTTTTGCACATTAAACATATTTATTTTTCATTGGATACAAGCCAGAGAAAGATAGAAAAATGACATAACAAAAACATGTCTATTCTATCTATCTATATGCTCAGGCCCAATCCCCATTTTGGGGGTAGCCGACTCAAGACAGCAAGAACAGGGAAAACACAAAAACAACATAAAACAAAAAATAAACACATAAAAAACACAAACTCTCACACATCCAGGTCACCATGTCACATGTCACATGTCACCACCCTTAAATAAAAGGGAGGTAGTTCGACGATGTTGTGCAGTTAGAAGGATCTGTGGTAAACATATTTTATTTGGTGTAAGGCGGTGTATGCAGGGTCTGCTGGCTGGTCCCTGGTGATGTGGCGTTGGTCAGGCCATCGAAGAGGCTTGATGAGACACTGATGTTGTGGAGTGTCGTGTCCTTGGGAGTGGAGCAGTTGCGTTGTGGTGTTGTGGAGGGCAGTAGGTTGGGTGTGGCAGGTGCAGGGTACTGATTATACAACACAGGTGGTTGGTTCAGATATTGAACCGTCTGCATCTGCTGCAGGGCCTGCTGAACATGCTGCATGGGCTGCTGAACATGCTGCACCTGAATGGGCTGTTGCACCTGCTGGAGGACCTGGGGAGAAGCAGCCGAGAATGACCTCATGATGTTAATCATGGTATCATGCTGGGCAGTCTTACCCCGGTATTTCTCCAGCAGGAGCAACATCTCCAATTTATTAGTGGCCCCTCCATCATTGACGAACATGCCTATTACATAAGGCACCCTCTTCAAACACTCATCCGCCGTAGTTTGAATCTACCGCGCAGAGCATTTAAAATTTGAGGAGCCTTTATCATGAGCGCACGTGACCTCACTCATGGCTTCAGTCATTATGAATTGGGTTCTCACTACGAAAAAACTTCGTAAAAAACAAAAAGAAAATAAGAATAACTATTCAATAAGCTTTCCATAATATCGTGGATGTAATTGTGTGGATCTTTGACCAGACGCTGACTCAGGCGTCATTCTTCCTTCTCTGCTCTGCGCTCAGCCTGCCAGGACGTGTCTCCCCACGCTCCGCTGGTTCCGCATTTGCTGCGTCCCTAGTGAGTTTTTTCTCATTTGTTTACTCCGGGATGTATCGAGTAAGGATAGGATATGCGTAGCAGGAGTGCCCTGGGCTGGTTGCCCGCAGTGCAGTGTATTTTGGGTCGTGTGTTTGGGGCATCTATTTCGGATGTACCCTCGTGGTCCTGTTGTGGACATGTGAACTTTTTCACAGTTAGTTAGCTTGTGATGCAGGCGGCTTTCATTACGCGTTATTATTGCTGCCTTTTATCTTTCTGATGAGGTAGCGTTGGTTTGCTGACGTTCCCAGCGTATTTTTCTTCACTTAGTGAAGTTTTTTCTGGGTCCCGAGTCAGTCTTCCCTTTGCCGGAAGTATTTGCTACAGTGGTGTGTTGGCGGTGGTTCCTGTTGTGATATAATTCAGTGCTTTTTGTTTATATTCCGACATGTTGTCTTTTCCGTCTGCCTAGGCCTAGCCAGCCTCTTGTAGCTTTGCCACATGTACAAGTGTTATTGATTTATATTATAAATATGTACTACTGTGTCATGTGTGTCCTGGTTTAGTTGTGTATTGGCTAATTCCACGGACTATTTTTGTTTCCTGGATTAGCTGTATATTGGCTAATTCCACGGACTATTTGTGGGCCCGGGGTTAGTTGTGTTTTGGCTAACTCTTCGGTCCTGTGTGGCGTTCAGATGGTATCTGGACGAGGTGGGTTGTTTCCCGGTGGGTTTTTCTCGGTTTCACCATGAAAAACCCGGCTGGGTGCCGAGTTTTGGCCACACGTGGTTTAAAAAACAGGCTTGTTTCCCCGGCGAGTAGGTGTCTGAGGCTCCCCAGGACTGCGTCTCTGTGGTGGTGCCTGTTTCAGGCTCCCTATGATTCCCGGCGGAATGGCTGTACCCATCTAACAGTGTGCATGCGGACACGTGTTGTGAAGTTGTTTTCCCCGGTTTTGCAAAACCAGGAAAAAACCTAGCTGTTGTTGTTTGGTTTTCCTCCCCGGCGATCTTTTACAAAGAAGTGGGGATAGGAACGATTGGGGTTAACTTTTAACATCTTGCACACCCGGCGGGTGCACCTTGGAAGGGTGGGATGAACGAATTGGTAATTCAGTTTAGTTAACCGGGCAATTAAGGGATGCTTTATGTATCGCCATCTTCAACATACGGCGATTGAGGGCTCAATTGGGGTTAACGTTTTTAACTTCCCCAGACATATATGACGCGATCACGTCATATGGTCCAGTGCGCCAAAAACTCATATGACGCGATCGCGTCATATGGACTTATCTCCATGGCTCTCCAATAAGTTTATGACGCGATTTTGCGTCATATGAGCTCAGTAAGTCCGATAAGTTAGCTTACGATAAAACCGTTGGTGGCAACCTCAGCCACCTCCGATAATTCTAACGGCCGCAGTGTTGTTGTGAGTGTAGTGCGAGGCAGTGGCAATGATACCGGGGCTCCCGCCTCCTTGGACTTACTGGGACTTTAAATGTCTGAAGGAGTATATAACTTACTGTCACACCCGGCGGGTGCTCCTTGGCAGGGTGGAATAACGAATTTACAATTCGGTTTAGTTGACCAAGACAATTGAGGGATACATTTATGTATCGCCGCCTTCAACGTACGGCGATCTAAAGACAATTCATTAGAAGTCAGATCTCGTATTTTTGTCAGCCTTCCCAGTTTTTGATCTGCGAGATAATTCAGGGGCCGGCGTCTTTTTGGGGGGTTGTTTTTCCAAAATTGAATCTCGAATCAGACACCACCGGAAAGACTAAATCAATTATAAACGCCATGCTGGTTTTTTATATTATGTCAGAGGGTATTCTTAAATCTCTTGGACAAGTTCAGACATTCTGATATCTTTACATAGGAACCCCACCGCGTAGCGAGCTGTGATCGTAGAGTATTACGTCTCGTTACCCGGCGGGTTATTAACACTTGTGTGCGAACATGTTGGGTTAACCTTATGAGCATTAATTCCTGGAAATTTTATTTTTTTCCAGAGCTGGGCCCCGGCGAGTCTATAGAGAACCTGGAGTAGTTTCCCACCAGTCTCTGTCATGGCTACCTTTGCCCCGGTTTTTGCTTTATGCATTACACCCTCCTGTTCAGGTATCCCTATTTTTGTGCACACCCTTTGTATAAAATGTGTTAAATGTCTAGACCGCTCAACGGGTCTGTGGGTGATGCGAAACTGTACCTTTTGCTCTCAACTCAGCGTTAAAGTTTTACAAGACAATGATAAGACCGCAGCGGTCGCCTTAAGGGAGGTCAGGCAGCAAATGACCACTTATACTACTACTGTGGCTCATAAGTCACTTCAATGCGATAACGTCCCGCTTTGGGATAAGTTACTAATTGAGCACCCTCCCATTAAACGTCCCTCTAGAGTAACTGTTCGTAAGCCGGCGGAGACTGGACAGGGTTCTATACTTGCTCCAGCCCCAGGCACATCTAAGCGACAGCGAGAACCGACGCCCCCGGTGGCAGCCTCCTCGTCACGGGCGAGATCTAGGTCCAGGTTCCCGCTTAGACAGCAGCCGCCGAGTCTCTCTTCTTCACCAACGAGCAAGAAGAGTAAGACAGAGGGGTCAACAAGTGGATATAGCGAGAAATCTTCTAAATCCAAGAGCAGTTCGCGGTCGCACCGTAGCCACAAATCTTCTCGAAAGGACTCACATGATCGAAAGGCCTCCCGGCGTTCACCGGAGTCTAGTGCCTCTCATCATACCTCTACCCCCGACAGAGCTAGTGTTCAATCTCATGGGGATAGTTTAGTGCCAGTACCAAAAGACAGTTTACCACTTAGTATTTTAACCCTAGATTTGGAGAGTTCAGTGGACAGTGATCGTCCAATGGCAGAGTCAAGTGGGAGCTCCATGATTGAGGGTATTTCGGACTCCCAAGGGAGTGCAGGCCAAGGCCTGGGTGTTTGGCGGTATTCTCAACCTCTGGCTCAAACTACACAAACAGTGGCTGGTGTCCACCGGGACGCGGCGATCCCATCATCTATTCCTGACTTGTCTTGGCAACAAGATGGGACTCCGGCTTCGGCGGAATCCTCTCATGGTGAGCCGGATGACAAAGACGAGGTATCTATCATCTCAGACATGGAAGTGCAAGAGTCGGGTTCAGTTTTAGACGCCGCACAGGATCGTAATGATTCACCTTTGAGTTCATCATCGAATAAATTTGTCACAGCAGAGGAAATAGATGGGCTGCTGGTTAATGCTCTCACTAAATGTTTTGGCCAACAGCCGGAGACTCCTACAGTGGACCTGGGAGCTCCTATGACAAGTTCTAATGTCCGGCCTCTGATGACTTCTATTGCTAAAATACCCCAGAACGAGAAGCCACGAGCGAACACCACACAGAAACACCCGAAAGAAAAGTCCACAGAACGAAAAGACCAGCTGACCGAGCCAACCAGTTCCGACAGGCCCAAGCCCGCAGGGCTAAGCAGCTCCAAAACACACATGCCTACCCCTTCTAAACACTGACCTTTTTTTCCACACCTCACATACACTACCCCTCGTGTCCTACACCTCTACCTACATGATGACGAACATAAATACACCTTAAAGTTAATACACCCATGCTCTGTCCCTAAGTTTAGGATATTAATATCAACATACCCTAAAATACCTTGTCTTGTCAGACTAAGTTTCTGAAGACCAATCGCCCCCATAAATCTATGTATTCAATCCTTAGGTTAATTATCTTTATCCGCCATTGTGTTCATCTTTTCCATTTACTTTTCCACAATTGTTATACGTCTTCCACTCACCTCCTTCGTATCCACAGTCCACACTACTCCATTTTTGCTTCGTGTCCTACACCTCTTACCCGCCAGACTCTACCTACATGATGATGAACAGGAATACACATTCATATTAAAACACCCATGCCTGTCCCTAGGTTGAGCCAATGCCAACCAGTCAGACAGCCATAAATCTATGTATGTTCTTCCATCCGAGAAGTAGTATGTTAAAACCCCATGTCCTAATTAATAAAAAACTAAGATACCCACGGGTACACCAGTGATATAGAACCATTGCCCCCGTAAGACCTAGACAGCCATGACTACAGATGTTAACCACCATGCTGTAACTCCAATTCTTACCCCAACCAGAGATTGTATAGATAACCTTTGTTACCAGTATCTATCATAGTACCTCGAAACAATAACGAAGTACCCCTACGAACTGCCGCTTTTCTTTGGTCTATATTTCATAGAAAACGCAGTTCCCAGGGACAACTAGACATACAAAAACTTGTGCCAACTAATAGTGTCCATAACCCCTCGTCTTGACGAGTAATAATACATCATGTTTTTCCCTACTTTATCCACAGTCAAGCACACACCTACAGTTCACCTCCTTCTCCCCCCACAGCCCCACAGTCCACATGATTCTATCTTTTCCAGACTCATATACCACCCCATAGTTGCATCCCCCGGTAGCATTTGGCTAACGTACTTTCACTGTCCTTTCAAACTCCAAAATCAACTGTAGCCCAATGCCACCTCCACGCCCGGAGACCTTAGGGTCACATTTCCACGTAGCCCCCTGAACTTCCCCCCCTCTCATTAACACCCCGCGCTCCTCGACTCTTGTCCGACCTACCCTCTCCCTCATACCTCTTGAAGACCCTTGATTTTTCCGTTGCTAACGCTCTCCAACCTTTTATATATATACTCCTATCCAGCCTACCTTCCCTTAGTAGGCCGGAACAACATTAGAACTTTACTAACCCCTTGCATGCCATCTATTCCCTTACAACCCCTTCACAACCCTGCACCCAATGGTCGTCGGTGCGAGGCTAGCCGCCTCGCCAGTAACTAACCTCTATTGCCATATTTCCAGATAAATGTGGCAGAGTAGCAACCCAGTCTCCACCACACCCAGCAAACCATACAATTAACAACCAACCGATTAAAACCAGCTAGCCAAGGCACCTTCGGTTTTGGTATTAAGGACACCCACATCTGTCTCATAAACAGAGGGTTATTACAAACGCTGGTGATATGGCAAGCCCATAGCCACAGCCGCCGGACGACCATCCCAGAGAGAGGGCGCCCAGCTACCCCTTTTTACCCACCCGAGGAGGGAGACCCCCACCCCTGCGGAGGTATACCTGACCCCTGTTTTGACTTCCGGGTCATTGCCAGGTAGCACAGGAATTCTTCCTATCAATGAACTAACCATGCATGTCTAACCCCCTTACTAACCTCTATTTACCCACAATAACCCATTCACCTTTCTTGCATACTCGGATAATCAAATTAGCACCTCAGCTATACCATAGAATGAAGACTGAACAATATAAGAGAGACGCCCCTATCACAGCTGTCCCAGTCCTCCCCGCAAAGTAGATCCAGTCTCCCTCCCCTAAATACTTCCAGTATAGCCAAAATAGTACCTCTTACTAAGGCTCAGTTATATTAAAATATGAAGGCTTCCTATAGCCATGTGCCACAACAGTAATCACCACCTTACCTAGTCCCCATAGCTATTGAGACCTCAAATAATTCCATAAGACTCGAGATCCCTATGGCCTACAGGGTCCAAAAACCGAGCCTATAAACCCAGCTCCAGCCCCCAGTAAAATCAGTTGAAAGATAGACACCAACCAGTGGCTAACCCCCTGAAGTTAACCTCTAGCTCTGCCCTTGTGTTGTTCCTGAGTTGTAAGATTCCCGAGCCGGCAGACTCCGTGGCAGATATAAAATAGAAGCATCTGTCCACGTACAAGTATCTACGTGCACCTTATAACCTTCACACACACTAGTGGGTATATAAGCGTGTAGCCAGCACCGATCGCCAAGAGATCCGACTTGAGAACTTCCTACATTTGGACCACCTGGACAGCCGAGGAACCAGTTGTTAGCCCCCAACATCACGGACGCAAGATAACCAGGACCAGACCAACAAAATACTATCCAAGATTCACTTATTAGGACTAACGTGTTATAGTCCTAATTCGAAATTCACTTATTAATCTTTCTATGAAGTGGCTATAACTTTGCCCAGTGTAATTCATATATAACCATTCCATTTGGGAAGTACTAAGCGTATCAGTGTTCATTAATTAACAGGCGACATTAACTCTCGTAATTACCTTTATCCAGATATTAAAACCCTAGTGATATCTAACATTAGCCCACTGATTTGTGTTCTACGTATTTCTGCCATAAGAATATAAAACTTAGATCAGTACCCCCCTGAGGTTACTAGAATTCCTGTGTTCTACAACATACGCGTGTCTCATTCTAGCTGTGAACTACTACTTGTGCACCAGACCTGCCAGTGATAAATCTAATTAGTGAAATTGAATCTATAAGTAACATTGAGGTCTTCCAGTATATACACTTGCGAACCAAACCAGTGATCAGAAGAGTATACCTGAACGTTGGAAGTGGGAGACTAGGCTCCATCCAGATCCACTAATGCTAGCGGTTCATTTCTATCATTTGTCTTGTACGAGTATTCCTATTTTCCTATGCTCCCTATTCATCTACTTAAATAAACGTGATCGTGTGTCTTGTTACCGTGTGTTTATTTTGTGTTCTCTATTCCTCATACCTTGTATTGTGCATGCAGCCTTATATACCCAGTCAGTTAGAGCCCACATTACCCAAGTTAATCCTGTAGAAAAACAGGGCATAACAATTGCCTTGACTCAGATCCCTCACCCTCCCTCTATATCACCATCGGTGGTCACTAGGCCTGCTACGGCGGCACTGACTACTTCTAATGTAAGGGTTATAACGGATGTCAATCCGCCCCCTTTAGATAAAGCACCTATGAAAAAGGTAGCTATGCCCTTACTGTACGGTCCAGATGAGTCATGGGTACACTTGATCCCCACTAAACTAGAGGTCGCTCAACCTACCTTGTCAGGGGAACTTCCAGTGCCACGAGAGTGGGTAATACAAGGCAATAAATCTAAAAAATTACGGGCCTTGGATACTTTGGGGAGTGTACTAGATGTTAATGTTAAGGCCATTCCTAACTATTATCACCAGGACTATTTTGTTTATACTGCTAAACCTGCCCTTCCCCCTGCCTCAGCTTCGAAACTGTTTTCTGACTGGTCCAAACAGGATGGTTTTAATGACATAAAGACACTGTCAGCTCTCACACCAGAACTCGATTTGCGAACTGTCACAGAGTCAGCCGCTAATCCAGTGTTGAAGGTGGGGCAGTTGGGTCCAGGACCTTGGGTGGAATGGGAGACGGAGGCTCAGAACTTTGCGACCACCTTCACCTCAAAATCTTCCCACCAGATCCCTCAGGATAGTCATTCTTGGTTCTCTATGCCAGTGTGTTCTGCCAGCGGAGTCCCTTCGGCTTTGTTTGATTTCTTAGCTGCTCCCAAAATCAATTTATGTGAACTCAAGGACCCTTTCACTACCCCTACCCCAACTCACCTAGACCGAGAATTTAGGCTACGGGGGAAAGCATTTAGACTTTTCTCACAGTACATTGTGACGCAACAGGTAGCTAAATCGATGCTCCGGTCCACTCAGGCAATCGCAGATGCGGATGCCAGAAGATCGGTTGAACTGTCTCGGCAATTGCTCCTTCAGTCGTCAATTCAGTCATTGGGTGACATACGCACAGCCTTGCTTGAGGCGGTGCGAGCACGACAAGATCTCAGGATGTCCTTGGTACGGAAGCTTCCTGATCGTATTGCGAATCAGGTGGTCATGTCACCAGTGCTCACTCCCTCTTTAATGTCCCCTGAAGTGTGGCGCACAGTTTTTAATATGGCTCAGGCCTTTAAACATAGTCCCGCCCCTTCTAAGAAACCTGCCTTTAACTTCCCCAAACCCAAGCCAGTCGCAAAAGCACAGCCGGGGGGATCTAAGCCCTTTCATCTACCTAAGTCCTCCTCCCCTCATGGTCAGTACAGGTATAGACAGGGTAAGTTTACAGGTCAGAAAGGACGAGGCTATAATAAACCAGGTCAGGGCCCGTCTTCTGCCAACGCCAGCCAGCCGGCGAAGCGTCCACCACCTCCACCACCACCACCACCACCTCCACCACCATCAAAAAACTAATGTCTCTCTCATTCCCGGGGCCGGTCTCAAGGCGGGTGGATCCGAGGGTAGTACAGCCGGCGAACCCTTGTCTGCTAACTGGGTCGTTCCGAACATGTCACCAAGCATGGCCGTTAAACACTTGGGCAAGGATGGTGGCACGCAAAGGCATCACTTGGCAGTGGCTCCGGCGACCTCGCTTACGTCAGCCGACAACGGCGAATCTAGTTTCTTTAGAGGTGGAGTCACTGGTCAAGGAAATGATTGCCAAGAATGTCATCATCCCGGTCCCTCAAAATTACCCAGTCTTCACATCCAAGCTATTTTTGGTTCCCAAAAGGGACAGTGTTCAGATGAGACCCGTCGTAGACCTGTCGTATCTGAACCTTCATATTCACAATGAGTCATTCAGGATGTTAACAGTGCACCAAATCAGGCTAACACTTCCGCCGGGAGGTTGGATGTGTTCCTTAGACCTGACAGATGCTTATTAGCACGTCTCGGTAAACAAAAGATTTCAAAGATTTCTGGCCTTACGGATCAGGGATCAAACTTATGTTTTTCAAAGGATGCCATTCGGTTTGAACCTGGCACCTCGCTTATTCACGAAATTAGTCCGGCAAGCACTGATGCCATTGTTAAAACAAGGGATCAGGATTTTGTTGTACCTAGACGACTGGCTAGTGGTGGCAGAGACGGAGCAAGTATGCATAAATCATGTCAACATAACATTAAAACATGTCAAATCTCTAGGGTTCAAGATAAATCTGGTAAAGTCAAACCTTGTTCCCTCTCGAGTAGTTCAGTGGATAGGGCTGGTTTGGGACACAGCTGCTCTCACTCTGAGTCAGAGTGTGGACAATCGGAACAGATTTCGCAGGAAAGTGTTCATGTTCCTTCACAGTCTGACTACGACACGGAGAATCTGGGAGTCTCTGGTCGGCTCTCTCAACTGGATTCAACTAACTGTAATGTTGGGCCGGTTGAAAGTAAAGCGTTTAATATTGGAGGGCAACAAATATTTTCCACTATTGCCGGCGGAAAAATTATGGCCCGTACCAAAATTAATCCACAACTTACTAGCGGTCTGGGCGAAGAGGGAAATGTTGCACTCAGTAATGTCATGGACCTCTCCTCCGCCGACGGTATGGGTAGACACGGATGCGTCAGGAACGATAGGTTGGGGTTTTCAGTCAAACCAAGGGCACCAGGGTCAAGGGCTTTGGTCCCATTTAGAAATCTCCCACATCAATGTCAAAGAATTACTAGTCCCCTTATATTTCCTTCAGGCTCACTGCTCTACTTTACGGGGCAAGTCGGTGGCCTTCAGAATGGACAATCTGAATGCGGTTCACTGTATTCAGAAACAAGGGTCAACGAGATCTCGGAAGTTGCTAAACGTGTCAGAAGAGATTTTTATTCTAGCCAACAGGCTGGACATTCATCTTCACGCATCTTATCTCCCAGGCGTAGCAAACGTCTGGGCAGACGCTCTGTCTCGGAGACAGAGCACAACAGTAGAATGGGCGCTCAAGCAACCCATTTTCAACCAAATGATTGCAGAGCTTTACCATCCACAAGTCGATCTGTTCGCGTCCGAGGAGACTCACAAACTCCCACTGTACCTCACCCGCCGGACGATAACGCCGGCAGGGGGGCCAGACGCCCTGGTGACAGACTGGAACAGGTGGAGTTCCATCTATCTGTTTCCGCCGCCAGATGCGTCTCTAATGTGCCATGTAGTAAACAAACTACGAGATTATCGGGGCTTAGTCTCGATGATCGCGCCCCTGTGGCCGGCGCAGTTGTGGTACCAGCAATTGAAAACGTGGTGCCCGCACCCGGTGTCGCTCCCGGTCGGGTTTTTCCACTTAGACACGATTGGCAACCTAGCGACCTCACTGACTTTTGCATTATGGACATTCAGGAGGCCAAGTGGCTAGCACCATATGGTAGAGATGTGACCAATAAATTATTGAATTAAATATACTCAGTCTACAAAACGACAGTATCAATCACATTGGCAAGCCTTTACTTCTTGGATCCTTAGAACAGAACAAACTGTGCCCTCGGTGGCGTTAGTTTTTAATTATTTAAATTATCTATTTGAACAGAAACGTTTATCTGTGGTAACGTTAAAAAATCACTTAACAGCGATTAGAATACCATTTTGGGACCTTACCGGTCTCTCCATACCAGTTGCGGAGGAAACAGGTTTTATGAGGGCATGTTTTAAACTCCGCCCACCTCCCCGTCAGCTCATGCCTACTTGGTCTCTGGACAAAGCATTGTCATTACTTCACTCCCGTCTGTACCAAAATACTGCAGATTTTACATTACTCTTAAAAAAGGCTGTATTCCTTTTGGCTTTGGCCACCGGGAACAGAGTGTCTGAGCTGGCGGCGATGAGCAACACACCTAATTGCCTCAGGTTTGGTAGGCTTAATGAATGTATTCACATTGCACCTTCCCCAGGGTTTGTAGCCAAGAATGAGCACAGTGCACACGTGTTTTCTGAGTTCACTGTGCCGGCGTTGAAAAGGGGAAAGGTGCACCATAATTTATGTCCAGTGCAGGCTCTAACCAAATATTTGAGGGTAGCTCCTCTAAACCCCCAGGGTGCTTTATGGGTAGCAAGTACGGGTAAGCGCTTGCTCAAACGTAGATTGGCTTCTCTTTTGGTCGAAGTCATTAAAGAGAGTAATCCCACGATTTACGCAAATGGGCAGCCTCTTTGCGTTTCCTTAAGAATTTTTCTGTGGAAGATATTACGTCCACGCATTTGTGGGCCTCTAATCATACGTTTTTTACTCGATACCTGTCAGTAGCTCTAGACAAACCTTCCTTGCCATGTATAGCTTTAAGGCAGAGGGTCTAGGTGGCCCTTAAGTCACTTTTTGTTTTAATCTCAAGGAAAAGGGGGGGGGGGGGGTGCAGTCAGTGTAACATAGGACACCCTAGACCCCGCCGGAGTATAAGAGCTGTGATACTAGTTATGGGTATTGTTGATATGAAAATTTCTCTGTACTATTCAGTGCAGGAAATTGTGCTAGTACAATGATAGTACAAACAACAGTGTTGTTATAGTAGTTTGGCTGTGAAAGCAATTTAGTTTAAGCATTGGATATATTTTGCAAGATATTTCCACGAGTATTATGGGGTTATATGTGCACATGTAAACTTATAAGTTTTTAATTTTCACCACTTATGTTGAGTGGGGTGCCTTTTTAACTTACAGATCTGTTCGCAGAGTCTCAAGAGTTAACCTTTTGTATCAAGCAGGCTTCTTTGAAGCATGCCCCTGCTTGAACCCCTTTTGTATATATGTGCTGCGCCATTAAATATATTTTCAAAGTAAGAATACTATGTGGTCGTTTGATTATCTGCTTTTCTAGAGTTATGATATGATTACGAATGTCCCCCTCCAGTCTTAGAAATCAGGCATGTTCGTCAATGATGGAGGGGCCACTAATAAATTATAGGTTTGACTCCTGTAAGGAGATAAAGAAAACCTAATATTTAGTAGTGGCCCCGTAATCATTGACGACTGGGGCCCTCCCGACCATCCCCTTCCCATTCGTTGATGTATTAAGGGTTTTGGTTTACTTGATATGTCAGTGAAGGAAGAATGACGCCTGAGTCAGCGTCTGGTCAAAGATCCACACAAGTACATCCACGATAATATGGAAAGCTTATTGAATAGTTATTCTTATTTTGTTTTTGTTTTTATTTTTTACGAAGTTTTTTCGTAGTGAGAACCCAATTCATAATGACTGAAGCCATGAGTGAGGTCGCGTGCGCTCATGATGAAGGCTCCTCACATTTTAAATGCTCTGCACGGTAGATTCAAACTACGGCGGATGAGTGTTTGAAGAGGGTGCCTTATGTAATAGGCATGTTCGTCAATGATTACGGGGCCACTACTAAATATTAGGTTTTCTTTATCTCCTTACAGGAGTCAAACCTATATTCTGGTGTGGCCCCACACGCTGGGGTCCAGCTTGCTGGACTCAGTTGTAATTGAGACGAAGAATTGCTTCCAGGACTCCTCCTCCCTGGTGCATGGCTGAGTGGTCGCGAACTTGTCCACCATCCTGCGGACACCACTGGCCTGTTCCTGTAGCTGTTTGGGGAAAACCAGGAGTGTTATAATAGTGTTTTATTATTTTTATTGCATCGAATAATAACACTAATATTAATTAAATATTTATAGATACTGCAGCTGCCACCTGAAAATGTCAAGAGGAACATATTATACATACACTTTATACTTAATTAGTCTACCCTACTTACACATAACACTATACTGTAGAAGTAAATTTATTTACCTGTTTCAGGACAACGAAGCCGGGTCGACCACAATAAAATACCAAAGTTTTATCAATAAACACAAACTCCCTATTCTGAATATGCTTTAAATATGAAATTTGATTTCTACTTACAGTCGCCATGACGGAGGTGGCCTCGTTCAACACGTCACTAGTGCCGTCGTTGTTCCGACGTCGCTGTGGCTGGCTACCCCCAGAGGTTGGGCGCGAAGGGCCTGGGACTGTGGCAGCTGCATCCTCCTCCTCGTCATCCTCCTCGCTCCCACCATCTTCCGGCACCGTAGCAGTGGGGGCAGGGTGGTGTGCCTGCAGACCAAGGAAAGCTTTTATTTATTATGTTAAAGTGCCTATCTATGTATTTTTTATTGAGACTTAATAAAATCTGTAAACAACTCTAGTGTGTATATTTCCACCATGTCTGTCAATAACTATTACGAAGGTATGAATTAAATACATTATAAATACTGTTTTTAAGGAAAGGTAAAAAATTATTTCATAGGTAACAATATATATTGCAAAAGTTCTAGAACAGTACAGAAAATGCCACACAAATAGATGGATTAACCATAACCAGAGATGAATCGCATTATATATAAAGGTATATACCGAATTATGTAGATATTAAAATGTAAAACTTGCAAACTAAACAAACACAAACTGGGACAAGGACAATATAAAGTCAAATTAAATTATCAAAATCGCTATACTTACTAAAATATTATTATGTATAAACCCTATATATAATTACTAAAATATAATTATGTATAAACCCTATATAAACCAAGGAAATTACAATACTTGAACATACCTTTTTACAACCAATGCTCCGGGGTTTGTGCCGGACGATGTGGGTGGCCAGGAAGGAGAACACATCTAGAATCCACCTATCCCTCTCCGTCACGGTCTTGGTGGCCCCAGAACCGCTCTTGGGGGCAGTCAGCTTCCCGTAGCGTGTCCTCATTGTGTCCAGGAAGTGCCGGACCTGATATCCTGTGGAAGAGATGTTTCTGAGTTCACACAGGCATAAAATCATTTAATATAAGCATTGGCTAGCTGGCTCAGACAAAATAATATCATACAATATTCTAGAGTGAACAAGTGGCAATTTCAGACAATATAACAAATAAAACACTGAAATTGCACACACCAATGAAGTTTTGCACAATAATTATTATGTTCTCTCCACCAACCAACTTTACTCCTAAACTCGATTAATGAAAGTAACAAACACATGTGGCAGTCCGGGGATTCGAACCTAGGATGCTCACATCGAAAATCAACACACTTATGCATTGCACCACGAAAAAAATAGTTATAAACTATGATGGGTGATTCGAGGGAGCGCACCTTCTCCTCACACAATCTAGTGAACGCATGGGTATATCATAGAATATTATAGAATGAACACATGGCAATTACAGGCAATTTTACAAATAAACACTGAACTTGAACACGCCACTGAATTATTACAGATTTATATATATAGACTTCGCAATTGTTTAATCGAAGGCCTCTTTTTCTAGTTATTAAAAACGTATTCTATGGTGTATTATGATATATAGAAGCAATATAATTGTTAAAATGAAACAAAATACATTTTCTTTGAAGAGGCCATACACAATAAACAATTACCTTAGACTACACAATAAACAATTACCATAGACTAACCTGGAATGGGTGGGGTCATGGACGAACCCTTGTCCTCGTAGAGGCGGTTTTTCTTAGTGACGTCCTTGTAGTCCCTGCGGGTCTTCTGGTAGAGAATGGGATTCTCCTTATACCACTCCCCCAGATCAAGTTCTACATACTCCTCCAGGAGCAGGGGCCTGATGGTGGCCTTCGTCGATCGGGAATGCTTCTCTTTACCACCAGCCACAGCAGCCACCTGGGTATCTTCCACGCCCCCGTCGGTGTCACCATCGGATGATGTTTTTTTTTTTTTTTTTTTTTTTTTTTAAGAGATAATGAACGGAGGAAGGAAAAACACAGATAAAACAAAAAGGTCCATGTGCCTAAAGGCATCCTCCATTCATAAAATGTTTGTAACAACTGGATTTAAACATTTGTAGATTGTAAATTTGTGGAAAGCAATTCGAGGGAAGTGAATTCCAAAGAGTAGTAGCTCTGGGGATAAATGAATTCTGATAAGCAGAAGTTCTGCATTGTGGAGGAGAAAGTGTAAATTCATGGGCGCTCTCAGCTGCCCTAGTTCTACGGGGAAAGATGTGGAGAGGCGGCACAATTGAAGCAAGTTCCTCGGAACAATTGCTGTGAAAATATCTGTAGAATAATGCAAGGGATGCAACGTTTCTTCGTATGGATAATGTAGGAAGGTCCTGTGTGATTGCAGGGTTATTGATTAATCTAATAGCTTTATTTTGAATTTTGTCCAACTGCCTCAATGCAACCACTCAACTTCCACCCCACAGAGGTGAACAGTAATCCATCTGAGAACGCACATGACTTTTATATCACGGCCAACTGCTCGTCAGTGAAGAATTCTCGAACTCTGTACAGGAGTCCCAGTTTTTTAGAGGCATTCTTAGCAATGCTTCTAACATAATGTGTCCAGCTCAAGTTAGTAGTTAATGTTACACCGAGAATGTCAATACTAGGGGAAGTGGGAATATTTACATCATTAAAAAAATATATGGGAGTCAGTGAGATTCTGTCGGTTAGAAAATTGAATGTACTTGGTTTTCTGTGCATTAAAGGAAACTAGATTCTTTTGTCCCCATCCATTAATTCTAGAAAGGTCCTGGTTCAGAGAAATTGCAGTGTTTATTTTTGAATTTATAAGATCGGGTTGGGTGACAGAATTGGTAAATGTGAAGGAACTGTGGAGTGTTGAGTCATCTGCGTAGGAATGTATTGGATTATGAGTGGTAGATATGAGATCATTATCTCACAATGAGATCATTGTCTCATGCTGCTCTTCTTCTGAATCACTGGGGGCCGGATCTACAACCACTGCATCGTTGTCCAGGCTGATGATAGGTGTGGGTGACTGAGGGGCACCCTGCTGCTCTACAACAGCAGGGCGCTCCTGTGTCTCCCCTACTACCTCCATCACCTGGCTGTCTAGGGTGTCCTCGGGCTTCTTCGGTTTTGTCATGATGCCTCGCCTCTTCTTGGAGTCAGACTTAGGCATAACGTAGGCTGGAGGTTGGAGTAGGCTGGAGGTTGGAGGTTGTGCGAGGTGGTGAATGTTGCGGTGACGGCGGCTTGGGAACTGAGATAGGACCACACGCGGCTGGCTCTTTTATGGACGCTTGGTGGGCGGGGACTAGCGGGGACGCGCGGGGTGATCACGTGAGGCGACGTGCAGTCTCAACTTTCAAATATTTTGGTCGGGGCATAGACTACTTCTGGTAGCGTCTAGGCGGCGCATAGACGCTTATACACGGCGCCTATGTGCTGACCAGTCACGTGGGTGACCCGCCCTTGAACCGATTTTGGCGATTGGTCCGTCCTGATCCGTTTATTTTAGGTATGTCAAAAAAATTTGGCTCCCTCGCCGCCGCGCCCCGTGTTGTGGCGTCACTGTACGTTCATGAACAGACCATACCCGTTTCTGTCGGAGTCCTTGCACGATTGCATACATTTTCAGTGGTCGGGGAAGGACGGGAGCTCAGGACGGGTATGTGTGAACCGAGCTTTATGAGCATTAATTCCTGGAAATTTTCTTTTTTCCAGGGCGGAGTTCTGGCGGGTCAACAGAGGACCAGAAGGAGCCCGGGGGTGGGTTAGCTCTTCCTAGTCTCTGTCATGGCGCCACTAGACCCTGGTTTTGCTCTGTGCTTAACACCCTCTTGTTCAGGGATCCCTATTTTTGCCCATACTCTATGCATCCAGATGCGTCAAATACTTGGACCGGTCAAGGGGTCTGTGGGTGACGAAGAATTGTACTTTTTGTAGTCAATTGAGTACTAAAGTCTTGCAACAAGATAATTTGGCCGCGGCGGTTGCATTGTGCGAGGTCAAACAGCTTTAACTTCTTATGCTACTTCAGTGGCTCATAAAGCCCTGCAGTGTGATAACGTAGTTCTGTGGGACAGATTGATTGCTCAGTATCCCCCACTTAAACGTCCCCCTTCTAGAAGTAAAGTAAATGTGCGTAAGTCGACTGAGACTGGGCAGGGTACAGTGATTACTCTCTCCTCCGGCACATCTAAGAGACCTCGAGAGCCGACACCCCCGGCGACAACTTCCAAGTCGAAATCGAGGTCCAGGTCAAGGTCTCCCCTCCGACAGCAGCCACATAGTCACTCTACTTCCCCTGCGAGAAAGAAGTGCAAGGAGGAGAAGACCAAGGATAGTCCTAGTGGAAAATCAAAGTCAAGGCGAAGTCACAAGTCTTCTAACAAAGATACTCATGTACGAAAGACCTCCAGGCGTTCGCCGGAGCCTCGTACCTCGCTTTCTGCCTCTACTCCCGACATGTCTCATGTCCAATCTGACAGGTCGGGAGTGGAGTCAGAGACTGTGGTGGGGGATATACCGGCGGACAAGGTGTCACCTTATATCATTACCAGTTCACATGTACCAGCTTTAGAGAGTTCTACCATCAGTTATAACCCTCTAGAGGGCTCGAGTGAGGGCTCAGTAGTTGGTGTGGTACCTAGCTCACAAGTGAGTTCCGGCCAAGACCGGGGAGTTTGGAGGTACTCCCAGCCATGGCGTGACGGTTCACATCATTCTTATGCACCAACGGTAGTGGCAGACGTCCACCGGGACGCTGAGATCCCATCGTCCATCCCGGACTTAACATAGCAGCATGAGGGGGTCCCGGCTTCGGCGGAATCCTCTCCTGAAAGGCCGGGGGAAAGGGATGAGGGTTCTATGGTTTCTGAGATGGAGATTCAAGAGTCAGGTTCAGTGATGGACGACTCTCAGAGTAGGAATGATTCGCCACATAGTTCATCCTCTGCTAAATTTGTCACAGCTGATGAAATTAATGGGTTACTAGCAAATGCACTAACTAAGTTTTTTGGTCAGCAGCAGGAGACTCCCACAGTTGGTTTGGGAGCTTCCACGACAGCATCGAATGTCCGACCTCTGGCTACTGCTATTGCTTTGACACAAATTCCGCACCCTCCCCCTGTATCACCTACTATGGTTACTAGGCCAACTTCGGCGGCACTGACTACTTCCAATGTGAGAGTAGTAGCAGATGTAAATCCTCCCCCTTTAGACAAAGCGCCGGTCCGAAAGGGAGCTATGCCCCTCCTTTACGGGCCAGATGAGTCGGGTAACAATGTTCCCAGCAAAGCCAGAGGTAGCACAGTCCACTATGTCGGGGTAGCTTCCGGTACCACGTGAGTGGGTAATTCAAGGGAATAAATCTAGGAAGTTACGTGCTTTAGATATTCTAGGGAATGTACTTGATGTTAATATTAAGGCCATTCCTAACTATTATCACCATGATTATTTTGTGTATACTTCTACACCGGCCCTACCCCCTGCGTCAGCTTCAAAACTGTTTTCGGACTGGACCAAGCATGACGGTTTCAATGATATAAAAGCACTGTCAGCTCTAACACCAGAGTTAGGTTTAAAGACGTTCACAGACACAGCCGCAAATCCAGTTTTGAAGGTGGAGCAGTTGGGTCTGGGTCCTTGGGTGGAATGGGAAGTGGAGGCTCAAAACTTTGCAACGACTTTTACCTCTAAATCTTCACACCAAATTCCACAAGAAAGCCATTCTTGGTTCTCTATGCCGGTATTCTCTGCCGGCGGAGTTCCCTCTGCTTTATTTGCATTTTTAGCTGCCCCTAAAATTAATCTATGCGAACTTGAAGATCCCTTTTCCACACCGTCCACTGCTCACCTAGACCGGGAGTTTAGATTACGTGGGAAAGCATATAGACTGTTTTCCCAGTATATTGTCACACAACAGGTAGCGAAGTCAATGCTCAGATCTGCTCAGGCAATCGCAGACGCGGAAGTCCGAAAGGCTATCGAACTATCTAGACGCTTGCTACTCCAGACTTCTATACAGTCACTGGGGGATATCCGTACAGCCTTGCTAGAGGCGGTGCGGGCACGACAAGATCTAAGGATGTCTCTCGTGAGGAAGCTCCCTGATAGGATTGCAAATCAAGTAATTATGTCCCCTGTTCTAACTGCCTCTTTAATGTCCCCGGAGGTGTGGAAAATAGTGTTCAACATGGCACAGACCTTTAGGCACAGTCCCGCCCCATCTAAGAAACCTGCTTTCAATTTTACCAAGCCCAAACCAGTCGCAAAAGCTCAGCCTGATGGGGCAAAGCCCTTTCATCTGCCTAAGTCCTCTTCCACCCAAAGTCAGGCTCAGTACAGATACAAGCAAGGAAAGTTTTCAGGTAATCATAAAGGACAGAAGTATCAACGACCAGGCCAGGGCCCGTCTCCGACCAAACCCGGCCAGTCATCAAAGCATACACCACCACCACCACCAAAAAACTAGGGTCTCTCTCACTCCCAGGGCCAGTCTTACAGCGGGTGGATCAGAGGGTAGTCCAGCCGGCGAACCCTTGTCTGCTAACTGGGTCGTTCCGGGCGTGTCATCGCGCATGGCCATTAAACACATGGGCGAGGATGGTGGCATGCAAAGGCATCACCTGGCAGTGGCTCCGGCGACCTCGCTTATGTCAGCCGACAAAGGCAAATTTTGTTTCATTAGAGGTGGAGTCACTGATCCAAGAGATGATCGCCAAGAATGTCATCATCCCGGTCCCTCAGAATTACCCAGTATTTACGTCCAAACTCTTTCTAGTGCCCAAAAGGGACAGTGTTCAGATGAGGCCGGTCGTAGACCTGTCCTATCTGAACCTCCATATTCACAACGTTTCCTTCAGGATGCTGACAGTGAATCAAATCAGGCTAACACTTCCGCCGGAAGGGTGGATGTGTTCTTTAGACCTGACAGACGCGTACTGGCATGTCCCGGTAAATAAAAGGTTTCAACGATTTTTGGCATTACGAATAAAGCATCAGACTTATGTCTTTCAGAGGATGCCGTTCGGATTGAACCTAGCACCTCGCTTATTCACGAAATTGGTCCGGCTAGCCCTGATGCCCATGTTAGAACAAGGGATCAGGATTTTGTGGTATCTAGACGACTGGCTGGTGGTGGCAGAGACGGAACAGTTATGCATCAATCATGTCAACATAACATTAAATCATGTAAAATCTCTAGGGTTCAAGGTAAACCCGGTAAAGTCAAACTTTGTTCCCTCACGAGTGGTCCAGTGGATAGGGCTGGTCTGGGACACAGCTGCTCTCACTCTGAGTCAGAGTGTGGACAATCGGAACAGGTTTCGCAGGAAACTGTTTATGTTTCTTCACAGTCTGACTACGACACAGAGAGTCTGGGAATCTCTGGTCGGCTCTCTCAACTGGATTCAACTAACTGTAAAGTTGGGCCGGTTGAAAGTCAAACGTTTAATATTGGAGGGCAACAAATTTTTTCCACTATTGCCGGCAGAAACGTTATGGCCCATCCCAAAATTAATACACAGCTTACTAGCGGTCTGGGCGAAGAGGGAAACATTGCACTCGGTCATGTCATGGACCTCTCCTCCGCCGACGGTATGGGTAGACATGGATGCGTCAGGAACAATAGGTTGGGGCTTTCAGTCAAACCACGGGCATCAGGGTCAAGGGCTTTGGTCCCATTCAGAAACCTCCCACATCAATGTCAAAGAGTTACTAGTCCCCTTGTATTTCCTTCAGGCTCACGGCTCTACTTTACAGGACAAATCGATGGCCTTCAGGATGGACAATCTGAATGCGGTTCACTGCATTCAGAAACAAGGGTCAACGAGATCTCGGAAGTTGCTAAACGTGTCAGAAAAGATTTTTGTTCTAGCCGGCAACCTGAACATTCATCTTCATGCATCTTATCTCCCAGGCGTAGCAAACGTCTGGGCAGACGCTCTGTCTCGGAGACAGAGCACAACGGTAGAATGGGCGCTCAAGCAAAACATTTTCAACCAAATGATTGCGGAGCCTTACCGTCCACAAGTGGATCTGTTTGCGTCCGAGGAGACTCACAAACTCCCGCTGTACCTCACCCGCCGGACAATAACGCCGGCTGGAGGACCCGACGCACTGGTGACGGACTGGAACATGTGGAGTTCCGTTTATCTGTTTCCGCCACCAGACGCTTCTCTAATGTGCCACGTAGTAAACAAACTACGGGATTATCGGGGCGTAGTCTCGTTAATCGCGCCCCTGTTGCCGGCGCAGTTGTGGTACCAGCAATTGAAAACGTGGTGCCCGAACCCGGTGTCGCTCCCGGTCGGGTATTTCCACTTAGACACGATTGGCAACCTAGAGACCTCGCTGACTTTTGCATTATGGACATTCAGGAGGCCAAGTGGCTAACACCGTATGGTAGAAACGTGACCGATAAATTCATGAATCAATATACCCAATCTACAAAGAGACAGTATCAATCGCACTGGCAGTCCTTTACTTCTTGGATAATTAGAACAGAACAAACCGTACCTTCGGTGGCTTTAGTTTTTCATTATTTAAACTCTGTTCGAGCAGAAACGTCTATCTGTAGTAACGTTAAAAAATTACTTAACAGCAATTAGGATGCCATTCTTTGACCTTACAGGTCTAACCATACCACTAGCGGAGGAAAAAGGTTTCATGAGAGCATGTTTTAAACTCCGCCCACCTCCATCGTTGACTATTTTAACATAGGCTAGGCCTATTGGATTAAAAAATATAGGCCTAACCAGCCTACCCTACTAAAGTAGGCAATAAATAGGGACTAACATGTTCTCCCTGATTGGGCTAGGCCTACTTGAAATACTTCCATAAATGAACATAAGATAACGAGTCTGCAGAGCTGACTGGCCCACACACGGCATATC
Organism: Paralithodes platypus; assembly: GCA_032716605.1. NCBI lineage: Eukaryota > Metazoa > Arthropoda > Malacostraca > Decapoda > Lithodidae > Paralithodes > Paralithodes platypus. The sequence goes on from CM064481.1 coordinate 16,125,691, forward strand.
CAATTCACACCCATCCTCGTCAATTGCAAGACTTATTTCAGGAAATAGGCCTATGCCTCAAATAGATAGATAATAATGGTCACCAAATGAGGATTCCAAGCCAAAAATACAAGCAAGTATAATGTAATGTCGTGAATTTTCTTACCTGGGTAGTAGGCTAATTGGGCGAATAAAATCTGATGAAGCGGTCTTAAGGACCTATCCATATGGAAGCATACAACAGGAGTTGTGATTAGATGATACAATTATATAACGGGTACCTATGTATGTAAGAATTGCAATAAATTATATGAAATATATTGTTCATTCTTTATGCGGTACCTATAATTGTCCAAGCATCATATATTTAGTCATTTATAAAAGTAAACCTGCCTACTAGACTTTCTGTTTTTGGTACTGTATAGTACTGTAGACAGGGCAGGTGTCAATTTGATGCAGAATAAGTATTGAAAATAAATGGTTTTCTATATTAGCATAGTCAAAGGGGGTGATCACATTACTATTAACTTGAAACCCGAAACTTTATGATATTGCTGCACTGCCACTGAATGGTACTAGATTAAAACCTGGCACTTATCATGTAGCAGAACTGTACAGTATAAAACTTGGGGCAAATTGGTGCAGCTGTGGTAAAATGTGGTAAGCATTATCGTTAGGCTACACTACTTCAAGAAACCTATCATAGCCTAGGCCTATTCCAAATTTGTAGGTTAGGTTAACTCAGAAATCGCTTTCCCCATTAGCTAACCTAACCTTGGCTATATTAATTTGCCAACAATTTTGCATTGTTTAAAGAGTAGGCTACATGTTGATTAAATATGCAAGTCCCATGGAGATTAAAAAATACTATTTAGCCATGAAATCTTTTTCTATAATTAGGCTAGGATAGGTGACTATCCCTAGATGTCTAAAGCCGATGAGAACAATTGTGTGATCCAAACACTCCCTGCTAAATTTTTGGAAAAACTCGGAGAGTCGGAGGTTACCTCGCTTGGATAGCTAAAATAGATTAGTTTTATTAGGTTACCATGGTTATTATAAACTAAATAATCCACTAGCCTCTCATGCCTAACCCATCGTCCAAAATCCAACCCTGGTAACCTCTTAAGGTTAGGCTAGGCCTACCCTGTTTTGAGTAGTTTTAATATATCAAGATAATTACTTTAACAATATAGGCTAGGCCTAGGCTAAATTCTCATCAAAATTGCTCATAGCCTATGTCCAATTTAAGCATTTCTTACTATGAAATGGAGGACTCTTAGCTTTACCTTTCCCATTTGGGAAGGGTCAGCCAGGGGATAGATAGCCTATGGCAATTTACAGCCCACTATCCTAGCTCTGGCCCTTTTTGAGTTAGAGATAGGCTAGGTTAGATTTCACAATTTATGGCCATAGGCATTGATCTACTTGGAACAGGGCTAGGCTTGAATATAACAGAAAAGCTTGCTTGATATTATAACCAAGCCACTTTTCCAGAGAGCCAAGCACAACCCAATTATTCAGCGAAAATCCATACCACAACCCCATGGCTATTCCTAAACTAAAAAATTGATTGGTGGTTGAAGGGAAATTAGGCTAAGAGAAATTCAATGGTCCTCTGGGGAATCACTAGGGCCTAGGCTACCTTATTTTCGTCAATTGAGAATGTCCTAAATACAGAATAATAAGATTAATGCAATAAACTGGGTAAATAATACACCAGGGACCATCACTTTATTACGATTCGATTCCGTCTGTACTCCCGTGAGGCTGCCCGAGGCAGTAATTTGTAAACAAAACGTTCCTCAGGTATACCAACCGTAAGAAATGCACCGCGGCGAGTTTGACAGGCTTACCAACCATATGTCCGACGGCATCGCACGAGAGATTCTCACAAGGAAGCAACTGGTGGTACCACCTTCACGTGCGAATCCTTCGTCGAAGGGATCGCACGATTATCTGGTACTGCGGGCCATAGCGTCCACGCACCTGTGGTCCTCTAATCATACGTTTTTGACTCGATACCTTTCAGTAGCTCTATACAGACCTTCCATGCCATGTATAGCTTTAACCCCTACAACACGGAAGGGCTCTTGAATGCCCATAAAAAAGCATAAAACAGGTACCCGGAAGGGCTCTTGAACACCCAGTGGTTGAAAGCCTGTGAGCTTCGTGTGCGAGGCGTCGGTCCGACGCATGTAAACAACAGCCGGCTGGACCGACGCCCCGCATCTCCGGCCACAAGAAGGAGAGCGTCGCTTGTTCGTGTGTGCCTGTATGTTGTTGTTAAGTATCGAAAAGTAGTGTAAAGTGGCTGTTTTTGCCATAAAGTTATCTCCAATGAAATCATCATCACAAATCAACCACTTGACTTAGAGAGCTCTACTTAACGCCATTCTACAGGTAAATAACACAGCTACGCTTGGGGATGCGCGAGAATGCGGGAAGCAGTCAGATTAACAAATATACGGTAGCCTAGCCTAGACGTTTTTCGGCCAAAACACCCGGGTTTCGGGGAATATATATATAATACATAGCCGGGGCTGGAGGGTTAAGGCAGAGGGTCTAGGTGGCCTCTCAGTCACTTATTGTTTAAGTTAAGAAAAGAGGGGGGGGGGAGTGCAGTCAGTGTAACATAGGACACCCTAGACCCCGCCGGAGTATGTGTACGGAGCATACGAGCTGTGATACTGTATATAGGTGTTGTGATATAAAATTTCTCTGTAGTATGCATTACAGGAAATTGTGCTAAAGTACAATAGTAGTAAAACAACAACTCTTGTTGTAAGTAGTTTTGGCTGTGAAGCAATATAATTTTAAGAAAATCTCAGTAGTTGCGACTGCGAATTTTATTTTTGATGTAAGTACTTCAGTGCTTCTGCGAAAGTACAAGAGTTCATTTTATGTTTGGGTATATTTTTAGGAATATATCCACTAGTTTAACCCTCCAGCCCCGGCTATGTATTATATATATATTCCTCGAAACCCGGGTGTTTTGGCCGAAAAACGTCTAGGCTAGGCTACCGTATATTCGTTAATCAGACTGCTTCCTGCATACCCGCGCATCCCCAAGCGTAGCTGTGTTATTTACCTGTAGAATGGCATTAAGTAGAGCTCTCTAAGTCAACTGGTTGAGTTGTGATGATGATTTCATTGGAGATAACTTTATGGCCAAAACAGCCACTTTACACTACTTTTCGATACTTAACAACAACATACAGGCACACACGAACAAGCGACACTCTCCTTCTTGTGGCCGGAGATGCGGGGCGTCGGTCCAGCCGGCTGTTGTTTACATGCGTCGGACCGACGCCTCGCACACGAAGCTCACAGGCTTTCAACCACTGGGCGTTCAAGAGCCCTTCCGGGTACCTGTTATATGCTTTTTTATGGGCGTTCAAGAGCCCTTCCGTGGTGAGAGGGTTAATGGGGTTTATATGTGCACATGTAGACTTATAAGTTTTTATTTTTCACCACTTACTTTAAGTGGGGTGCCTTCTTAACTAGCAGATCTGTGTTCAGAGTCTCAGAGTTAACCCTTTTTTATTCAAACAGGCTTCTTCGAAGCACGCTCCTGCTTGTACCCCTTTTTGAATATATATGCTGTATAAAGTTTATGCGCAAAATATATATTTTTTACAAAGTAAGAATACTATGTTGTTGTTTGATTATCTGCTTTTGCTAGAGTTATGATATGATTACGAATGTCCCCCTCCAGTCTTAGATATCAGGCATAATCGTCAATGATGGAGGGGCCACTAATAAATTATAGGTTTGACTCCTGCAAGGAGATAAAGAAAACCTAATACTGTATTTAGTAGTGGCCCCGTAATCATTGACGACTGGGGCCCTCCCGACCATCCCCTTCCCATTCGTTGATGTATTAAGGATTTTGGTTTACTTGATATGTCAGTGAAGGAAGTATGATGCCTGAAGTCAGCGTCTGGTCAAATATCCACACAAGTACATCCATGAGTATATGGAAAGCTTATGAATAGTTATTCTTATTTTATTTTTATTTTTTATTTGTTACGAAGTTTTTCCATAGTGAGAACCCAATTTCATAATGACAGAACCATGAGTGAGGTTGCGTGCGCTCATGATGAAGGCTCCTCAAATTTTTATGCTCTGCGCGGTAGATTCAAACTACGGTAAATGAGCGTTTGAAGAGGAGGCCTTATGTAATAGGCATAATCGTCAATGATTACGGGGCCACTACTAAATATTAGGTTTTCTTTATCTCCTTGCAGGAGTCAAACCTATAATGTGTTGATGGTGTAATGGTTAGTGTTTAAGATCTGTATGTGGTAACCCAGGTTCGAATCCTGATAGGATCACATGCTTTAATTTCATTGGGAGGTGTTTGGTGTTGGGAGTGAAATAAATAAATTAGATTAGATGTGATTATTCAAGATTTCATAGACAAATTTGCAAAAAAATTCTTGTACTTCATAGGGATTTGAATGATGTAATCTTGTATTAAATATGATTACTGTAACCAAGATTATCACCACAAAACTTCAATACTGTATACTGTTATAATATATTAATACTGTATACTGTTATAATATATTAAAGGTGAAGAAAAGGAAAATGATGGATTACATTTCATTATATATTCAACTCCAAAGCATCACATTTTTCCTTTGCCCCTCAACTTTCTCTTCATAATTGCTGAGGGGCACAGGACCCTGGGTATGGCTTTGGTTTCCCGGGCGTTTCCACACCCTCCTCAGCTCCCCGCCATGGAGTGGCTTCGGTCACCCAGGCTTTATTGTGGTCGGCAGGGAGGGTTCTGTGGGGGCACTCGGTTATGGCCTGGGCCTTGCTCGAGGCCTTGGGGCTGTTCGGCCAGGCAGCTTGGGGAACAGCAACAACAACAACAACTCCAATAATGCACTCCAGTTAAAAAAGTAAATTACTATCAATCTCTCAATGTACTACAGTATATCATCTTATATATATATATCTTTTTCATACTCCTTTTATAGCCTTGATTTTTGACAGTGTGTGGCTCCGATAACTGCCGCCACAAAAGCTCTGGTGTTTGGAGATCTAAAGATGGTTCACCTCACTTGTCTGGCCAATGAAATACACTTCACCCAAGACATGTTGATTTGTTCTGAGCCAGCGATACCGAGCCTGCTATTAGGGAGAAACCAAAATTTGGCTGGGACATCTTTTTACCAATAAATGTACATACAGAACTGTAATTAGCTTAACCCAATCAGTGCGGGCTTATTTCCGCTATAATAGGGCTAATTTGAGCACTCTTGATTGCTTAACCCGGGAACTGCGGGAAGACTCTTAAGAGTTCCCCCGGCGGATTGCGGGAAGACTCTTAAGAGTCAGAGAAAAAAAAAAATCAATTTTAAACATCGAAAAAAAAATTATATTTTTATTTTTTTATTTATTTTTATTTTTTTTGCCCCTGGGCCATGCAAAATACACTCCTCTACCACCCCTCCTTCCCCACTTTCCTCCCCTCCTTCAGTTATCACCTATTTTCCCTGTTATTCCCTTATTCTGAGGTATATTTTCGTGCTAACATTAGCGAGTTGCAAGCAGGGCATTGTCATCACTGTTAGCAAGCGAGTGCAAGAGAGAGAGAGAGAGTATCGATCGACAGTGTCTCTCCAGCCTTGGAGGAAATTGGCGGGAAAGGAGGTTGCCTCACCCATACATTATGTAACTCCCGCCCTGTATCGCCAATTTTGACCATCCAAACGCTGTTTTCACTTGTTTTATTGTTGTAACAGGTTAATACCTTTATAATCAACCTATAATAGGCGCATATGGATAAGTATTAATGCTATTTATGGTAAAATGAATATTTTAGTGATGGAAACAGCTCAAATACATGCGCACAGGCAGAGGTGTCTAATTACCCCCATGCGCACTTCTGAGGTTAAGCAAGTGCCTGAATGAAATGAAATTTTTGTAGCAAAAATCTAGAAGAAAATAGCTTTAAAATTACACCAGAATGAGCTTCGTAGCGCGCGGGGTTCATCCGCAGCGATACCAAAGACATCAGCAATATTCACTAATTATTAGCAATGTCGCGCTACATTTGCCTTTGGCAGCGCTGCATATATCTCGCGAGACATAGGGTGAGACTCTCAGTGCCGCGGCATATGTGCCGGAGAGCGGACGGGGGGCCTGTCGCGCTCCTGCTCACTCGCACTCGTCTCCACAGGCTTTAATGGGCTTTAAATTTCAGTAAATTGCCATGACGTTCCTGAGCGGCTCCCGCAGTGAAAGGGTTAATGGGGGTCAGGAGCAGCATTTTTTAAGGGGATCTGGGAGGTACTTTTCATAGTCTAGGGGGCAAACCAAATATATATTGCTAAAATATGGCTGGAATCAATCAAAACCCTCAATAATAATTAAACAAGATATCACAATAACCCCCAAAATGTTGCTCCAAATTGTGTTCATGGATTAACTGGGGTGTTGAGGTGATGAAAAGTGGTGGGCTGGATCTATCAGAGTGAGGGTTGGTCTCCTCTACTTCCCATAGCCAGTTCTGACTACCTTTATTATCATTCTTATTTATAACTTTTTTCCTGAGAGTGGTGAAGGCAATGGGGCCATAATGGTGTGCCCCATGGTTTCCTAGTGTCTTACTCTCACAGCCCAGTGGCACAAGTTGGCCTTTCTCTCTCTGGCATAGGGATGCGGCGACCCCACCGCCCGCCACTTTGGTGGTGCAATCAGCTTCTGGAGCAGTGGACCACTGGTTCCTATCTTCAGAAAATTCCTGTGCTTGGAATGCTTCCAGCCAGGACCCCACTGGGGTTAATAAAATAGCAAAACGTACAGTGGTGGAACTGCTTTCCGGGTGAGGGACTGCTCTGGGTCTGCTCCTTCAGTGTTCATGGTCATAATCCACATAGTGGAAATGGCACTGTGGAGTGGGTCAGTCGGGGCATGTCTGGGAGCCTGGAGGTAGTTTCTGCCATGGCCAGCCCTTTTGGGGTGCTTCCTTTGGAACCAGGGCGTCATATTTGATGATGATGATGTTGAGGTGATGAGTTAACAGTACCTGGTGCGGGTTATTATACTTTAAAAAAATATATTGAGGGTTTTGATTGATCAAACTATTTCTGAGCAATGGATCTTTATGCCCTTTTTTTCCAGCTGATGATAAATTGAATCCCTTAGTACACTGTAGCTAGTTTCTCGATACTTAATGTAAAATATTAAACTACTATAGCTCTACATCATAGTAAGACCAATTTTATATAATTGGCACCATATTTCACCACAAAATCTTCAAAATAACAGGAATCTTGATGGGAACTTTGCAATTTACTGTCAGTTGAATATATAAGGACTATAGTTACGCCTCCCCAGACCCCTCTACGCTAAATACTTTATATGTAGGCTACATTTCTCGGTAGATAAGTCCTGGCCGAAGGCGGGTTTCTCTAAAAATACACGCTTACTATCACACGCCCAGAAAAAAAAACCATACGAATGGGGTGAAACGTCTCATAATCGCTAAACAAACTAATGGAGTGAAAGAGGTCAGCTGGTCATTGCACCAAATAGGGTTAAGGGGAGTCACCTGATTTATTCTCTCCTTCTCCCTCTCTCTTGCTCATGTAGTAATGTACACCCTACAGTATGTGGTGGATTGTGTTCTATTATTTAAATATTTTATTTTGCTAAAGCGTTATTTCCACACAGCGATTTTGATTAGTTCTTTTACCTTTATATTGTCTTATGCTCGTTTTGGTTTGTTTATTTTGCAAGTTTAACATTATAATTGTATCCATTCGACCCTATTCAGCCAACTGTTTTAAGACGTTTATCCCCATCCAGGTGATGATTTCTTCCTGGCGAGCGGTAGCGAGCCAGCGTTGTATGGAGAAATCCGGCTTCGCAGGAAACATTTTTCTATTGAAAAATGTACAAATTTAGCCTGCTGTCAAAAACTGTTTTTCAAAATATGCTGGCTTCCTACCGCTCGCGAGGAAAAAATTGACACCTGGATGGGGATAAACGCCTTAAATGGGGCCGAATGGATACAACCCAGAGAGAGAGAGCGAGAGAAAAAAACAAATAATGACATGGGCCCCCTTAACAATACAGTACAGTAGTCTATTCACTATATTATGGCACACATCTTGATCACCATACCATCCTCATTATTATTGATAAACCACAATTGTAACTCTATAACTAACATAAAGGGCTAGAGCAAATGGGCTGTAAATAGCCACACTTATTTCCTGGCAGACTCTTCCCAAATGGTGGAAATACTAGCTGTATATGTCCACACTTTTTTCCTGGCAGACTCTTCCCAAATGGTGGAAATATTAGCTGTAAATGTCCACACTTCTTTCCTGGCAGACTCTTCCCAAATGGTGGAAATATTAGCTGGATTACTCTGGTAGTTTTTTAGTTGTTGTTGTTCCCTAAGCTGCCTGGCCGAACAGCCCCGAGTCCCTAAGAAAGGCCATGGCCACGATCGGGCTTTCCCACAGAGCTCTCATTGAGTGTAGATTGTGTTGTTGGCGTAAGTGGTTGTGTGAAATGCAGTCTTCTATGATGTGTTTCATGGTATGGGGTGCTGTGTTACATCCCGGGCAGGCGTCGACAACGGAGTCATCCAGTCTCTTCTGATAGCTCAGGAGAGCTGGATGGTGTCCGCATCTCAGCCTGGCCAGGTGGACCTGTCCTCGCGAGGAAGGGAGGATTCGGAAGGATGGATTTCGGGAGGTCGTGCATGCAGCTGCGTGTTGTCTGTGAGTGAGTGGATGGATCGGTGAGAGATATGAGTATGGATGTGCTTCTGGAAGTTGGTTCGGGGTGGGCAGGGAGGGAGAGAGGACAATAATTGTGTGTGATACCATGTGCTGGGTGTTATTTTGATATTTCTTGGTGTCTGTGGGTGTGTTGCCATGTAGTTTAGTGGGTGGTCTTGGTTCGTGGAGGCTGCTGCCAGGAATTGAGTGCCTCTCATGTCCAGATGGTCTTTGACTTTGAGGATTTTGGTTTCTTGATGTAGGTGATCTGTGGGTGCAGTAGCTGTGCAGCCTGTAATGATCTTCAGGGCTTTGTTTTGAATAGTCTGTAAGGTCTTATGATGTGTTTCAGCTAGGTTAGAAGCCCAGGCTGGGCTTGCGTATTCCATCACTGATCTTATGTATTGTTTATATACTGTGGTGGTAGTTTCTTTGTTGTGTCCAAATTTTGTGTGAGCAAGTGACCTGAGGGCGTTAAGTCTGGGTGTCAGTTTCTTTTTAATGTTTGTGGTGTGCTGTTTGAATGTCATATGAGTATCATATGTTACTCCTAAGATTTTGGGTGTGTGTATGTGTTAGGGGTGTGTTGTTTATGGTGAGTTGAGGGATGTATTCGTGTTCTCCTGTCCAACTTGTGAGCAGGGTTGCGGTGGATTTGGCTGGGGCTAGATTAAGTCTGTTTATAGTGCACCAGCCATGTAGTGTGTTGAGATAGGGTTGAAGGAGATCTGTTGCTCTTTTTGGGTCATGGTGTGTGCATGTGAGTGTTATGTCATCTGCATAGGAGGCTAAGTTTATTTGGGGCGTATGGGGTGTAGTTATATCGTGCATGTGCAGATTGAAGAGTGCGGGCGATAGGACGGATCCTTGTGGGACTCCGTTTGGAAAGTTTCTGATTTTAGATGGCTGATCGGCAAAAGATACGTGTGCACATCTGCCTGCTAGGAAGTTGGCCAGCCACCTTTTTGTGTTGTTGTGCATGTTTGTGTTGTAGATTTTGTTTGTTAGGTAGTTTTTTAGTTACAGAGGTTAGTGGTTAGAGATTAGTGGCCACTTTAAAATGAACAGACTATATATATATAACTTCTTATACAGTACAAGTCTCCCTCGATTTATATATAACTTCTTATACAGTACAAGTCTCCCTCGATTTATATATAACTTCTTATACAGTACAAGTCTCCCTCGATTTACGATTGGGTTACGTTCATGAAAACCCGATCTTAAATAGAACCCTAAAATCTGGGACCAGCCAAAACCCAAACCCAAACACCTAAAAACCTATAACAATAATAACGTAAATAGGGGCATCGGATAGTGATGAGACCTGTAACTCAAAGAGGACCAGAGCACCAAGTTCACATTATTCTTTTATTTTTTCCCGACGCAATAATTCCCGAAAAGGGGTGGCCATGAACATTAGGCGTTTGCTAGGTCAAGTTGCCCGGGCTTGACATCTACAGTAGGCTACCAATAACATGTTGACAGTGCTGGCTCGATCCGCCGACCCTTTGATCAGCAGCCCACGCTCTACTGATTATGCCACGGCTCGCGTTCACATTTCTAACATTAGCAAAAAGTCAACTACGAAATAGATGTGGAAATTTACACCCCATTTGCTCTAGCCCTTATTGAGTTACAAGAGGTTAGTGGATAAGATTTTTGGCCTAATTATAGTGAATAAACTATAGGTTTGACTCCTGTAAGGAGATAAAGAAAACCTAATATTTAGTAGTGGCCCCGTAATCATTGACGAACATGCCTATTACATAAGGCATCCTCTTCAAACACTAATCCGCCGGTTTGAATCTACCGCGCAGAGCATTTACAAACTGAGGAGCCTTCATCATGAGCGCACGCGACCTCACTCATGGCTTCAGTCATTATGAATTGGGTTCTCACTACGAAAAAACTTCGTAAAAAATAAAAAAAAGGAAATAAGAATAACTATCTAATAAGCTTTCCATCATATCGTGGATGTACTTGTGTGGATTTCTGACCAGACGCTGATTCAGGCGTCATTCCTCCATCACTGACATATCAAGTAAACCAAAATCCTTAATACATCAACGAATGGGAAGGGGACGGTCGGGAGGGCCCCAGTCGTCAATGATTACGGGGCCACTACTAAATATTAGGTTTTCTTTATCTCCTTACAGGAGTCAAACCTATAATTTATTAGTGGCCCCTCCATCATTGACGAACATGCCTGATTTCTAAGACTGGAGGGGGACATTCGTAATCATATCATAACTCTATAAAAGCAGATAATAAAAACAACCACATAGTATTCTTACTTTTGAAAAAATATATTTAAATATGGCGTAGACCAAAAATATACAAGAAAAAGGGGTTCAGGCAGGTGCGTGCTTCAAAGAAGCCTGCCTGACAAAAAAATGGGTAACCCTGAAGATTCTGAACACAGATCTGTAGTTACAAAGGCACCCCACTCAACGAGTGGTGACAAAAATAACAAGTTATAAGTTTATATGTGCACATAATAAACCCCAAAATAATCGTGGAGAGAAATTGCAAAGGATCTCCACTGTTCTAATATTAGACTGCTTTCGCAGCTAAAACTACTATAACAACTCCGTTGTTTTGTACTAACATTGTACTAGCACAATTTCTCACTGAGAAATTTTCATATCACATTAACCTTAAATTATATCACAGCTCTCATACTCCGGTGGGGTCTAGGGTGTCCTATGTCAACTGACTGCACCCCCCACCCCCCCCACCCCCCCCCTTTCTTGTGAAAATAAACAAAAGTGACTGCAGGGCCACCTAGACCCTCTGCCTTAAAGCTATACATGGTAAGGAAGGTTTGTCTAGAGCAACTGATAAGTATCTAGACAAAAACGTATGATTAGACGCCCACAACTGAGTGGACGCGATATCTTCTACTGAAAAAAATTTCAGGAAACGTAAAGAGGTTGCCCATTTGCGTAAATCGTGGGCCCTACCCACAATGCCGGGATTACTCTCTTTAATGACTTCGACCAGAAGAGAGGCTAATCGTCGTTTAAGTAAGCGTTTACCCGTACTTGCTACCCATAAAGCACCTTGGGGGTTAAGAGGAGCTACTCTCAAATATTTGGTTAGAGCTTGCACTGGACATAGATTATGATGCACCTTTCCCCTTTTTAACGCCGGCACCGTGAACTCAGAAAACATGTGTGCACTGTGCTCATTCTTGGCTACAAAACCTGGGGAAGGTGCAATGCAAATACATTCATTAAGTCTGCCAAACCTAAGACAATTAGGTGTGTTGCTCATCGCCGCCAGCTCAGACACTCTGTTCCCGGTGGCCAAAGCCATAAGGAAAACCGCCTTTTTTAAGAGTAATGCAAAGTCTGCAGTATTTTGGTACAGACGAGAGTGAAGTAAAGACAAAGCTTTGTCGAGAGACCAAGTAGGCATGAGCTGACGGGGAGGTGGGCGAAGTTTAAAACAAGCTCTCATAAAACCTGTTTCCTCCGCCACCGGTATGGAGAGACCTGTAAGGTCTAAAAAGGGCACTCTAATCGCAGTTAAGTGATCTTTTAATGTTACCACAGATAAATGTTTCTGCTCAAACAGATAATTTAAATAATTAAAAACTAAAGCCACTGACGGCACATTCTGTTCCGTTCTGATGATCCAGGAAGTAAAGGCTTGCCAATGTGAGTGATACTGTCGTTTCGTAGACTGAGTATATTGATTGATTAATTTATTGGTCACATCTCTACCGTATGGTGCTAGCCACTTGGCCTCCTGAATGTCCATAATGCAAAAGTCAGCGAGGTCGCTAGGTTGCCAATCGTGTCTAAGTGGAAATACCCGACCGGGAGCGATACCGGGTCCGGGCACCACGTTTTCAACTGCTGGTACCACAACTGCGCCGGCCACAGGGGCGCGATTAGCGAGACTAAGCCTCGATAATCTCGTAGTTTGTTCACTATGTGGCACATTAGTGACGCATCTGGCGGCGGAAACAGATAGATGGAGCTCCATCTGTTCCAGTCTGTCACTAGGGCGTCTGGCCCCCCTGCCGGCGTTATCGCCCGGCGGGTGAGGTATAGAGGGAGTTTGTGAGTCTCCTCGGACGCAAATAGATCCACTTGTGGATGGGAGAGCTCTGCAATCATTAGGTTGAAAATGGGTTGCTTGAGCTCCCATTCTACTGTCGTGCTCTGTCTCCGGGACAGAGCGTCTGCCCAGACGTTCGCTACGCCTGGGAGATAAGATGCGTGAAGGTAAATGTCTAGTCTGTTGGCGAGAGTAAAAATCTCTTCCGACACGTTTAGCAACCCCCTTGACCTCGTTGATCCTTGTTTCTGAATACAGTGAACTGCATTCAGATTGTCCATTCTGAAGGCCACCGACTTGCCCCGTAGCGCCGGACCGTGAGCCTGAAGGAAATACAAGGGGACTAGTAATTCTTTGACATTGATGTGAGAGATTTCTAAGTGGGACCAAAGCCCCTGACCCTGGTGCCCCTGATTTGACTGAAATCCCCACCCTATTGTGCCTGACGCATCCGTGTCTACCCATACCGTTGGTGGAGGAGAGGTCCATGACATTATTGAGTGCAACGTTTCCCTCTTTGCCCAGACCGCTAGCAAGGTGTGGATTAATTTCGGGATGGGCCATAATTTTCCCGCCGGTAAGAGCGGGAAATATTTGTTGCCTTCCAATATTAATCGTTTTACTTTCAAACCGGCCCAACTTGACAGTTAGTTGAATCCAGTTGAGAGAGCCTACCAGAGACTCCCAGACCCTCCACGTCGTAGTCAGACTGTGAAGAAACATGAACAGTTTCCTGCGAAACCTGTTGCGATTGTCCACACTCTGACTCAGAGTGAGAGCGGCCGTGTCCCAGACCAGCCCTATCCACTGAATTACTCGTGAGGGAACAAGGTTTGACTTTACCAGATTTACCTTGAAGCCTAGAGTTTTGACATGATTTAAAATAATATTGACATGTTTGACGCATAATTGTTGTGTCTCTGCCACCACCAGCCAGTCGTCTAGGTACCACAACACTCTGATCCCCTGTTTTAACAATGGCATCAGGGCTTGCCTGACTAATTTCGTGAATAATCGAGGTGCTAGGTTCAAGCCGAACGGCATCCTTTGAAAAACAAAATTTTGGTGCCTGATCCGTAAGGCCAAAAACCTTTGAAATCTTTTGTTGACCGAGACGTGCCAATAGGCGTCTGTCAGGTCTAGTGAACACATCCAACCTCCCGGCGGAAGTGTTAGCCTGATTTGGTGTACTGTTAACATTCTGAAAGATTCGTTGTGAATGTGAAGGTTCAGATAAGACAGGTCTACGACCGGCCTCATCTGAACACTGTCCCTTTTTGGAACCAAAAATAGTTTGGACGTGAATACAGGGTAATTTGGGGGGACCGGGATGATGACATTCTTGGCAATCATTTCCTGGACCAGTGACTCCACCTCTAAAGAAACAAAATTCGCCGTTGTCGGCTGACGTAAGCGAGGTCGCCGGAGCCACTGCCAAGTGATGCCTTTGCGAGCCACCATCCGTGCCCAAGTGTTTAATGGCCATGCTTGGTGACACGTTCGGAACGACCCAGTTAGCACACAAGGGTTCGCCGGCTGTACTACCCTCGGGTCCTCCGGCCTTAAGGTTGGCACCGGGAGTGAGAGAGACTTTAGTTTTTTTTATGGTGGGGTTGGTGGTGCTGGACGCTTTGCCGGCTGGCTGGTGTTGGCCGAAGACTGGCCCTGACCTGGCTTATGCTGGCCGCGTCCTCTCTGACCTGAAAACCTACCCTGTCTATGCCTGTACTGACCTTGGGGGGAGTGGGAGGACTTAGGCAGAAGAAAGGGTTTAGATCCCCCTGGCTGAGCTTTAGCGGTTGGCCTGGGTTTGGGGAAGTTAAATGCAGGTTTCTTAGAAGGGGTGGGACTGTGCTTAACGGCCTGTGCCATATTGAACACCGTTCGCCACACTTCAGGGGACATTAAAGAGGGAGTAAGCACTGGTGACATGATCACCTGATTCGCAATGCGATCAGGTAGCTTGCGAACTAAAGACATTCTGAGATCTTGTCTTGCTCGTACCGCCTCAAGTAAGGCGGTGCGTATGTCACCCAAGGATTGGATTGACGACTGGAGGAGCAGTCGCCGGGATAATTCAACCGATCTTCTGGCATCCGCGTCTGCGATTGCCTGAGTGGACCGCAGTAAAGACTTAGCCACCTGTTGAGACACTATGTACTGAGAGAACAGGCGAAAAGCTTTCCCCCTTAGCCTAAATTCTCTGTCTAGGTGAGTAGGGGTAGGGGTAGTGAAAGGGTCTTTTAGCTCACAAAGATTAATCTTAGGGGCAGCTAGGAAAGAAAACAAAGCTGACGGGACTCCGCCGGCAGAACCTACCGGCATGGAGAACCACGAATGAGTATCCTGAGGGATCTGGTGGGAAGATTTAGAAGTAAATGTGGTTGCAAAGTTTTGAGCCTCTATCTCCCAATCTACCCAAGGTCCTGGACCCAACTGCCCCACCTTCAAAACTGGATTAGCTGCTTCGTCTGTGACGGTCTGTAAATCAAGTTCAGGAGTGAGAGCTGACAGAGTCTTAATATCATTAAACCCATCCAGCTTAGACCAGTCTGAAAATAGTTTCGAAGCTGAGGCAGGGGGTAAAGCTGGCTTAGTAGCATACACAAAATAGTCTTGGTGATAATAACTAGGTATAGCCTTGACGTTTACGTCCAGTACATTTCCCAAATTATCCAGGGCCCTTAATTTCTTTGATTTATTGCCCTGGATGACCCACTCACGCGGTACCGGGAGTTCCCCTGACAAGGTAGGTTGGGCGAGCTCTGGGTTAGTGGGGGTCAAAAGGACCCATGACTCGTCTGGTCCATAAAGCAAGGGCATAGCCACCTTTCTGAGAGGCGCCTTGTCTAGAGGGGGTGGATTGACATCCGTGATGACCCTGACTTTTGAAGTTGTCAATGCCGCCGTAGCAGGCTTAGTAACCCCTGATGGTGACAGAGTGGGTGGGTTAGGGATCTTAGATAAAGCAATTGAAGTCATCAGAGGCCGTACCGTAGAACTTGTCGTGGGAGCCCCCAAGTCCATTGTGGGGTTTTCCTGTTGTTGGCCAAAAAATTTAGATAAAGCATCAGTAAGTAGCCCATTAATTTCTTGTGCAGTAACAAATTGGTTAGATGAACTTACAGGTGAATCATTAATATCGTGCGCAGCGTCTAAGCCTGAGCCTGACTCTTGCCCTTCCATCTCCGAAATTATTGAAACCTCGTCTTTCTCCTCCTGATCCTCCTGAGAAGACCCCGCCGAAGCTGGGGTACCTTGTTGCCAAGATAAGTCAGGAATAGAGGATGGGATCGCCGCGTCCCTGTGGACATCAGCTACTGTGTGACTCGTTTGAGTCGGACGTGGGTGGTCAGACCCTGGCTGAGCAAACCGCCAAACACCGAGGCCCTGGCCTACACTCTCTTGGGAGTCTGAAACATTCTCAATTATTGAACCCCCTGAACTTTCCAATTCCAGGGTTAAAATATTAATAGGTAAATCCTCTTTAGGGACAGGCACCGCACTGGACCCTTGAGACCTAACACAAACTTTGTCTGGGGTAGAGGTACGAAGAGAGGCACTAGAAGCTGGTGAATGTAGGGAGGACTTTCATTTCTGGGAATCCTTTTTGGAGGATTTATGGCTACGGTGTGACCGAGAACTACTCCTAGATTTGGAGGATTCATCGCCGTGACCACTGGTGGAACTTTCCGTCCTACTCTTCTTACTCGCTGGTGAAGAGGCAAGACTAGAAGACTGGCGTCTGAGAGGTGACCTAGACCGAGATCTCGCCCGAGACGAGGAGGTGGACGCCGGGGGTGTAGGCTCTCTTGGACGTTTTGGTGTAGTAGCAGAAGATACAGAACCCTGACCAGTCTCCGCCGGCTTAAGACTCGTGACTCTAGAGGAACGTTTAGGGGGAGGGTGTTCAAATAGCAATCTATCCCAAAGAGGGACGTTGTCACATTGAAGTGATTTATGCGCAACAATCGTAGTGTAGGCTGCCATCTGTTGCCGTACTTCTCTTAAAGCTACTGCCGCAGTCTTATCATTGTCGCAAAGGACCTTGACAGCTAATTGGGAGCAAAAAGAACAATTACGCATTACCCAGAGACCCCTTGAACGATCTAGACATTTAACACACCTTATGCAAAGGGTATGCGCAAAAATAGGGATACCGGCACAAGCAGGGGTAGTGCATAAAGCAAAGACTGGGGCTGAGGTAGCCATGACAGAGACTGGTGGGGAAAACTACCGCCGGGTCTGTATTGGTCCGCTGGAGCCCAGCTCTGGAAAAAAAGAAAATTTCCAGGAATTAATGCTCATAAGGTTATCCCAACATGTTCGCATACAAGTGTTAATAACCCACCGGATAACGAGATGTAATGACACAACGATCACAGCTCGCTACGCGGCGGGGTTCAGAATATCTAAACAAATCTTTTGACGAAAGTGAAGAATACCCTCTGACATAATATAATTGTCCAGCATGGCGATTATAGTCTTTCTGGTGGTGACTGTCTTAAGATTCAATTTTTGGAACAAAAACAACCCCCCATAAAGACGCCGGCCCTTGAAATATTTTAGTAGAATAACACAGGGCAGGCTGACACGAGATCTGATTTCTAACGAATTGTCACAAAAAGATCGCCGTAAGGTTGAAGGCGGCGATACCTAATTGTATCACTAAATTAAGTGGTTAAATCGAAATTGAATTTGTAAATTCCTTATTTCCTCCACCTAGGAGCACCCCCCGGGTGTGAAAAAACGATGTTAACCCTAATTGAACCTTCAATCGCCGTAAGTATAAAGGCGGCGATACATATAGCATCACTTAAAATGGATTGGTTAATGAACTAAATGACTTAGTTGTTCATCCCACCCTACCAAGGTACACCCGCCGGGTGAGATGTCAAAAGGTTAACCCCATAAGTTCCTGTCCCCACTTCTTTGTAAAAGATCGCCGGGGAGGAAAGCCCTTAACAACAGCTAGGTTTTTCATGTGGTTTTGTAAAACCTGGTAGAAAAACTACATAACGTATGTTCGCATGAACAACGTTTTTTAAAGATGGGTACAGCCATTTCCGCCGGGAATCAAAGGGTGCCTGAAACCAGGTACCAACAGAGACGCAGTCCTGGAGAGCCACAGACACCTCATCGCCGGGGACACCAGCCTGTGTTTAAAAACCACGTGTGGCCCAACACGGCTCTCGGCCGGGTTTTTTTCATGGTGAAAACCGAGAAAAAACCCGCCGGAAGGAAACCCACCCCGATCAGACACCATCTGAACGTACAACGGACACGAAGGAAGCCACGCACGTCTAACCTAAGACCACACAATAATCCGTGGAATTAGCCAATACACAACTAAACCAGGAAACAAACATAGTCCGAGGAATTAGCCAATACACAACTAAAACCCGGATACACATGACACAGTATGGCATATTTATAAATAATAAACAATAACACTTGTACATGTGGCAAAGCTACGAGCGGCTGGCTAGGCCTAAGTAGACGGCATAATAAAAGTTGAAATATACACCAAACACTGGAAATATCACAACCGGAACCACCGCCAACACACCACTGTAGCAAATACTTCCGGCAAAGGGAAGACTGACACGGGACCCAGAAAAAACTTCACTAAGTGAAGAAAAATACAAAGGGAACGTCAGTAATCAAAGCATACCTCATCAGAAAGATAAAAGGCAGCAATAACTAACGCGTGATGAAAGCCGCCTGCAACACAAGCTAACTAACTGTGAAAAAGTTCACATGTCCACAACAGGACCACGAGGGAACATCCGAAATAGATGCCCCAAACACACGACCCAAAATACACTGCACTGCGGGCAACCAGCCCAGGACACTCCTGCTACACATATCCTAACCTTACTCGATACATCCCGGAGTAAACAAATGAGAAAAAACTCACTAGGGACGCAGCAAATGCGGAATCAGCGGAGCGTGGGGAGACACGTCCGGGCAGGCTGAGCGCAGAGCAGAGAAGGAGGAATGACGCCTGAATCAGCGTCTGGTCAGAAATCCACACAAGTACATCCACGATATGATGGAAAGCTTATTAGATAGTTATTCTTATTTTCTTTTTGTTTTTATTTTTTACGAAGTTTTTTCGTAGTGAGAACCCAATTCATAATGACTGAAGCCATGAGTGAGGTCGCGTGCGCTCATGATGAAGGCTCCTCAGTTTTTAAATGCTCTGCGCGGTAGATTCAAACTACGGCGGATTAGTGTTTGAAGAGGATGCCTTATGTAATAGGCATGTTCGTCAATGATGGAGGGGCCACTAATAAATTATAGTTTTTGTTGATGTTGTTGTTGTTCCCCAGGCTGTCTGACTGAACAGCCCCAAGGTCCTGAGCAAGGGCAAGGCCATAACCAAGTGCCCCCACAGAACCCTCCCAGCTTCACCACTAAGAAAACCCAGGTGACCGAAGCCGCTCCCAGGCGAGGAGCTGAGGAGGGAGCGGAAACGCCCGGAACACCAGAGCCCTACCCTGAGGCCTGTGCCCCTTAACAATTATGAAGGGATAGTTGTACTGAACGATCTTGAGTCATCAAAAGTTTGTAGCTATCTTTTTAGATCTGAATCCAAGTTCCAGTATTTTTCTTTAACATTTTTTGTATAAAAATAGTGTATAAACAATATCAATAGGATAAATTAGGTGGAAGGGGAACACGGGAAACAGCTTGATTTCTGTATTCTGTGTTGGTGGTGTAATGGTTTAGATGCTTATGTTCTGGGTGTGGTGTCCCAAGTTCCAATCCCGGGAGGGCCATACGCTTTCATTGGTTTATTCAAGTGCATTGGGGTTTGTAATTGATGATTAATGTTAAGGGAGCCCACCTCGCTTTTTTTCTCTGTCTCTCCCTCTCTCTTTGGCTTGTATCCATTCAGCCCCATTCAACCTACTGTTTTAAGACGCTTACCCCCCTCCAGGTGTCAATATTTTCCTGGCGAGCGGTAGCGAGCCAGCATATACAGTATACCGTATATTTTTGTTTTGACAGCAAGCTAAATTTGTACATTTTTCTATTGAAAAATGTCTCCGGCAAAACCGGATTTCTCCATACAATGCTGGCTCGCTATCACCCGCCAGGAAGAAATCGACACCTGGATGGGGATAAACGTCTTAAAACAGTTGGCTGAATGGGGCCGAATGGATACAATCCAGGGAAAGAGAGAAAAGGAGAGAAAGATAAAAAAAGACTGGTGACCTCCCTTAAGAACAGGGTGTTACTTTATCTTAGGTTTCGGGCTACGCAGAACCCATCATCAGAGAGACTGGTTCTGCGTAGCCCGAAACGTAAGAGAAATAAAGAATTCAAGCTCTTTCCTGTGTTTCCCTTCCACCTAATTCATCCACTTGTTATATTGGACCAGCCACAATATCAATAGTTTGCCAAAAATCTTGATCATAAACTGTGTGTAACTAAAGGGGCAATATCACACTAGAGCTTTTATCAGGGTGTCAAACCAGAGCGATTTCGTTTGAAGACGAACGAAATTGAGAAGGAATACAAAACAAAAATAACCAGAGATAGCATTATTTTGTCCATGTGATCACTTCCTAAGACATAATTTGAACTATACTCCACAATTTTATCCTCGCATATACAATAAAAGTCAATAATCAAGACAGGCCTTGAGCGCTCATAAGGACCATTTATTGTTGTACTGTATGTCCATCTGTAAATTTCACACAAATTATCATCAAGCTTTTGGTGAAACTATTAATTCTGACTGTATTATCTGTATATTAACATTTCAGTGCCCCAAACCCCACATCTCCCTTACCAAACAACTCTACCTTCTTCACTGAAATAACAACAGAGGGTGTCCCTAATCTCAAACGCCTCTCGTGTGGGATAATCGTTCATGGGGTTGAGGTCCTTCATGCCGGTGTGTCCGTTGTTGCGCCACTCTCCCTCAAGCAGCCTCCCGTTATCAAAGTCTTCCCGGTCGAGGAGTTGTGGGGGGGCGTAAGTATCCTTGGACATCCGGCAGAGATAGTTGTGCAGCGCCGTGGTCGTCAGGACAATCTTCATGGCACGCTCCGGTGACGTCCGGATGGGCTGTTTGTAGATCTGGAAGCGGGTGGAGAGAATTCCAAACGCATTGTCGGCCACTCTCCTCGCCCTTTCAAGACGGTAGTTGTAAGCTCTCTTTTCCAGTGAAGGTTCCATCGGAGGATAGTGATTCATTATATTGTTCGTGAGTGGAAAAGCATTGTGAGTAACGACAACATATGGTGAGGATCTGTGGGAAAGGGGAATAATTTCAGCAGGTGGAATACTCAATTCCTGTTTCTCTAGTTCTTCTCTCAAAGTACAAGACTCCCACACACTGCTGTCGTTGTTCTTGGCACACGCCCCTACATCAACGTACAGGAACTGGTGGTCAGCATCAACCAGTCCGACAAGATAGACACTAAATTCACCTTTACTATAAAACTCGGTGCTCGGAATGTGGCCCGGCTTATCCACCAAGATCACTTTGCCGTTGAGAGCTCCCAGACACATAGGGAAATTCCACATCTTGGCAAAGTTTTCAGAAACGGCTTTCCACTCGTCGTGAGAGGAAGGGACCTTCATGGTGTGGGGCTGTAGGGCTTGGTAGATGGCTGTACACACGTTCGGTATGATGGAGGAGATCAGATTCTGACTCACGCAGAAGTGCTCGCTCAGTGACTTCTGATTAGATCCTGGGAGAGAGATAAGAAACAAAAAGAATTAAGGGAGTACAAAGTAAAATGCAAAAAGTAAGAGTAAAAGATGTGTGTGAATTTGTATTTTGTTTCTGTGTGTTCATTGTTTTCTGTTGTGTTGTCCATATTCGGGCTCTATCTTGAGTCGGCTACCCCTAGGGGGGGGAAAAAAAAAAATGCGGAATGGGCCTGGATAAATAGACATACAGGTATACATACATACAAAGTCAAATATAATCAAGTCCTCTATACAGATTTATTTAATGTTCAAAGTTTATATATTTTATTGAGTCCCTGATTGAGATATTAAAGTATATAACAGCTAAAGACAACTACCGCCCAGTAGCACTTGCTAGTGTGGTGAGTAAGGTAGTTGAAATGATAATGCTAGAAAGAATGTCTGCATATATTGTCACCAGCAGCAATCAGTTTGGCTTTAAGAAAAATCACGGCACAGACCAATGCATATATGTGCTGAAAGAAGTGATTGATACATACAACAAACTAAATAGCTCAATTTTCTCTTGTTTTATTGATGCAAGTAAGGCTTTTGATAGGGTGTGTCACAAAACCTTATTTGAAAAATTAGTTAACAGGGGAGTGCCTAGCTATATTGTTAGGATACTTATTTTCTGGTATGCTAATCAAAAAATGTGTGTAAGATGGGGCAACATCCTGTCAGGCTCTTTTGCCGTAACCAATGGTGTTAGGCAGGGGGGATATTGTCTCCGTATCTTTTCAACGTCTACATGGATGATCTTAGTCTGGAGCTGAACAAGACTCGCACTGGGTGCTGTATTGGCAGCACCATTGTAAATCATCTCATGTATGCTGATGACCTAGCCTTAATCGCGCCCTCTGGAGCAGGACTGGATAAATTATTAAGAGTATGTGAAAAATTTGGAATCGAACATTCAGTCAAATTTAATCCTATAAAGAGCAATATCATAATACTTAAATCTAACCTTCTATTGAAATCAAAGCTACCTAAATTCCATTTGTATGAAGAAATTATAGAAGAAATAAGTAAAGTAATGTATCTAGGACACTATATTTCAAGTGATCGCTCAGATGATGAGGATATGGGTCGTCAGCGAAGGCAACTTTACATGCAGGGAAATTCAATATTAAGAAAATTTCATATGTGCACATGGGATACAAAAATAACATTGTTCAACTCCTACTGCTCACCAATGTATACAGCACAACTATGGTGGAACTATAAGAAAATTACAGTGAATAGACTAAGTATCTCATATCACAATATCATGAAAATGTTTCTGGGGCTCTCAAAATATGAGAGTACAAGTACGCTATGTGCCTATATGAACTTACACTGTTACCAATCACTCATTAGAAAGCTAACATATAAATTCATTCAGCGCCTTAACACTTCTGAGAACAGTATCATTAAAATGCTACAAACTCCAAGCATAGTGTACACCTCTAGGATCCAGGCACACTGGAGGAAGTTGCTCTATATTTAACCTTAAGTAATGATTTCAGGTCTGCTACTCTACAGAATTAGCATACCGGTACTGAACCTCATAGTGCAGTACAGTACCGATATTCCTATACTGTACTGTAGCAACATACTGTACCGGAAGCTAAATGATGTGAGGCATGGTACTGTACACAATTAGGACAGTGGTTTTGGTAACACAGTAGTTTGATGACCACTGTTTTTGGTTGAGGCAGTGCTGTGAACTACATGATTTTATGTAGCCTATGTACAGTAGCTTATATATATTTATGTTACTGTAAGGTATATATGGACCCCAGTATGGTCCCCTCTGTACTGTGTGAGTCTCAAATAAAGTATTATTATTATATTATTATTATTAATTGTACTGCATAGTGGTTATTAATTGTACTGCATAGTGGTTTATATTATTATTATTAATTGTACTGCATAGTGGTTTATATTATTATTATTAATTGTACTGCATAGTGGTTTATTATTATATTAATTGTACTGCATAGTGGTTTATATTATTATTATTAATTGTACTGCATAGTGGTTTATATTATTATTAATTGTACTGCATAGTGGTTTATATTATTATTATTAATTGTACTGCATAGTGGTTTATATTATTATTATTAATTGTACTGCATAGTGGTTTATATTATTATTATTAATTGTACTGCATAGTGGTTTATATTATTATTATTAATTGTACTGCATAGTGGTTTATATTATTATTATTAATTGTACTGCATAGTGGTTTATTTTATTATTAATTGTACTGCATAGTGGTTTATATTATTATTATTAATTGTACTGCATAGTGGTTTATATTATTATTATTAATTGTACTGCATAGTGGTTTTAAGGGGAGATGGGCCATTTTTCTGGACCCCTTCCTCATGGTTAGCCCCATTGCTTTTGAGATTTTAAGGCGTTCGACCCATTAGTTTGGCGATTTAAAGAACTTTCGCCCCATTTCTGTCAATTTTAAGATCTTTCGTGCCAGTTGGGTATAATTATTTCCTGGCGAGTGATAGCGAGCCTGTAAATTTATCTTGCAAGGGGGTCAAGGGGGTGTAATCTTAAGCTTGATGGAGGTCTAGGGAACAAACTAAAACCCTCCCCTTAACACTCTTTTCTATTGCTTTGTATTGACTCAGACAAAGTTGCCTTTAGGCAGTTGGACTGTAATACGATAAAGTAGGGTGTTAAGCGTAAGCCGAATCATTAATTTTTATACTTTTAGAGGGTGCAACAGGGGAAGAGGGTTGAAGGAGCTGAAAGCCGTAACAAGAAATAGGGTGGTTAGTATGGAAGTGAAGAAGTCCTTGATTGACAGTGTGGTAATCCCGACACTAACTTACGGAAGCGAAGCATGGACGTTCAGGAAGAGACTCAGACCAAGAGTGAGAGTGGTGGAAATGAGTTATTTGAGAAGTGAGTGTATAGTTGTTGTTGTTGTTGTTTTTCCCCAAGCTGCCTGGCCGAACAGCCCCAAGGCCCCGAGCAAGGCCAAGGCCATAACCGAGCGCCCCCACAGAACCCCCCCCCCGCCGACCACAATAAAGCCTGGGTGACCGAAGCCACTCCATGGCGGGGAGCTGAGGAGGGTGCGGAAACGCCCGGGAAACCAAAGCCCCACCCAGGGCCCTGTGCCCCTCAGCAATTATGAAGAGAAAGTTGAGGGGCAAAGGAAAGATGTGACGCTTTGGCTCCCAATCTTGGTAGATTAGGAGGTCAATCCACGCAAGAGACGTCGTCACTTGAGATCTAGAAAATATACAAGTAAAAGGAACAGTCAGAGTAAGCTATGGGTATGGCAGAGATTGCTCAGTTCTCACTCTGATAGACCAGCCCATGTAGTTACATGGAGGGATAGACAGACGAATGAGGAAGTAAGAAGGAGGTGTGGTGTGGAGGTAGATGTGCTGGAAAGTGTGAAAAGGAACACCTTGAGATGCTTCGGCCATATGGAACGTATGGAAAGCGAGAGAATGACTAAGAGGGTGTACGAGAGTGAGGTGGAAGGACAGAGAGGGAGAGGTAAACCAAAAGAGAGGTGGAACGATGGAGTGAAAAAGTATATGGATGAAGGAGGTGCTGGTTGGGAGGAGGGGCGTCGACTGACTGGGGACAGAAGTGCATGGGGGCGTTTCGTTCGTGGCCACTCCATCAGGGATCACAGCATCAGGCAATAGATAGATAGATAGATAGATTATTGCTTAAGCAGAGAAAAAAATATGGTTTGTAGTTGTTGTTGTTGTTTTTCCCCAGGCTGCCTGGCCGAACAGCCCCAAGGTCCTGAGCAAGGCCAAGGCCACAAATGAGCGCCCCCACAAAACCCCCCCTGCTTACCACTAATAAAGCCTGGGTGACCGAAGCCACTCTAAGGCAGGGAGCCGAGGAGGGCGCGGAAACGCCCGGGAAACCAAAGCCCCACCCAAAGCCCCGTGCCCCTCAGCAATTATGAAGGGAAAGTTGAGGGGCAAGGGAAAAATGTGACGCTTTGGCTCCCCAATCTGCCAACTTTTAGGTTGGCAGTAGGGAGGTCAATCCACGGAAAAGACGCCGTCACTTGAGATCTAGAAGATATATAAGTAAAAGGAACAGTCAGAGTAAGCTATGGGTATGGCAGAGATCGCTCAGCTCTCACTCTGATAGACCAGCCCATCTCCACATGACTAGAACCCAATCCTCTCAGCATCAGCTAGGAAAGGCCCTAGAAAGCCGCCCTTGGCGGGGGGATAGCTCCCCTATTTCAACTCCTTTCGGAGTTGGGCACCCGCCTTGGTTTGTAGTTGTTGTTGTTGTTGTTGTTCCCTAAGCTGCCTGGCCGAACAGCCCCGAGTCCCTGAGGAAGGCCATGGCCACGATCGGGCTTTCCCACAGAGCTCTCATTGAGTGTAGATTGTGTTGTTGGCGTAAGTGGTTGTGTGAAATGCAGTCTTCTATGATGTGTTTAATGGTATGGGGTGCTGTGTTACATCCCGGGCAGGAGTCGACAACGGAGTCATCCAGTCTCTTCTGATAGCTCAGGAGAGCTGGATGGTGTCCGCATCTCAGCCTGGCCAGGTGAACTCTGTCCTCGCGAGGAAGGGAGGATTCGGAAGTATGGATTTCGGGAGGTCGTGCATGCAGCTGCGTGTTGTCTGTGAGTGAGTGGATGGATCGGTGAGAGATATGATTATGGATGTGCTTCTGGAAGTTGGTTCGGGGTGGGCAGGGAGGGAGAGAGGACAATAATTGTGTGTGATACCTTGTGCTGGGTGTTGTTTTGATATTTCTTGGTGTCTGTGGGTGTGTTGCCATGTAGTTTAGTGGGTGGTCTTGGTTCGTGGAGGCTGCTGCCAGGAATTGAGTGCCTCTCATGTCCAGATGGTCTTTGACTTTGAGGATTTTGGTTTCTTGATGTAGGTGATCTGTGGGTGCAGTAGCTGTGCAGCCTGTAATGATCTTCAGGGCTTTGTTTTGAATAGTCTGTAAAGACTTATGATGTGTTTCAGCTAGGTTAGAAGCCCAGGCTGGGCTTGCGTATTCCATCACTGATCTTATGTATTGTTTATATACTGTGGTGGTAGTTTCTTTGTTGTGTCCAAATTTTGTGTGAGCAAGTGACCTGAGGGCGTTAAGTCTAGGTGTCAGTTTCTTTTTAATGTTTGTGGTGTGCTGTTTGAATGTCATATGAGTATCATATGTTACTCCTAGGATTTTGGGTGTGTGTGTATGTGTTAGGGGTGTGTTGTTTATGGTGAGTTGAGGGATGTATTCGTGTTCTCCTGTCCAACTTGTGAGCAGGGTTGCGGTGGATTTGGCTGGGGCTAGATTAAGTCTGTTTGTAGTGCACCAGCCATGTAGTGTGTTGAGATAGGGTTGAAGGAGATCTGTTGCTCTTTTTGGGTCATGGTGTGTGCATGTGAGTGTTATGTCATCTGCATAGGAGGCTAAGTTTATTTGGGGCGTATTGGGTGTAGTTATATCGTGCATGTACAGATTGAAGAGTGCGGGCGATAGGACGGATCCTTGTGGGACTCCGTTTGGAAAGTTTCTGATTTTAGATGACTGACCGGCAAAAGATACGTGTGCACATCTGCCTGCTAGGAAGTTGGCCAGCCACCTTTTTGTGTTGTTGTGCATGTTTGTGTTGTAGATTTTGTTTGTTAGGTTGTGGCGGGGGAGGCATCGAACGCTTTACTAATGTCGAGTGTGGCTAATAGTGATCTGTGTGGTGGTCTAGCTGAGTTGATGCCGTCGAAAGCTCTTTGTGTAAGGTCTGTGAGAAGAGTGTTTGTGGAGTGCAGTGGCCTAAAGCCATGTTGTGTTGGAGCTAGGGGTAGGTCAGGTGTAATTAGTTGTAATACTAGGCATTCCATGACTTTGGAGGGGGAGCAAAGGAGTGTGATGGAGCGGTGCGAGGAGGGTAGTGTGGTGTCTTTGTTGGATTTGGGGAATGTGATGATGATACCATGCTTCCAAATGTCTGGTATTGTGTTGTGTGAATAGCTGTAGTTTGATATGTTAGTGAGTGCTTGTATGCCTTGTGGTCCCAGGTGTCTGAGGTGTATGTTACTTATGTTGTCTAGGCCACAGGCGGGTGAGTGCTTGAGATTGTTGATGATATGATGTGTCTGGTGATTGGTGAAGGGTTTATAGTCAGGGTCTGTGGGGAATTGTCTCTTACGTCGGATGATACGTCGGTCGTCTTTGTGAGGTTTTAGGTGGCTGACATGTGAGAAGTGATTGATGAGAGTGTTTGCTTGTTGTTTACATGAAGGAGTAGAGTCTGTTGTTGTGATTGCAGCATGTGATTGTGTTGTGTTGCTGTTGGAAAGTGTGATGCTGTTTAGTGTTTTTTAGAGTTTTTTGGGGTTTGTTTTGTGATCAAGTGTTTGTAGGAAGTTATTCCAATTTAGTTTTTGTTGTTCTTGTATTTTGTTGTTAGTTTGGGTGTTGAGTGCTTGAATTTGTTGTGTGATGTCTTGTGTGTGGGGTGCTGGGGAGTGTTTCAGTATGTCGCATTGTCTGATGAGGTTTTGAATTTCTGGTGTGAAGTTGGGGTTGTGTCTTTTTCTGTTACCTCTTGGAATGTGTTTCTTGTCAGCGTTTTGGATAGTTTTATTGAGTATGTGTACAGCATTGTTGATGTTAGTGATGGGTGTACTGTTTAGAGTTGTGAAGTGTTGTTCTGTCTCATTTGTGAATGCTTTCCAGTTAGCTCTTTTATAATTGGTGTATGTGTGTTTGTGGCTAGCTGGGGTGAGTCTGGTTTTGGTGGTGATAATGATCGGGAGGTGGTCAGAGCCTAAGGTTCTGACCACCCTCCAGGATGTTGTGGGGGCGAGTTCTGGGGAGCAAAATGTGATGTCTGGAGATGATGGGTTATAGAGGGCTTGGTGAGGAATATGGGTATGTTGATGGATGTCGTTAAGGATGATGAGGTTATCGGTTTGGTTTTGTAGTACCAGCCCTCTGTCTGTGTCGGGGTTGTCGACAAACCAGGCCGACGTCTTGGCGTTGAAGTCACCACCCAGGATGATGTGTAGGGTGTGTGGGGTGTTTGTGATGTGTTGTAAGTGTGGTCTGTATTCATTTGGTACTGTAGGGGATGTTTGGGGAGGGATGTATGTGTTTATGATGGTTATGTTGGAGTTGTTGCCAGTGCGTATTTTAATTGACTGTATTTCTGTTGTGTTATCATTTGGGGGGGGGGGGGAGGGATTTGGTTTGTACACTGGTTACTATATATGATATTTCTTTGTGTACCAGGGTGATGAGTCCACCGCCCCCGCCGACAGCCCGGTCTTGTCTGATGGTGGTGAAATTATGAAATGTGGGTGTTTTTTGAGTTGTGCGGAGTTTTGTTTCTTGTAAGATGGCAATGTGTATGTTGTGTTGTTTGATGAAGTGTGAGAGTTCGTGTTTCTTTGTGTTGATGTTTGTAGTTTAAAGGGGTACTGCTTGGTTTTAGGTCTATACATTTATTTATTAGTTTCCTCGCTAGACCTCCATCAAGCTTAGAAAAACATCCCCTAGACCCCCTTTCAAGATAAATTTGTATATTTTTTGGTAGAAAAATGTCCCAGCCGAAGGCCGATTTCTTTCTAAAATCATTCACCAGGAAAACAAATTTACGAGAGGTCTTAATATTGATAATAAAATTGAGGCTAAGGTCTCAAAATGGCCGAACAGAACGAATGTCTTAAAACCTCAAAACTAATATGCTAAACATGAGGAAAAAGGTGGTCCAGAAAAAAGAGAGTACTACCCCCATAAATATTGACTTTGGTATTGATAACATGGCCAAGACAAGGCTATTTCAAGTACATTTTCTTGTATTCCTTCTCATATTCATTCAAGTCATCAAACAAAATTGCTCCAGTTTGACACCCTGAAATATAGTCCTGCCATAACCCTGACATATAGTCCTGCCATAACCCTGACATATAGTCCTGCCATAACCCTGACATATAGTCCTGCCATAACCCTGACATATAGTCCTGCCATAACCCTGACATATAGTCCTGCCATAACCCTGACATATAGTCCTGCCATAACCCTGACATATAGTCCTGCCATAACCCTGACATATAGTCCTGCCATAACCCTGACATATTCCTGCCATAACCCTGACATATAGTCCTGCCATAACCCTGACATATAGTCCTGCCATAACCCTGACATATAGTCCTGCCATAACCCTGACATATAGTCCTGCCATACCCCTGACATATAGTCCTGCCATAACCCTGACATATAGTCCTGCCATAACCCTGACATATAGTCCTGCCATAACCCTGACATATCATTACTGTGGCTACTGCTGCCCCATAAAGCCGGAGTCACACGAGCCCTTTTTCGAGCAATTTTTACGGGCAATTATGGTCTAGATTTCTAGAAGCTTAAAAAATTAAACTTTTTCAGAATTCAGCCGCCTAACATAATCTACCTTCAGTCTAGTTACCGATACCAGTGCGAAAAAGTCCCAAAATAATATGAGAAAAAAGTTGCTCATGGAAAATTGACGGAAAAAATACTCGTGTGACAGCGGCTTAAGCTAACAGTACTGCAGCAAGGTTCAACCAAATCTCCCTCCAGTATACCTGTCTGCACCACACCAGTTACACTTCCTGTCTGCACCACACCAGTTACACTTCCTGTCTGCACCACACCAGTTACACTTCCTGTCTGCACCACACCAGTTACACTTCCTGTCTGCACCACACCAGTTACCCTTCCTGTCTGCACCACACCAGTTACCCTTCCTGTCTGCACCACACCAGTTACCCTTCCTGTCTGCACCACACCAGTTACCCTTCCTGTCTGCACCACACCAGTTACACTTCCTGTCTGCACCACACCAGTTACCCTTCCTGTCTGCACCACACCAGTTACCCTTCCTGTCTGCACCACACCAGTTACCCTTCCTGTCTGCACCACACCAGTTACCCTTCCTGTCTGCACCACACCAGTTACCCTTCCTGTCTGCACCACACCAGTTACCCTTCCTGTCTGCACCACACCAGTTACCCTTCCTGTCTGCACCACACCCATTACCCTTCCTGTCTGCACCACACCAGTTACCCTTCCTGTCTGCACCACCCCAGTTACCCTTCCTGTCTGCACCACACCAGTTACCCTTCCTGTCTGCACCACACCAGTTACCCTTCCTGTCTGCACCACACCAGTTACCCTTCCTGTCTGCACCACACCAGTTACCCTTCCTGTCTGCACCACACCAGTTACCCTTCCTGTCTGCACCACACCAGTTACCCTTCCTGTCTGCACCACACCAGTTACCCTTCCTGTCTGCACCACACCAGTTACCCTTCCTGTCTGCACCACACCAGTTACCCTTCCTGTCTGCACACCAGTTACCCTTCCTGTCTGCACCACACCAGTTACCCTTCCTGTCTGCACCACACCAGTTACCCTTCCTGTCTGCACCACACCAGTTACACTTCCTGTCTGCACCACACCAGTTACCCTTCCTGTCTGCACCACACCAGTTACACTTCCTGTCTGCACCACACCAGTTACACTTCCTGTCTGCACCACACCAGTTACACTTCCTGTCTGCACCACACCAGTTACACTTCCTGTCTGCACCACACCAGTTACACTTCCTGTCTGCACCACACCAGTTACACTTCCTGTCTGCACCACACCAGTTACACTTCCTGTCTGCACCACACCAGTTACTTCCTGTCTGCACCACACCAGTTACACTTCCTGTCTGCACCACACCAGTTACACTTCCTGTCTGCACCACACCAGTTACACTTCCTGTCTGCACCACACCAGTTACACTTCCTGTCTGCACCACACCAGTTACACTTCCTGTCTGCACCACACCAGTTACACTTCCTGTCTGCACCACACCAGTTACACTACCTGTCTGCACCACACCAGTTACACTTCCTGTCTGCACCACACCAGTTACACTTCCTGTCTGCACCACACCAGTTACACTTCCTGTCTGCACCACACCAGTTACACGTTCTGTCTGCACCACACCAGTTACACTTCCTGTCTGCACCACACCAGTTACACTTCCTGTCTGCACCACACCAGTTACACTTCCTGTCTGCACCACACCAGTTACACTTCCTGTCTGCACCACACCAGTTACACTTCCTGTCTGCACCACACCAGTTACACTTCCTGTCTGCACCACACCAGTTACACTTCCTGTCTGCACCACACCAGTTACACTTCCTGTCTGCACCACACCAGTTACACTTCCTGTCTGCACCACACCAGTTACACTTCCTGTCTGCACCACACCAGTTACACTTCCTGTCTGCACCACATCAGTTACACTTCCTGTCTGCACCACACCAGTTACACTTCCTGTCTGCACCACACCAGTTACACTTCCTGTCTGCACCACACCAGTTACACTTCCTGTCTGCACCACACCAGTACACTTCCTGTCTGCACCACACCAGTTACACTTCCTGTCTGCACCACACCAGTTACACTTCCTGTCTGCACCACACCAGTTACACTTCCTGTCTGCACCACACCAGTTACACTTCCTGTCTGCACCACCAGTACACTTCCTGTCTGCACCACCCTTACACTTCCTGTCTGCACCACACCAGTTACACTTCCTGTCTGCACCACACCAGTTACACTTCCTGTCTGCACCACACCAGTTACACTTCCTGTCTGCACACACCAGTTACACTTCCTGTCTGCACCACACCAGTTACACTTCCTGTCTGCACCACCACCAGTTACACTTCCTGTCTGCACCACACCAGTTACACTTCCTGTCTGCACCACACAGTACACTTCCTGTCTGCACCACACCAGTTACACTACCTGTCTGCACCACACCAGTTACATTCCTGTTGCACCACACCAGTTACACTTCCTGTCTGCACCACACCAGTTACACTTCCTGTCTGCACCACACCAGTTACACTTCCTGTCTGCACCACACCAGTTACACTTCCTGTCTGCACCACACCAGTTACACTTCCTGTCTGTACCACACCAGTTACACTTCCTGTCTGCACACACAGTTACACTTCCTGTCTGCACCACACCAGTTACACTTCCTGTCTGCACCACCAGTTACACTTCCTGTCGGCACCACACCAGTTACACTTCCTGTCTGCACCACACCATTACACTTCCTGTCTGCACCACACCAGTTACACTTCCTGTCTGCACCACACCAGTTACACTTCCTGCCTGCACCACACGAGTTACACTTCCTGTCTGCACCACACCAGTTACACTTCCTGTCTGCACCACACCAGTTACACTTCCTGTCTGCACCACACCAGTTACACTACCTGTCTGCACCACACCAGTTACACTTCCTGTCTGCACCACACCAGTTACACTTCCTGTCTGCACCACACCAGTTACACTACCTGTCTGCACCACACCAGTTACACTTCCTGTCTGCACCACACCAGTACACTTCCTGTCTGCACCACACCAGTTACACTACCTGTCTGCACCACACCAGTTACACTACCTGTCTGCACCACACCAGTTACACTTCCTGTCTGCACCACACCAGTTACACTACCTGTCTGCACCACACCAGTTACACTTCCTGTCTGCACCACACCAGTTACACTTCCTGTCTGCACCACCAGTTACACTTCCTGTCTGCACCACACCAGTTACACTACCTGTCTGCACCACACCAGTTACACTTCCTGTCTGCACCACACCAGTTACACTTCCTGTCTGCACCACACCAGTTACACTTCCTGTCTGCACCACGCCAGTTACACTTCCTGTCTGCACCACGCCAGTTACACTTCCTGTCTGCACCACGCCAGTTACACTTCCTGTCTGCACCACGCCAGTTACACTACCTGTCTGCACCACGCCAGTTACACTTCCTGTCTGCACCACGCCAGTTACACTTCCTGTCTGCACCACGCCAGTTACACTTCCTGTCTGCACCACCCCAGTTACACTTCCTGTCTGCACCACGCCAGTTACACTTCCTGTCTGCACCACACCAGTTACACTTCCTGTCTGCACCACACCAGTTACACTTCCTGTCTGCACCACACCAGTTACACTTCCTGTCTGCACCAC
Source organism: Paralithodes platypus (assembly GCA_032716605.1). Classification (NCBI taxonomy): domain Eukaryota; kingdom Metazoa; phylum Arthropoda; class Malacostraca; order Decapoda; family Lithodidae; genus Paralithodes; species Paralithodes platypus. The sequence continues at coordinate 16,159,248 of CM064481.1, forward strand.
ACCAGTTACACTTTTTGGTCCATTTTTGTTTTCATTTATTCATTTATTCATGTTTTTTTCTAGTTTCCTCCCTAGACCTCCATCAAACTTAAAAACAAAATCCATTAGATCATGCAAGATCATTCTAGATCATGCAATTTGTACATTTTTCGGTATAAAAATTCTTCCAAAATTACAGGCTCACTATCGTTCGCCAGGACAAAAATCAACACCTAAATAGCGGGCGGGTGCCCAACCCCGAAAGGGGTTGAAATAGGGGAGCTATCCCCCCGCCAAAGGCGGCTTTCTAGGGCCTTTCCTAGCTGATGCTGAGAGGATTGGGTTCTAGTCATGTGGTGATGGGCTGGTCTATCAGAGTGAGAACTGAGCGATCTCTGCCATACCCATAGCTTACTCTGACTGTTCCTTTTACTTATATATTTTCTAGATCTCAAGTGACGGCGTCTCATCCGTGGATTGACCTCCCAATCTACCAAGATTGGAAGCCAAAGCGTCACATTTTTCCTTTGCCCCTCAACTTTCTCTTCATAATTGCTGAGGGGCACAGGGTCCTGGGCGTTTCCGCACCCTCCTCAGCTCCCCGCCATGGAGTGGCTTCGGTCACCCAGGCTTTATTGTGGTCGGCAGGGAGGGTTCTGTGGGGGCGCTCGGTTATGGCCTTGGCCTTGCTCGGGACCTTGGGGCTGTTCGGCCAGGCAGCTTGGGGAACAACAACAACAACAACAACAACAACACCTAAATAGCACGAAAGGTCTTAATATTGACAAAGAAATAGGGCGTAAGGTCTTAAAATCTACAAACTAATGGGGCAAATATCTTAAAATCTCACCACACCAGCCTCCACAGTTCTACAAGACAGTGATAGTAAAATAAAGTCTTGCCATAACACTAACCCACAGGCCGTAGCTCGATTGGTAGAGCGTTCGCCTGCTAACCGTGAGGTTGACGGTTCGAGCCTCGGGTCAGCCAGTGAGTTATTGGCAGACGTCAGTGCTGTTGGTGAACGGTGCGGTCTAGCAATCTGTGGCAACTATTCACTAAGTCCCTGATTCATCAGGGCACCCACCCTAGCCTTGCTATTCAGCAGGGAGTGTATGGTGGTAAAAACTGCATCATCATCATCATCATGTCATCACTGTGGCTGATGTTGACATAAGCTAACAGTACTTCAGCAAGATTCAACCAAGTCTCCCTCCAGTACAGTTGGCCAAATAAGTGATGTCACGGCACCAAAAGTATTTTGATCAATAATGGACTACTTGCGAGTTTCACTGTATAAGAAAGTTGGAGCTGTAGACATTGATATTTAGCAGAATAACCAGCTATAATACGGTTTTAGTAATTTTATAAATACATAAAACCTAATTCAAGATACTATTTATCCATCAGAATATCGATGTTTACAGGCCGAACTTCCTTATAGCCTGAATCTCACAAATGGGCAATTGCTATCAGCGCTATCTAAGGATTAAATAATTGTTTAAAGTGAGATATACAACCATGTTCCTATCTTTACACACCCTATTCAACATCTGACAGACATTAATACAGCATACAGATAGCAAGGTCGGGGTGTTGTAGATAGAGGAAGCTGTTGGCATAGTGTAGATAGCAGAGAAGAGGTGTTGTAGATAGAGGAAGCTGTTGGAATGGCTTTGGTATGTGTGTTATTAGTCTGTAGACATCGTTGAGGTGTCCCCCGACTGGGTGCGAACATGATATACATGCTAGGACGTACTACCACACCCACTAAATGTCCGCCACGGCTGGGATCGAACCCAGGTCAAACAGATTCACACTGCCGTGGCTCTGTATATGTGGGGCTTATTCTTTTTTCCCCCAATAAGTGAGAGGGCCCCTTAACCTTCATGGTCAATAAGGCAACATTTCACGAGTAGCATTCACTACAAACTGAAGAACCTGTTGTGTTCATGTGCAAACTAGTTCCTGGACATCTCAACTAGTAGACCATTTCAACCATTATTTCCAACCAGTGCCAAATCAACCTAGACCAACCAAACCAGTACCAAAATATAGTACTAACCTAACTGTATTGGTTGATTTGGTACAGGTTGAGAGCTACTGGTTGAGTTGTCCGGTCACCATGCAAACTCACACATTAGGATCTTGTGTTAGAGTCATATGATAAGTGGCTTAAATTGACCACTTGCGAGTTTTGGTCTATAAGGAAGATGGAGCTATGGCCATCAATATTGAAGTGATTTATCAGCAAAAATACGGTCATAAAACATATACAAATAGATCATACTTTTTAATCCAGCAGAAACCCACTTTATTATTGCATTTCTCTTTAATATCGATGTTCACGGCTCCAATTTCCTTATACAGTGGAGCCCCCATCCTAGCTGCTAATCGGTTCCGCAGAAATAGAGGTAGGATTGAAACTGCCAAGATCGGGGCACTATTCTTATGGGGAAAATTCAATCGGTTCCGTGCTCATGCCAAAATTTGCGTCTTTTTCTATTTTTTGCCTACGAAAACATGTTTTATTGTACACAAATTAAATTTTATGCATTATACTGTATCATATAATACACCATAGAATAAGTTTTTAATAACTAGAAAAAAAAAGGCCCAATATCTAAACAATTAGCCTACCACACTTTTTCCCAGTGTTAGGCTATGAAAACATGTTTTTTGTCTAGGCTACATCAAGTAGCCTAGGCCTAAATCTTATGCATTGTAAATAATAATATAGACATGGCTAAATGACAGTCCTAACCATAAATACTGTTGATTGGGGCATTGTTTCTATCACGCAAATTTGTTTAGGCCTAGCCTAGGCCTAGGTTCTAAATTCGTCCAGCCACCCCTCAAGTACCCATTTCGCCCCAAATACATCCAATAAATACATATTATGAGGAAAAGACGTATAAATACGTATTATGAGAAGATTACTTACCACACAGATTTTATTAAAAATCATTGTCATATTTAGCCTAGCCTAGGCTAACATCGTCTAGGCTAGGCATTTCAATCGCTTTCGTCCGACATGGACTGGTCTTTGCTCTGTGTTTTGAGCATGAAATTCCTTCATTGCTACCACCAGGCCAACCATCCCTATCACTAGATGTACTAGAGGTTATAATAAATGTGAGAGATAAGGGGTTCAGGCACAAAAAGGCTTGCAAACGGTTGTTTTGTCAACACAGATACTAGCTAAACTGCAAGCGTCTGCTTAGTGATGATGTCATACGCGGCTCGCTTGGTGTAGTGACTAGCGTCTCGGACTTCCACCCAGAAGGCCCGGGTTCACGCCCACGCTCGGCGCATTAAAGATTTTTCACAAGCACTGAGTCGTTACCATCCCTCATGAGCAAAGGGATGGGATAGTAGTACAGGACCCCAATGGAAATACGCCTAATCGGCCTTATTGAGCTATCCTTAGCATGCGCTAGCTTTAAGAACTATTATTATTATTATTATTATTATACAAAGATGGCGGCATCTTGTGCATTTGACGATCGGATCTCGGATTCACTCGGATTTCGTCTCTAAACGGCAAGCGCCTGGCAGATTCTTTTGTTATGTTAAAACAAAATTATTGTTTTTGTTTGTTTTCTAGTTTTATGTCGAGTTTTTCGTTATTTTTGCAATTTTTTCGGGTTTCGGCTGGGATTTTGATGCGAGAATTGAGGCTTTTGGCGCGAGAATTGAAATTGGGAATATTTGGTGTGTGGTGCGAGAATTGAATCAACGAAGACAAGACCGGTGTAGCGAAAATGGGGGCTCCACTGTAGAACGAAACTCGCAAGTGGTCGATTGAGGCACAGATACTTGTTGACAATATTGAGGCACAGATACTTGTTGACAATATTGAGGCACAGATACTTGTTGACAATATTGAGGCACAGATACTTGTTGACAATATTGAGGCACAGATACTTGTTGACAATATTGAGGCACAGATACTTGTTGACAATATTGAGGCACAGATACTTGTTGACAATATTGAGGCACAGATACTTGTTGACAATATTGAGGCACAGATACTTGTTGACAATATTGAGCACAGATACTTGTTGACAATATTGAGGCACAGATACTTGTTGACAATATTGAGGCACAGATACTTGTTGACAATATTGAGGCACAGATACTTGTTGACAATATTCAAAAGCCTTGTTCAATATTTAAGGAGGTAGTGCTTGGTTTTTGGTCAATATATTTATATTTTCTATTTATATTTTAGTTTCCTCACTAGACTTCCATCAAGCTTAGAAAGAACACCCCTTAGACCCCCTTTCAAGATAAATTTGTACATTTTTCGGTTGAAAAATGTCCCGGCCTTTGGGCAGGTTCGTTCTAAAATTAGAGGCTCGCTATCGCTCGCCAGGAAAAAATTGACACCTAAAGGGCACGAAAGGTCTTAATATCGACAAAAAAATTAGGCAAAAGGTCTCAAAATCGCCAAACTAACGGAACGAACGTCTTAACCCTTACTACCCGGTCTGCCTTACCTAATGACAGCTCGGCAGAAGGGCCGCTACCCGGCCGTCCTTACCTAAGACGGCAGCTTAATAGCCTAATTAAGCTTGGTCTGAACGCCGTGCGTACGACGTATGTCAACAAACCCAAGCGTTGCGTCACCGCACCTCCGAAAACAAGAAGGAGAAGACTCTTCAATGTTATTGTTCACATTGATCTGACGTCAGACGAAATTAGTGTCTGAAAAGCCCCCATATTGGCAACATCTCTGCAATATTTGCTTCACTGAAATCGTCATCACAACTGAACCAGTTGACTTACAGAGCTCTACTCAACGCCAAAATACAGATTGAAAACCGCACTACGATTATAGATGAGTGGGAAAGTTCTAGCAGTGAAAATAAACAAATACGGTAGCCTAGGCCTAGACGTTTTTCAGCCATTTCGCCCGGGTACGGGCGACCGTCCTTAGGTAAGACTGGCCGGGTAGGAAGGGTTAAAACCTCAAAACTAATATGCTAAACATGAGGGTCCAGTAAAAGCGAGTACTACCCACTTAACCCTCCAGACCCGGTAGGGCTCTTGAACGCCCATAAAAAACACACCCGAGCTACCCGGAAGGGCTCTTAAAGACCCATGAGCTCAAAGCCTGTAAGCTTGGTGTGCGAGGCGTCGGTCCGACGCATGTAAACAACAGCCGGCTGGACCGACGCCCCGCATCTCCGGCCACAAGAAGGAGTGCGTCGCTTGTTCGTGTGTGCCTGTATGTTATTGTTAAGTATCGAAAAGTAGTGTAAAGTGGCTGTTTTTGCCATAAAGTTATCTCCAATGAAATCATCATCACAACTGAACCAGTTGACTTAGAGAGCTCTACTTAACGCCATTCTACAGGTACGAAACACATCTACGCTTGGGGATGTGCGGGAATGCGGAAGCAGTCAGAATAACAAAGATACGGTAGCCTAGGCGTAGACATTTTTTGGCCAAAACACCCGGGTTTCGGTATGGAATACATAGCCGGGACTGGAGGGTTAACATGTAGTTATAGTAAGGATTTTAAATTACAGTATACTGATGCACGCTGGCAAGATTTTTTGAGTGTCCGCTAAGGCCATCATTTAAACGAATCGGACAAAATATTGCGGATATGTGCTGCATGTGAGCTCCCCCTAATGTAAGTCACCATTTAATTTAATTATTATTATATTTTGTGTTGTGTTGTGTTGTCCCTATTCAGGCTCTGTCTCGAGTTGCCACCCTCAGTATTAAGAAAAAAAAAAAAAAAAGGGGGCCTGAGCAAATAGATACATTATTTTCTATATCCCCCCCACGGGGTTAGGGGGGCCTCTACCCATGTGGTAGAGAATATGCCCCACGTATCTACTGTGTGTCGTAAGAGGCGACTAAAAGGGGGATGACGTAAGTCAGGGCCACCGTTCATTCTACAGTATTTGGTGCATTTTAGCCTCCTGGTAACTACTGGATACTAGAGCGCCAATTATAGTCTCTGGAATGGCTGCTCTTGAACTGACGGTCTGCCTTTGAGTGGTTCCAGGCTTGCATGGAACTGAAGACTTAATTACAAGTAACTTCACCCCCTATCTGTCATGTCTATGTCTGTCTATCACTCACTCTCACTCTCACTCTCTCTTTGTACGGTTTGTATATGTATGCATGTGTATACTGTATGTATGTGTGTGGGTTTTTTTTTTTTTTTTTTTTTTGTGGATGAGGGAGACACAAGGCAGAACTGCCTGCCTCCCCCAAAGAGTGAAAGAGTGACAGGGCCAAAATCAAGGAATGTTTGAGCCAAAATGCCAGGACACACAGAATTTGAAGCAATGTAAGTCTTAGGATGAGGGGAAGATGGATTCCGGGAGAGAGTTCCAGAGCTCAGCTGTTAAATAGAAGAAAGATTGGGAATATTGTTTCACTCTTGGGTTGGAGAGTTGCACAACTGTACAAGGGGTGGGATTGTGTTGCAAGATGGGTGCTACATACTCTACGTAGTATTTACTATTTAGCTACAGTAGTTGTAGTATACAGGATTTGAGCAAAGCTCGTATTGTCCTGTCCCCATGACTACTTTTATCCAATCTAGTTTTAAACACATTAATGTTCCTTGCCCCCACCGCCTCCTGCCCCAACCCATTCCAGCCATCTAGCCTATACTCCTAGATGGGAAGCTAAATTTCTTTACAACTATACGGCAAATACCCTTCCTCAATTTATACTCATGCCCTCTTATTCTTCCAGCATCTACTATAAAAGGTCATCTCTATCCAATCATTGCAACCCTCTCACACTTTTCTTGCAGTGTGGGTAACTGCAGTTTTCTAATCTTCTTTCGTATATACAGTAATACATAAGCTCATAATGACATAAACATAGCAAAACTAAGAAGCAATTAAATCATATCACCGCAAATTTAGCTTATGAGTTAGGCTATGACTTCTCAAATTGACTAATTCCTTGAACATGACGATAGTGCGTTGTTATGTGTGCGACTAGTTTGCTTGGGAAACAGATTAACTTGCTCATGTACATTTTTCATTTTTCATGTAAAAAGTGCACTATATCAAGGAATTGTTGTGCCAACAGTGATGTATGGGGCTGAGACATGGGCTCTGAAGAAAAAGGAGAAAAGAGGGCTGGATGTGATGGAGATGAGCTGCTTGAGGAGTATGTGTGGAGTTATTCGTAGAGACAGATTGAGGAATGAAGAGATACGTAGGAGAGTGGGGCAGCAGGAACATTTGTCAGCCAGAGTGGACAGAAGGGTGCTGAGCTGGTATGATCATGTTGAACGAATGGGAGATGAAAGGCTTACAAAGAGAATATGTGAGTCAGGTACAAGGGGAGATAGAAGGGCAGGAAGACCCCCATTGAGATGGAGAGACTGTGTAAGAAAGGCTTTGGATGATAGAGGAATGACTATAGATCAGGCAGGGGAAGTGGTGGTGGACAGGAGTGAATGGAGAATGCTTGTGAATAGTTGAGTGAACACGTGGTCATTTGGAGTAAGGGGTCGGGCGCAAGTTGGACTAGATAATAGTCCATCAGGCGCCTGGCCCGGGGAGACGATTAATATGAAGGGTGTGCCTGGAAGTGTGGTGGGAGGGCTTGTGGCTTTGGCTCCGCTGCATGTCTGCCTGCCGAGATTGGAACTTCTCCGGGTGGACAGGGGCCGGGGGAGTGCTGGAGCGACCTTGGTAACCCTGGTCTCTGGGTCTTCTGGGTGACCTGGATGTGTGAGTTTGTGTTTTTTATCTGTGTTTATTTTTTGTTTTATGTTGTTTTTGTGTTTTCCCTGTTCTTGCTCTGTCTTGAGTCAGCTACCCCCAAAATGGGGATTGGGCCTGAGCATATAGATAGATAGATAGATAGATGTACACCTTTTATGGTGGATTGTGTTCTTTTATTTCATAATTTTATTTTGCTAAAGCGGTTTCCACATAGCGATTTTGATTAGTTCTTTTGCCTTTATATTGTCTTTGTCCAAGTTTTGGTTTGTTTATTTTTCAAGTTTAACAATTTTATAGATACTACATATTAACCTTGTATGGAGGGTGTGCATTTTCCATTGACCATCAGATAATTCCATCATAACTGCTTCTACTGTAAAATACTGTACAGTATATCATTCAATGGCATTTGGGTTTGCATAATATTGTTCATCACACCTCACTCTAGCTTAATAACATATTATATGTACAGTAAGATCCCACATCTCAAAACCACCCTTAACCTCTCCGCGGCGCACAGGGGGTTTTCTACAGGGTAAGACTGTGCGCACCTATGATGATTTTGGGACCTATTGCCAATTTCGATAAAAAGTACATCATCGTGTAGGGAATGTTTGCGTGCATCGGCCCATATATATTTGACCCCCCAAAAAATGTCTGGGGGGGGTAGGGGAACGGTCCGTAGTTGAAAAATGTGGAGCGAATGGCACCGCGCGGCTAGATTGTCATCGAGCGGCGAGATTTCCCTGCCGAATATTTACGCGCGCAGGGGATAGAAGGAGAGGGAGGAGGGGGTGGGTTACCGCGTATTATCACGTATATCTCCTTTTTCGAGCCCTTTTAGGCTATTTAGAGTATGTATACGTGTGTAGGGCACCCATATAACAATGAATATGCCTCATAGTGACCAAAAATTGCAATATATAAGGGAATTATAAGAGAATATTTAGGCGGGAATGAAGATGTGTTGGAGGTTTGGCGGCAATTTATGAGCTGAGAGTGTGGTTTACGCCATACATATCACGTATATCTTGTACGTAGAGCACTGTCACGCTATAATACAGACTTGTACGTATGTATACGTGCCATATATCAAAATATATACCGCATATAAACCAATTCATGCGATATTTACGCACATTATCAATGAGTTTCTATGCGTGAACCAAGGTGTGAGTGAGTTGTGGTGGGAATGAAAGGGGGAGAGGGTGTGTTACGCCATAAATATCACGTCAATCTTGTATTTAGAGCACTCTCATGCTATAATAAAGACGTGTACATATGTAGGCGTCCCATATAACAAGGAATATACCGCATATAGCCCAATTGATGCGATATTTACGCAAATTGTGAATGTGTTTCTAGCAGACGGAAGCCCTGAAAGGGGGGGTTGGGGGTGGGTGGGTGGGTGGGAGGGAGGCATGCAGGGGTGCAGTGAGTGAGTGAGTCGTGGAGAGATGGAAGTAAGGCAGATCTCTAGATAGATAACCAGCTTAGTGATAATTGTGGAGGCGCCCCAGGCGTATTGATGTTTGGTATTTTGACCCTTATGTCTACCAGATGGCTGGTGTTCGTTGCCATCAACAGGTCTACAATAACATGAGTCAGGAATGGAGAGAGAGAGAGAGAGAGAGAGAGAAACTGAGACATGCGTATGTCGTACATATAAATGGACTTCAGAATTGCATTTTTATGCAAGCAGACATTGCAGTTTAGACACATGTGAAGTACCACAGAAACATGTAGGCCATTGACTGTAAATAAAGTACTATATTTATAGACCACCAGCGACGGTGCTGAGTCAACACAGGCAGATTGCCTGTTGTGATAGAGGGCTAAATATAGACTGGTTCCTCCTTACACCTGCGAAAGGGTAGATTGCCACCAGAGAAACGTTTACTTATTTATTTCGAAGTAATATGCAATCTAAATGTATATTCGAGACCTACTGCAATTATTTGTATGACAGTCATGACTATGTATAATCCAATATACGCGCGTAGGCGAGACATAAGAAAGCTGGTTGAGCAATTTTCGACACCCACACAGTTATTATTCATTTTTATTTACAATATTATACAATACAAATGTATTTGTGAAGAGTATTTTATCCATTATTGTATTTATACCAATTTTGTTCCCAGACAGAGCTGCTGTAGCTGGAGAATCAAGGAGCGGCAAGGGTCACCTCGTGACCGCCTGACCGTGTGAAAATGAGTGGAGTCACACTGAGAGGGGCAATTTTGCTGAGTGTTTGGGCAATTTTTGACAGAATAAAGTTATATAATTACTAATTCTTGACAGAGACAAACTATTATAAACCTTGGCATGATATAATTGATAATCCCATCAATTTACAAACGTAAATTGGTGGGATAATTCATTTTTTTTTGTATATTGTCATTTCGATTGTACACACGAAGTTTTGAGTGATATTTGGTATGAGCTCCTGTGGCATGGTTGGTAAGGTCGCGGACTGGAAAACTCAAAGTGTCGTAGGGTAGTGGGATCGAATCCAGGAGGGGGTTATGGGGAAGGTTTTATATTGTCTAGAAAAATTTTTATAAATTTTTTTTTTACAAGATCATGCCATTGTATTCAAACAATATGAAATATTCATAGAATATATCATATTGTAAGAATACAATGACATGACCTTGTTTTCTTTTTTTCTTTTTTTATTGTTTTATTTTATTATCATAGTAGGTTTGACATGATTTATTGAAACATATTTATTTTTGTACAATTCATTTGAGGTAAGAAAATAATTATATACACATTACTTAGGCTAATAACAAACATATATATTGATATACTAAAAAAATAAGGCATATTACATGTAAATCTTTGAAACTTATAAACTAAATAATGAAACATACAATTATATAATGTAAAAGCTATATCACAGGGACATCTTTGGAACTTATACATTATATAATATATATGTTACATTATGAGGTAGCGTGATCAATTAGGTCAGGTCAGGTAAGGTAGGGCGCGAGTCCAGGGCAGGGCAGGGCAGGAGGCGAGTCCAGGGCAGGGCACGGGGCGAGTCCAGGGCAGGGCAGGGCAGGGCAGGGCAGGGGCCGACACTCAGTAGTTCTTGAAGGTGTGGTAGTCCCTGAAAGCAGTCACCCAGGCAGAGTGCAACTTTGCACTCAGCGCACATTGAGGTGACTCTTTTGGTCACATGGGGTTTCCTCACACTGGAGCTGCAGACGGTGCACTGCACCTGCCTGTGACGAGTGCCAATCAGCTCGGTGTTGGTTGTGTAGTGTCTTTCGACACCCAGCTGGATGCGGTCAGGAACGTGATCCCCACGCCATGCCGTACGTCTGTGAGTGGTGGTGGCATACTTCTCCAGGAGTTGGTAGGAGACGTTGTACACGAACTCCCGGAATTTCAGCTTCTGGTTTGGGGCCATATCCTTCTTCACCAACCACAAGTTGTAGGCGTTCAGCATCGTTATGTCAACTAGGTGGAGGAAGAGCTTGTGATACCACTTCACAGTCTTCCTCAGACACTCAACACCTGACAGCTGACAGTCAGACTTGTCCACCAGGCGCATGTTTTTGGTGTAGTCCACTACCATGTCGGGCTTGTAGATTGTCTTCCTGGTTCGGTAGTGGATTTTGCCAGAATCCACCTGGGCACCTGTGTGGACGGTGGAAAGCAGGTGGACGTCTCGCTTATCCTTCCACTTCAGGGCTATCAGTTTCCCACACTTCTCGAGCTGCTTGTATTTCTGCCCCTTTCGTCGCCTTCTTCGCACATGCCTCTCGCGGTGTTCCTTGGCCAGGTCGTCTTCTGAAGGTGTGTCACTGGAGGAGGCATCTGTGAGAGGAATGACATCACCTGTGAACTTTGGCATAAACTTTCTTGTCTTTCTGACAGTCCCACATGACCCCGTTTGGTTGTCATAAAGAAACTGGCAGAGAGCAGGAGAAGTATACCAGTTGTCAGTGTAGATGATGTGGCCTTTGCCCAGGTAAGGTGCCAACATTTTCCTGACGATGGCACCTGACATGCCCATGGGGTCATTGGCAGCGGCTTTCGGTATGTCAATGTCAGTGCCTGTATACACGATCATGTCAAGCACTATTCCAGTTTCACAGTCGCACAACACGAAGAGCTTGATTCCGAACCTATGCCTCTTCAAGGGGATATACTGCTTGAAAACAAGACGTCCTTTGAAGAGCACGAGCGACTCATCAATCACCAAATTGAGGAAGGGGTAAAAGTATTTCCTATACCTCTCCAACAACATGGTGAACACATCCCGAACTTTCCATATCCTGTCAATCCTGTTAGGATTTTCGTTGTCTGCAAAGTGCATAAATCTTAGCAGCAACAAAAATCTGTCACGAGTCATGAACTTATTGAAAGTTGGGGTGGCGATGAGAGGGTCGTGCTTCCAGTAGTGTTGCAACACATGCTTCTTGATCAGAGGCATGAGGAACAACAAGGCAAAGAACGTCAGAAATTCTGCCACAGTCGTATCCACCCAGCCTCGTATTCTCGCTTTTGGAGAAAGGACGTCCAATCTGCCAAACACCCACCTGTAGTAGGCGTTTGTTTGGGCAACGATGTACGTCATTACCTCCATGTCGAAAAAAGCGAGGAAGAAGTCGCTTTCATTCGCTTGATCATCACAGGGCCAGTTGTCAGTTGTTCCTGACGTCCCAGGATTGAACTGGGGCACGTCAGGTACAAAATTGACCCCGTCAGACCAATCGAACGAAGGCATGCCAGGGATCGGAATGTCGTCTGCGTCTTCTTCTGCGTCTGAAATATCGCTTCCATGGTCGCGATACAGCACTTCATCATCATTACCCTCCTCTTCACTCGACAGACGATGCCCTCCTCGTTTTCGTCACCGACGTCGGACTCACTCCCACTGTCCACTCCCAAATCCCCCCACCCTTGGTCCCGTGCTAGGGCTTCGTCGTCGAAACCAGGGCTGCCAATGTCCTGCGAATCACCATCAAACAGCAGGGCGGCATACTTAGATGGTGTAAGATTTTTTCCGGGTCACTTTGGCACGTGCGGGAGTCTTATGGACAGGGACAGCAGAGGTGGTGGCAGGGGCGGCGGCAGGGGCGGCAGGGGCGGCGGCGGCGGCAGGGGCGGCGGCGGCAGGGGCAGCAGTGGTGCGTGGCCTTGATGGCAAGATGATGGTGGTGCCTGTCGCCCTTCTCTCTGTTCCTTGGGCAGGGGCGGCAGGGGCGGCAGGGGCAGCAGCAGGGGCGGCAGGGGCGGCAGGGGCAGCAGGGCCGGCAGGGACACCAGGGCCAGCAGTCGCTTTCCCAGTCGCTTTCCCTCTCCCTTTCCCCTTCCCCTTCCCTGTTCCTTGGGCAGGGGCGGCAGGGGCGGCAGGGGCGGCATGGGCGGCAGGGCAGCAGGGGCGGCAGGGGCAGCAGGGCCGGCAGGGACACCAGGGCCAGCAGTCGCTTTCCCAGTCACTTTCCCTCTCCCTTTCCCCTTCCCCTTCCCTGTTCCTTGGGCAGGGGCGGCAGGGGCGGCAGGGGCAGCAGGGGCGGCAGGGGCGGCAGGGGCGGCAGGGGCAGCAGGGGCAGCTGGGCCAGGGGCGGCTGGTGGTGGTGGTGGTGGTAGGGGCACTGTGGCTGGCGTACGGGTTCTCTTCCCTACGCCCGTGCCTTTAATTTTTCCTGCCCCCGCAGGTAATGCAGCCCTAGGGCGGCCTCCTGCGTCGCTGGTACCGGTGGCAGGGGTGGCAGGGGTGGCAGTGGTGGCAGTGGTGGTGGTAGTGGTTGTTGCAGTGGCCTGGGTCGTGGTGGCAGTGTCCCGAAAGACCAATGACCTCTGTGCCATTGCCCTGCTTGCACGTGTTTTACGTGCTTTTGGGTCTGGTGATTCGTCCTCTGAGCTGTAGGGCGTGTCGTACTGGTAGCTAGGGTCTTTGGCAGCCACCCTCTGCCTTCCACGGCGGCTAACACCACCAGAAGGAGGGCTGGTTGTGTCATCAGGGAGCGAGCGTGAGGGACGTGTAGGCTCCATGACTAGTGCGTGGTTACTGGCGCGGTGGTGCTTGCACGAGTGCGGGGCGAGCGTTTGGCGGGGTGGTATCGAGAGTTGACATGTAGTACAATACCCACACCAATTTTCAGCCGCCTGGCTATAAACGCGCGGTTTTGGTACGTGTTCAAAGTCTCTGCTCTTAAGAGTCTACCCGCAGTGCGCCGGGGGAACTCTTAAGAGTCTACCCGCAGCTCCCGGGTTAAGGGGAGATGGGACTTTTTTTTGGTCTATTAACCCTCTCACGTTCTTGATGCAATTTTGAGCCTACAGTATTAGGGATACTTTAAAGCCTTTGTTACCATCAGGGGTATTTAGACACCTTTAGTTTAGTTACTTCAACCTCTGCAGTTGTCTTTGACTTAGCTGTGGGCAGAAAACTAATTTTGGAGAGGTAATTATAAGAGTGAGAGAACTCTATTTATTATGGCTAATCTGGCAACCTCTTCGTCATAAAAACATGAAAGGGTTAATTAATTTATTCCTTTATTTCTTAGTTTCCTCCATCAAGCTCAGAAAAACACAATCTAGACCCCCCTTCAAGATAAATTTGTAAATTTTTCGGTAGAAAATTTTCCCTCTTAAAATTTCAGACTCGCTATCGCTCGGCGGAAAAAAATCTACACCTAAATGGCACAAAAGGTTGTAAAATCTACACCTAAATGGCACAAAAGGTTGTAAAATCTACACCTAAATGGCACAAAAGGTTGTAAAATCTACACCTAAATGGCACAAAAGGTTGTAAAATCTACACCTAAATGGCACAAAAGGTTGTAAAATCTACACCTAAATGGCACAAAAGGTTGTAAAATTGACAACAAAATGGGGCAAAAGGTGTTCTATCTATCTATCGCCTGACGACATGATCCCCGAAGGGGTGGCCACGAACGAACCGCCCCCATGCACCTCTGTCCCCAGTCAGTCGACGCCCCTCCTACCAACCAGCACCGCCTTCATTCATATACTTCCTCACTCCATCCTTCCACCTCTCCCTCGGTGCACCTCTCCCTCTCTGTCCTTCCACCTCGCTCTCGTACACCCTCTCAGTCAATCTCTCGCTTTCTATACGTTCCATATGGCCGAACCATCTCAAATTGTTCCTTTTCACACTTTCCAGCACATCTACCTCCACACCACACCTCTTTCATCTGTCTATCCCTCCATGTAACTCCGTACGCACTTCTCAAGTAACTCATTTCCACCGCTCTCACTCTTGGTCTGAGTCTCTTCCCGAACGTCCATGCTTCGCTTCCGTAAGTTAGTGTCGGGATTACCACACTGTCATGCAAGGACTTCTTCACTTCCATATTGACCACTCTATTTCTTGTTACTGCTTTCTACATTTCTACAACCCTCTTCCCCTGTTGCACCCTCTCCCGCACTTCTTCATCCATAGTCCCATCTTTACTCAACACACTGCCCAGATACTTAAAAGAGCTGACAATCTCCATAGCCTGACCGTTCAACTTCACCTCACACTCTGTGACTTCACCCCTTTCGAAGACCATAACCTTGCTCTTCCCCGCATTTACCTTCAAATTCCGTTTTTCGCACACTGTTCCAAACTCATTTACCAGACCCTGCAACTCCCATTCATTATCGCTCATCAGATCTGTATCATCCGCAAACAGCAGCTTCCACTCATTTCCCTCCCTTTTCAGCGATACACCAACATCCACTGCTCTTCCTAGTATTTCTTTCATGACTCCATCCATATATACAGTAAACAACCACAGGGAAATCACACACCCCTGTTTCAACCCAACACTCAAGTCAAAGAACTCGCTCTGCTCATTCTCCACACGTACTGCCGCCTTTGCACCCTCATACATGCTCTTCACTGCTTCCAGTAACTTGCCATCTACTCCGTATATTCTAAGTACTTTCCACATGCCTTCTCTATCCACTCTGTCATAGGCCTTCTCCAAGTCCATAAAGGCAACATTCACCTTTTGTTTCTTCTCCAGATATTTCTCCACAACACAATTCAGGGTAAAAATCTGATCTACACATTCTCTTCCCTTCCTAAAACCTCCCTGCTCGTCGCCTATCCATTTCTCCGTTCTCACTAACAATCGCTACCCTACTGTACACCTTCCCTACTATGCTTAAAAGACATATTCCTCGGTGGTTACCACACACTCCTCTTTCCCCTTTGCGAAAGGTGTTAAAATTGTCAAACTAATGGGTCAAGCGTCTTATAATTTCAAAACCAATGGGGCTAAACACGAGGGAGAAAGGGAACCAGATAAACGACCCATCTCCCCTTAACCCTCGGAATCCGGGAGGCCTCATACGAGGCCAAAAAAAAAATAAAAAAAAATGTCAGGAATCCGGGAGGCCTCATATGAGGCAAAATGCCTGGCTAAAATCATCATAACACGGCAACCACGCATCGTAGCGATGTCATCTCAACGGCATTCTACAGACAACAAAAAGTTCTACAATTTGAAATAAAATTTAATGCTCTTGGGGTCTCAATCAGTAGCTACTGAATTATGAAATTTGCCTGTACCAAAAGGGCCCCGGACACAGCGATCGGGATCATACGAAGCCCCCTGGATTTCATGGGTTAAGCTCTCTCTGGTCCCGCACCTCAAACAAGGATCACTCATCTCGATCATTCCAGATACCCCCGCAACTCTACATGCACACACTAAAAAAACACATTAACAAATTGGAGAAAGTACAACGAATAGCAACCAAACTTATCCCAGAACTAAAGGACCTACATTACCCTGAAAGACTAGAAAGATTAGGGCTTCCCACACTAGAGGAGAGAAGAGTTCGAAGAGACTTGATAGCAATGTATAGATGCATGAGAGGGTTCGAGACTCAATAAGGAGGATTTTATTAGGCTGGACGATGGAAGAACCAGACGGCATATGTATAAAATAAGAAAGGAGAGGTGCAAGTCCAATGTGAAAAAGTTTAGATTTCCGTATAGAACAATAGAGGTGGCATAACTTAGGTGCGGAGGTACTAGTAGAAGCAAGAAATATCCACGATTTTAAAAGTAAACTGGATAGTCAATAGAAACTGAGACAGGACAACACGAGCGCAGCTCAATTCCTGTAAACTACAAATAGGTGAATACAAATAGGTGAATACAAATAGGAAAATACACACACGCATGCACACATTTGGGTGTGAGAGAATGGGAGAATGAAATTGAAGACATGCATAGGATTGGAAAATATAAACAAGAGTCTAGGCCAATGAAAGTGCAGTTTCGCACAGTAGGAATAGTAGAGGAAATCATGAAGAATAAATGGAGGTTGAAAGATAGGGATTGTCTGAAACATATTTACATCAAAAAAGACATGGACTTAGATGAAAGAAACAAAATTAAAAGTTTGAGGGAGGAAGTGAAGGAATTGAATGCCAAAAGAACAGACCAAGAAGTGGATTTTTTTTATTGGCGACTGGTAGGAACGAAGAAGAAGAAATGGTTCATCAAAGGACCACAGAGGAAGACGGAGGGGCAAACAGAGAAATTCGGGATGAACGGTCAGACAGAGGAAGCGAGGACCAGTACCGAAGGACAGGGAGAGATTGGTGTAATCCAGGAACCAGTGAGAGAAACAGGGCAGGGGGAGAGCACGGGGGAGCAAGGGAGAGAAGGTGGAGTAGAAGCGGGGGGGGGGGGGGGGGAGTAGAGTCTGGGAATATCAGGGAAAGAAAAAAAAAAAAGGTGTAAGAAAGAGGGAGATGAAGGTGATTTATAGTAATGTGGATGGCTTGCTGTCTAAGAAATTAGAATTGAATGACTATATTGAAAAATATAAACCACATATTATGTGCTTAGCAGAAACAAAGTTGAGAGGTGGTACTGAATTGGGAGTGTTGGGATGGGAAGGGTACAATGTGTGGAGAAAAGATTGAGAAGGAAAAGTGGGGGGTGGAGTGTTAATAATGACTGAAAAAAATATAGAAGTAAGGGAGATTAACCTAGGCAATAATAGATCAGAAATTATAGCAGTGACAATAAAAGACAAGGACAACAAAGCAACTGATATAGCAGTGGCTTATATACCTCCACAAACTAGAGCATGGAAGTGGGAAGAATATGATCAACTAATCACGTAATCTTTAGATGCACTAAAAATACTTTTTAATAGGAGAAATAAATTAATATTAACAGGTGATTTCAACTGTAAGGAAGTCAATTGGGAAGGGTTAGATGTGGGAAATAATAATGAATCTTGGGGCAGTAAATTACTGAATCTAGTAACAGAAAACATATTAACACATGTTAAGAGAAAACACACGAATCAGAGGGATGGATGAACCATCCAGGCTAGACCTAGTCTTCACCAGTGATCGGCATGACGTCAAAAAGATAAATTATCGTTGTCCCTTGGGAAAAAGTGATCACAAGATTTTAGAAATGGAGATGGATTTGAGGAAAAATGAGGAGAGAAATGAAGGACATAAAATAAATAGATACAACTATGCTAAAACTGATTTTAAATCATTGAAACATTATTTCCAAAGTATAAATTTGAAGGAATTAGAAAGCCTGGAAAAGGTTCAAGACAAATATAGACTTTTCTTGAAAGTATATGAAGAAGGGATACATAAATATGTCCCAAGGTTCCAGCCAGGGGTAAAGAAGGAAGAGGAATGGTTCAATATAAGATGTAGTAAGGCACAGGATAGAAGAAACCGAGCCTGGAATATAGCACGGAAGAGACATAGTGAAAATAACTGGAATAAGTACAAGGAGAAAAGAAATGAATACGTAAAGATACGACGCGAGGAACAATATAAATATGAAAGGAATATTGTAGAGAAGTGCAAAAACGAGCCAAACTATTTTATAGATTTGTAAATGGAAAAATAAAAACAAAAGAAGGTATTGTCAGACTAAGAGATGGAATGAACAGCTATGAGAAAGATAAAGACTTGTGTGAAATTATGAATGAAAAGCTTTAGTCGGTGTTTGTAAAAGAGGAGGAGTTTATAGAACCTGATAGAGAAATGAGAACACCACAGATGCCTGAAATGAAAGTGACAAAAAGTGAAGTGCTGAAATTGATGCAGGATTTGAACGTGAGGAAATCAATGGGACCAGATGGAGTGGCTGGATGGATCCTCAAAGAATGTGTGGAAGAGCTAGTGGAACCAATCTATGACATCATCAAATCTTCACTGAATGAAGGAGACCTACCAGTGGAATGGAAGAGAGCTAACATAGTACCTATTTACAAAGGAGGAGACAGAGAAAATCTGCTTAACTATAGACCGGAGTCCCTCACCAGCATTGTTTGCAAAATTTGTGAGAAAATTATAAGAAAAAAGTGGACACACTTCATAGAGAGACAGAGGGTGCTTAGTGAGAAACAGTTTGGATTCAGGGAAGGGAGATCTTGTGTATCTAATTTATTAAGCTTTTATAGCAGAGTGGTAGATGTTACACAGGAGAGAGAGGGATGGGTTGACTGTGTTTACCTAGACCTGAAAAAGGCCTTTGACAGGGTGCCTCACAAAAGGTTATTGTGGAAATTGCAGGTTGTTGGAGGTGTACATGGTAGGATGTTAAAATGGATGGAAAACTTTTTAATAGGAAGAGAAATGAGGACCACAATACGAGACGAATATTCACAGTGGAGGAGTGTGATGAGCGGAGTACCACAGGGATCAGTGTTGGGTCCGATAATGTTCCTACTTTATGTAAACGACATGCCAGAAAACTTGAATAGTTATATGAATATGTTCACGGATGACGCTAAGATCATGAAGAATGTCACCTGTATAGAAAGTTGTCAGGGTCTTCAAAAAGACCTAGATAAGTTGCACAGATGGAGCCAAACTTGGAAAATGAGTTTCAATGCAGAAAAGTGTCATGTTTTGCAAGCGGGAACAAGTGAGATGAGGCCAAGCTGGGAGTACAAATTAGGAATTGAAAAAATCGGAAAAACACGGCATGAGAAGGACCTTGGAGTGATAATACAGGATGATCTATCACCGGAGAAGCATATTAACATGATCACTGGAGGAGCATATGGAATAATAACCAATATGAGAGTGGCATTTAACTATTTGGACGAAGAAATGTTAAGAAAACTGATAATGACTATGATAAGACCAAGATTAGTATATGCAGCAGTGATATGGTCACCACATTTGGAAAAACATAAACAAATTAGAGAAAGTCCAAAGGATAGCAACGAAGATGATCCCAAGATTGAAGGAGTTGACATATGAGGAAAGACTTAAGACACTACAACTGCCTACCTTGAAAGAGAGAAGGGAACGAGGCGACTTAATAACGACGTTCAAGGGAGTAAAAAGTTTGGAACGAGTAGATAGGGAAAATCTATTCGTGAGGGATGATGGAAGGACAAGGGGACACGAGTTTAAACTGAGGAAGGGCAGATGTCGTAAGGACACAAAGAAATTCAGCTTCCCATATAGAAGTATAGAGACTTGGAACAACTTGGAGGAGGAGGTGGTGAGAGCGAAGAACATTAATGTGTTCACATCTAGGTTGGATAAAAGTAAATATGGAAATAGGACAACATATCAAGCTATGATATGTTAGTCCAAAATACTGGGAATTGGGAATATCCATTACGATACTTGTCTAAGTAAAATGGATTGATTGTAAAGTAACTAAGACAGGACAACACGAGCGCTGCTCAATTCCTGTAAACTACAAATAGGTAAATACATTGTAAATTATCGATGGCATGGATATGAGATCACTCCCTATTAACCCTTTCTGTACCGGTGACGTCCTTTTAAACTATATTCTGGCTACTATTAGATGATATTATTCAGCTTAAAAAGGTCCTCCAGCAATTAACAGGCTTCGTACTATCTCACTTAACCCTTTGCACTAATACAGATCCTTCTAAACTGCACAAAATCGTGTAAATATTGCCAGAATCAAATTTATAAGACGTCGCTGGTGCTGAACGGGTTAAACCCTCACCCTCCACCCGCACACACACATACATATGCAAACACACTGTAAATTATTGATCGCGTGGACATATGGTACTTATTATTGATGTACAATGGCCTAATAAGTGATGTCTTGGCACCATTTATGTTTTGATCAATAATTGGTATCAGCAATATTTACACATGATTTCTTCTTTTTGAGTGAGATATACAAACATGTTCCTACACTTACCCACCCTATTCAACATCTGGCAGACATTGATGCAGCACAGAGCGAGCCAAACGTAATGACAGCTGAGCCATGACTTATTAGCACCACTGTACAGTAAAGTATGTGAAATGTTATCTGTCTGATCATCATAAACCTATATCAAAATTTTAGGCTAAACATCCTAGAAAATACATTATAAAACATTTATTTGGACATTCTTATACACACTTATCACTATGAAAATGAATGCATATTTATTCAAGAAGGTTACTTGTACAAAATGGTAAAACCCAATGAATTTTGGATACAGGTCTCCCTCACTATCTGATGCCTCAATTTACGATATTATTATAGGGTTTTAGGTGTTTGGGTTTGGGTTTTGGCTGGTCCAAGAACACATCACCATTTACCCCATTAATTTTAGGGTTTGCTATTTGATTTTTCTCATCAAGATTGGGTTTTCAGGAACATATCCCAATCGTAAATTGAGGGAAACTTGTACCGATAGCTCTATTACGATATATTTTAGACTAAAACATTTATTTCACAATCCAACAGTCCCAATAGATAGATAGCTAGTCAGTCACTACACTACACTGGTTGGAAGGAGTAGTGGGTGGGGAGAGAGCCTTATGCTTTGTTATCCTTATCTTCCACTTAGTAGCAATTTTTGTTAGAATTAAGTCCGGACTGCCTAGTAGGGACTGCAAGGTCGGTGCAGTCTGTGTATCTATGTAACTCTTCCTGATAGTAATTATGAACTGTATTCTATCAGTTAGCACACTACACTCTTCCTGATGTATGTATATAGGGGAGGTGTGGTGGAGTGGTCTTGCCACTGGCCTGGTAATCCAAAGGTCCCGGGTTCAAATCCCGATGTATCAATGGGAAGATATTATTGGGATGGAATTTGTGCTGTACCTAGTATCAGTGCATTACCACAAGCCCACCGAAACGTCAATAAAATACCCTCATTGTTCCCTGATTAAATAGCACTGTATGAATATTCCCATATTCAAAATATGCTATAGGGGTGCAATGCCTGGTGAGTTATCTGCTCAACAGGTGGCGTTGTGTGTGTGTAAGTGTGAGAGTCCGAGTGTAGGGGGTGAGACAGTGAAGCACGGGAATGAGGTGGCTTCAGAGATGGGGTCGTTTCGGGCCATGAGTGAGCACCGTGCCTCATGTGAAGGCAAGATGGCAGGTGCTCGTTGTACTCTACGTGATTCACATGTCTCACTCCCTAGACTGGAACAAGACCTCACAGGCTTCACTGTTCATTGTAAAGCGGTGAATGTTAAGGCTCTCAGCCTATGCCCGAGAGGAAGTAAGTTGGAATATAGAAAAAAAAAAAAAAAAAAAAAAATCAGGCACATGCCCCATAGCTGGGAGGTGGCTGATTCCAGAAAGAGCCCGAACATGGACAACACAACACAAAAAACAAAATACAAATTCACATAGATCTAGGTTGCCCAGGAGAAGACCCAGAGACCAGGGATCACAAAGGGAACTATTCCTGATAGTACTGTACTTATAATTGATCACCTTACCAGACTTAATGGGAAGTATTTGATATTTCTTCTGGACCCCTTCTCCTTCATGTTTAGTCCAATTAGTTATGAGACTTTAAGATCTTCACCCCATTAGTTTGGTGATTTTAAGACCTTTCTATCTAGGTGTCATTTTTTTTCCTGGAGATAGCGAGCCTATAATTTAGGAGGAACTGGCTTTGCTTGATCGAGGTCCAGGGAAGAAACTAAAAAAAAAATAAAAAGATACATAAATGAGCAAATAAATATGGCCATCCCCCCTTATCACCATGTGTATATCATGGTAGCGCCAGGCGGGTACATTTGCCAAAAATTACCTTTATTCCATGCTCTTTTTCATGCATAAGCAAAAGCCAGAGCATAATACAATTATATATCCGTGAAAGGACAATGATAGAGCTTTCCAATGACACCTGAATCATCCCTGTACGACATCTGGTTATCTTGCAACGATCTTGCAAACGAAGGCGAAGATCGGTAAAATAGCTGCAATATTGGCCTTTTTTGCTGTGCGAGAGACAGCACATGAGTGAGGCAGCCTTATGTCGGGCTTCAGTGTGCGCCTGGATGCCGTGGCAAGCGGTTGGAGCCCACCTATACTCCCTCCAATGCCTGGCCTCTCTCTCAGCACTCATAATAGCCTCAAAATGGTGCCTGTCATATGACGGGCGCCGCAGGATAGACCAATTTTCTCTCTCCCGTCAAATGACGGTCGCCGTGAATTAAAGGTTAACTGGTTAACCCACTGAGCCCCAGCGACGCAGGGTTTGCGTCCACAATGTATGTAACGCTAAACCCCAGCGACGCATGGTTTGCGTCCTGGCCGGTCCGGTCCCAATTACTCCGGTCCTATGGCACCTAGAGGGCTCAGATTTGTATGGGAACTGTGTAAGTATCCCACGCACCCAGGCCGATGATTGAAAACTCTCAAAGTCCAACCGCGTGCGCGTGAGCGCGCAAAAACATGTTTTTTGGGGGGAAATTGTCTTCAATTTTTTACTCTTGTAAAATCCGTTTTCGGGGGCTCTGTAGGACCATTTTTTGAGCTTTTTGATTGGTTTTTCGTGGTTTTTCCTTCACTCCTAACCCATTCGCTATTGTTTCTGGAATAAAAAAAAAAATCAGAATCAGCCGGTCCTGGGTATAAATATTTAGCTGGTACTCAGCGGGTTTTAAGGATATGGCAAAATTATAGTTACAATACTTACCGCCATTACAGAAGTGGTTGGTCCAGCTATATGAGCAAAAAATGTAATAGACCAAATATAAAAAAGCTACATAAAGAAAATAATTATCAAATCCAGGCTTTCGATTTAACCCTCCAGCCCCGGCTATGTATTATATATATATTCCCCGAAACCCGGGGGTTTTGGCCGAAAAACGTCTAGCCTAGGCTACCGTATCTTTGTTATTCTGACTGCTTCCGCATTCCCGCACATCCCCAAGCGTAGATGTGTTTCTTACCTGTAGAATGGCATTAAGTAGAGCTCTCTAAGTCAACTGGTTCAGTTGTGATGATGATTTCATTGGAGATAACTTTATGGCAAAAACAGCCACTTTACACTACTTTTCGCTAATTAACAATAACATACAGGCACACACGAACAAGCGACGCACTCCTTCTTGTGGCCGGAGATGCGGGGCGTCGGTCCAGCCGGCTGTTGTTTACATGTGTCGGACCGTCACCTCGAACACCAAGCTCACAGGCTTTCAACCACTGGGCGTTAAAGAGCCCTTCCGGGCAGCTCTGGTATGCTTTTTTATGGGCGTTCAAGAGCCCTTCCGGGAACGAAGGGTTAAGTGAGGATGGTTCACTTTTTGTTCGATTTTTTCATTTAATAATTATTTTTCTACTTTCCTCCCTAGAGGCGTATCACATCTACAAAACTACAAAAGTTGGAGTACTGCCACATATCCTACACATAATCGGTCATATTTCCTACACAAAAACTGAGTACCCAGCATATCTCCTACACCAAACAGTGCATCCGGCGTAACTCCTACAGTAATTCAGTACTGTCATATCTCCTACAATTCTGATACATGATCAGTGCTCATCAATGCGATCACGTGGCATTATGCAGGAAAGAATACAAAACCTAAACTAACCTAACCTACCGTAACCTAACCTAACCTAGATATTTGTGTGTAGGATATATGCTGTATCTCTGTAGGAAGTATGTCACTACTCTAAAAACTGCTAAAGTTGTAGATGTGCAATGTAGAAAATGTGGTGTAGGAAATGTGGCACACCTCCCCTCCCTAGACCTCCATCAAACTTAAAGAAACATCTATAAGATCCCCCTTATAGACCAATTTGTACATTTTTCGCTAGACAAATGTTCGGCCGGTACTTCCAAAATACAGGCTCACTATCGTTCACCAGGATAAAAAATAGATACCTAAATAGCACAAAAGGTCTTAATATTGACAAAGAAATGGGGTGAAAGGTCTTAAAATCAACAAACTAATGGGGTATCAGTAGCACAATATCACAAAGTTCTGAGGTACCCTGTACATAGAATCCATTTGGCACAACATAGAGTACAGTACAGTATAATTTTTTTTTTTTTTACAGTAATACAGGTCTCTCACTATCCGTTGCCCCGATTTACTATATTATTATAGGTTTTTAGGTGTTTGGGTTTGGGTTTTGGCTGGTCCCAGAACGCATCCCCATTTACCCCATTAATTTCAGGGTTTGCTATTCATATTTGTTTTCACCAACTCACCAATTAATTTACAAATAAACCTAATTAATGAAATCAATGAAAGTAATGAATACATGTGGTACTCCAAGGACTCGAACCTAGGATACTCACACCGAAATTCCGCACACTAAGCACTAGGCTATCAATATGATTTTTCAATTTAAGATTAGGTTTTCAGGAATGTAACCCATATACTATACTGTATATTGAGAGAGACCTGTACCTTGCTTATAGTTGTTGTAACCCATATAGTTGTTGTAACCCATATACTATACTGTATATTGAGAGAGACCTGTACCTTGCTTATAGTTGTTGTAACCCATATAGTTGTTGTAACCCATATACTATACTGTATATTGAGAGAGACCTGTACCTTGCTTATAGTTGTTGTTTTCAGGAATGTAACCCATATACTATACTGTATATTGAGAGAGACCTGTACCTTGCTTATAGTTGTTGTAACCCATATAGTTGTTGTAACCCATATACTATACTGTATATTGAGAGAGACCTGTACCTTGCTTATAGTTGTTGTAACCCATATACTATACTGTATATTGAGAGAGACCTGTACCTTGCTTATAGTTGTTGTTTCATTCCAGAAACACAAGGCTTTATACGAAACAACTTTGACCCTCGGAACACTGCGGGTTTGAACCTTTGTGACCTTCAGAGCCGCCTGTTTTTCGTGTACAGTATTTAGTTATTTTCACGTATTCATATCTCGGCAATTAAACGGCTTAACCTAGGTTAGACATACCGGTACAGGTCTGCCTCGATATACGATTGGGTTACGTTCCTGAAAACCCGATCTTAAATAGAAAAATCGTATGGCGAACCCTAAAATTAATGGGGTAAATGGGTATGTGTTCTGGGACCAGCCAAAACCCAAACCCAAACACCTAAAAACCTACAGTAACAATATCGTAAATCTGGGCATCGGATAGTGAGGGACACCTGTACCGGTATATCAAATTACAGCACTCGTTACCTTGCTAATGGTGAAGACTAGAAATCTCAAGACATAGTTGTTCAGTTTTGATGAGGTAACTTTTACCGCGTCCTGGTATAATCGCAAGAGTTTCAAGTATGTCTTGAAAGCGTAGTAGGGAAGATGTACAGTAGGGTAGTGATCGAAAGTGTGAGAGCGAGAGCGGATAAATGGGTAGGTGAGGAGCTGGGCGGTTTTAGGAAGGGAAGAGGATGTGTATATCAGATTTTTACCTTGAAATGTGTTGTGGGGAAATATCTGGAGAAGGGACAAAAGTTGAATGCTGCCTTTATGGACTTGGAGAAGGCCTACGACAAAGTTAATAGAGAAGGTCTGTGCAATGTATTGTGAATATACTTGCTTCCAAATTTCTTAAGCATTTCTCTTCTCATAATCTGCTCTCAGATCGCCAGTATGGCTTCCTTAAGGGTCGCTCTACTGGTGATCTTCTTTCATATCTTACTAACTCTTGGTCATCCTCCTTCCGGGACTTCGGTGAGACTTTTTCTATTGCACTAGACATATCGAAAGCCTTCGATAGAGTCTGGCATAAATCTTTAATTTCTAAACTACCCTCCTTCGGTTTCTATCCCTCCATCTGTGCCTTTGTCTCTAATTTCCTTTCCGGCCGTTCCATAGCCGCAGTTGTGGACGGCCATTGTTCACTTCCTCACCCTATAAACTCCGGTGTTCCTCAGGGCTCTGTCCTATCTCCTATTCTCTTTCTAATTTTTATAAATGATCTCCTTAATTCCCATCCATTCATACGCAGACGACTCAACCTTACACTACTCCATTAGTTTTTCAGAACGCCCCAGCCAGCAATCCCTCAACGACAAACGTAATGAAGCCATAGAACTCTTAAATTCTGATCTAAATACTATTTCCAATTGGGGCAGAGAAAACCTTGTTAACTTTAATGCTTCCAAAACCCAATTTCTCCATCTATCTACCCGTCAGGATCTCCCAGCGGACTATCCCTTATTCTTCAACAATACAAAAATCAACCCTTCATCTTCTCTCAATATTCTTGGTGTCTCTTTTTCTTCTGCTCTCATTTGGAAGGACCATATTACCAGTCTTGCTAAGGCAGCCTCCCAGAAGCTGGGTGTGCTCAACCGCCTTAGGGGGTTCTTTTCCCCTGCACAGCTTCTTGCTCTGTACAGGGGCATAGTGCGCCCTTGTATTGAGTATTGTTCACATGTGTGGGGAGGTTCCTCTCACACCGCTCTCCTAGACCAAGTTGAAAGGAAGGCCTTTCGTATCATTAACTCCCGTCCACTCACCAACTCTCTGCAATCTCTCTCTCTCCGCCGCAATGTTGCATCTCTCTCGCTATTCTATCGCTACTATAATAATCAGTGTTCCTCAGAGCTATCCCAGTGCATACCACCTCCTTTACGTAGGGCACGTGGTACCCGTCTTGCAACTCAATCCCACCCCTACTCTGTGCAACTCTCCAACCCAAGAGTGAAACGTTACTCTCAAACTTTCTTCTACTCAACAGCTGAGCTCTGGAACTCTCTCCCAGAATCAGTCTTTCCCTCTTCCTATGACTTAAATTGCTTCAAACTCCGTGTGTCCAGTCATTTTGGCTCGAACGTCCCTTGATTTTGGCCCTGTCACTCTTTCAACTATGGGGGAGGCACTCGCTATAGGCAGTTATGCCTTTTGCCTCCCTCAATCACATAGAAAAAAAAAAAAAAATACAGAGTACTGTATCTGGCAAGTTGCTGAAAGCGGTGAAGAGCAAGTATGAGGGTGCAATAGGCGGCAGTACGTGTGGAAAAGAACAGAGCGAGTTCTTTGATCTGAATGTTGGGTTAAAGCAAGGGTGTATGATGTCCCCATGGTTATTCTATAGTATACTGTATGTGGATAGAGTCATTAACCCGGGAACGGCGAGAACACTCTTAAGAGGTTTTGGTTGGCAAAGGCGAGAACACTCTTAACCTCTCCGCTGCGCAGGTGGGGTAGTGGCCACCCCTCCCTGTGCGGAGGTATTTAGACTGTTTCCTACACTCAAATCGTCATCGTACCATAAATATCATTAACCCGTTAAGCGCGATAGGCTTCACGGAAGGCTTCCTATAGGGAACGCGATAGGCCTCACGGAAGCAAGACCATAAAAAAAACTTCCAAAAAAAAAAAGGGCCTATCAAAACAAAGGAATTTGTCTCTAAGTGAGATAATTCCCCTCCAGTACTCATCCATGTAAATCTCACCCACCCCCCTCCCCTCCTTCCCCACCTTATTCCCCCCTCCCTCCCCTCCTCAATTATCACCTATTTTTCCTCTTATTATCATCATTTATCGGTTATTTTTCTCTCCCGCGATAATGTAGCACAAGTGGGTTGCAGAAAAGATCGTTATGTAACACCCAGACACCGGCCCACACCGCCCCGCTCGTCTCAGTTACCTCACAGACAGCGAGAGAGGAGGGTTGCCTGTGGCTCTCTCTCGCCTGAGATTATGACCGGGTGGCCAATATCTTCGTTTTTCACCACCCAAATGCTTTTCCAACTTATTTTAGCACTCTTGAAGGTTCATATATACATCATATATGTAAAATAAAAGCATACCGAAAACAAATAATGGTCTATATTGTAAATATAACGAATTCTGTCAGAATCCAAGGCTAGAAATGCACAAATAACTACCCTAGCCCCTAGGTCTATTTCGCGCTTGTCAGGTTAATACTTATCCATATGCGCCTATTTTACGTTGATTATAAAGATATTAACCTGTTACAATAAAACAAGTGGAAACAGCGTTTGGATGGTCAAAATCGGCAAATTAGATCGGGAGTTACATAACTGAAGGCTGAGCCAGCCTGCCAGCCTGCCACCACTTACGACATCTGGAGCGACACTGTCGTCTTGTTCCCTCTCTTTCTCTCTTTCATTCGCTGTGTAGCACATACAAGCACAGCTTACTTATGAATCACTATTGATAGCACAAAAATATATCGACGAAATAAGGGAATAAGAGAGAGAATAGGTGATAATTGAAGGGGGGGGGGGATGTGGAGGAGTGATATTTGGCATGGCCAAGGGGCAAAAAAAACAAAAACAAAAATTATACTGGGCTGGTTTAAATGTTTTTTTTTTTAGGCCTTGGATTATATAAGGAGTTCCGCAGCGCAGCGGTAAAACTCTTATTAGTGTTTCAGCACTTGCTGGGTTAAGAGGTAAGGCCTAAAAAAACATTTAAAAAGGCCCCAGTAACACTTAAAACAAGTGAAACGGTGATTAAGTGAGATAATTCCCCTCCATACCTCCTATCACTCCTCCACATGCATCAAAATCCCCCCCTTCTACCCCCTCCCCCTTCAATTATCACCTATTTTTCCTCTTATTAACATATTTATTGGTGTAACCTATTTATGGTGCCAATATCTCCAAGCCGATCCTAGGGTGTGGTGTTGCATGTGTCTATGTGTGGGAAAGACAGAGAGAGAGAGAGAGACAACCCTCACACCCTCAGTGTCTCCCCAGGCACCAAGAGGGGAGGATATACGTCGCGGCTGCCTCACATTTCATGAATGACCGGTCGGCAATAATTTGCGTTTTTGACCATCCAAACACTATTCCCACTTGTGTTATTGTTGTTACATGTTACTATCTTCATATTAAACGTAAAATAGGCGCAGATGAAAAAGTAATAACGATATTTATCGTAAAATTACTATTATAGGCGGGAATGGAGCCTAATATTGCCGCCCAATAGTATGGTGTTCACTACACACAGCTCGCTGTTCAAAGGTTAACCCTTCCTCCCCGGGCAGCATTTGTAGAGGTCGATAGGCCTATCCGGGCGCTCTGGCCAAAAACTTTGTATGTGAACTTAGGCCTATTTTTTTTATATTAACTGATAGAGAATTCACACAAATCTCAAAATGTAGCCCTTACTTGTATCTGTAGACTGGCATTGAGTAGAGCTCTCTAGGTCAACTAGTCCAGTTGTGATGACGATTTCCGTGGAGAGCATTTTTCCGCGGATTTAGCAATATCGGACACTTAGAAACACTAATTTTCGCTCTAACTATAGGTAGCGCCAACGAACTTGACAATTTTCTTGACCCCTTAATTTCTCATAACTCAAAATGAATGAAAGCAATCGAGCTAACATTTCTATCATTAGGGAAGAGCCCACCAGGAAATAGATGTGGATATTTACAGCCAGTTTACTCTAGGCCCTTTTGAGTTATGAGAAGTTAAGGGGTCAAGAAAATTGTCAAGTTCGTTGGCGCTACCTATAGCAATGGCGGACAAGGTCGGACTTCTTCTTCTTGCTGAGGCTTGTCGTCGCAAAGATCGGCTTTGTAAACAAACGTTTCGCCGCGCGGCTTTCAAAACACGTTTAATAGGCTTTCAAGCTTATGGATTTTAAAAGGACGCCCGGGCTCCTGGCCTTCGCAAGCCGCGTCATTTTAAAATGCTGCCCGGGCGGGAAGGA